>NW_019773856.1:0-29759 GCF_001039355.2 Lingula anatina | reverse complement strand
TTCATAAGAATTTAATACCTCGTTGTTATCAGCTATAAAATTATCCATGCGCTGTTTATGACGCTGATTTGAATACGTATTTAAATGAAATTTTTGATGATGTATTCACACGGGTTGATTTATTAAAGCCATATCGAACATGATAACAAGTGTTTTTTTCATCCATTACTAATATATGGGAAAAAATCAAAGAAAATATGTTTGAAAAAAATCCATTTTAAATGTCAAGTCTGTACAGTGCATCACATGAATTACTTGATTCAGCAAATCGCTCCATTGCATAAATAAGGAAATCTTTTTTAAATCTAGGTAAAAGGGGCAGTTGTGTGATCCAATATGTTTACATCCCAATGGAAGCGCAGTATTTAATTGCAAAATTCAATTCAGATTCGAATAATTGCTACAGTGTGACAGTGTAGCACTCATTGCTGATTTGATTATAGTGAAAATGTCTTAATCACTTTAACTTACGCTGAAAACCTGGGTATGGGCACTTCATATGTCATGTTTGCTTGCCTTGTTAACGTAAAAGCAGTTCTGAAGGCAGGTTCTAACTATCAGCAGATTGACTAGTGTTTGACAGATACAGGAAGAAACAATAAAAGGTGCTACTCGGATACGATTCGCAAAGTCAGTGCTACCCATCAGACAAGAAATCTGATTTATCACATTCCCTGACCTTGAGAACATAGGTGTAGACACTTCATTTGTCATGTTTGCTTGCCTATTTACAGAGATACAGAAGTAAAACGGTTTTTCAGTAATGGCGATCCTAATTTGCATATTTAAGAAAATTGCGTAAATCTAATTCTAACAGAAACATCTTAATCATGTTCCTCGACCCTGAAAATATAGGTAAAGACACTTAATTTGTCATATTTGCCTGTCTAGTTCCAAAGATATTGCAGAAAATAGGAAATCTGGCGGCCATTTTGTTTTTTTGCAAATTAGACCGTTAAAAACGCAAAATTTCGCTTGGGAACCGGGTAAATCAGATTCAGCATCCCAAAATTATGCTAATAAGCCTGGTTCCCAACTTTTACCCCAAAATGCCCCTACTATTCATCTTTTGTGGAAATCCCACTAGACTAATATGAGCGGTATATATAGTAGAACAAGGCAGCGTGTGACATCTGGTTATGTCTGTACCAATCAAAAATTTGCTACGTGGCAAAAATGACGACCAGGATAAAACAAAATAAAAAAAAATTCACACGAAAAGTAAACATACTTTTATGTATGTAAACGAAATTCGAACCTCCATCCACTCACACAATTACTCTGTATAACATCTATTACACTGCACAGCCTGACCACTACACCAGGTAGACGAACTGGCAAACCATCGATTTTACGGGGTACTTATATGTGCTCACTATAGCATACTATTACTGCCAATAGTCATTATCCACTAGTTTAAATGGTCGGACATAGTTATAGGGCGGACCTTCATTCCGTTGACTAATGTAAACGTAATGCAGGTCCGCCAGGAATAAAAGTCCTACCCTTTATTATATTAGGAATGCTGGTCCCATTAGGACTACTATTCCTCAGGAACGGTGGTCCGTAGGACCACCGTTACTAGGAACCGAGGTCCGTAGGACCTCGGTTCCGGGCGGACCTGCATTACGTTCACACCGGCAGCAAGCGTCGGCGCATGGGGTGGGACTGGTGCTCAGGTTGTTGTTCCTTATCGGTCGCTTCTTGTACTACACTGTATATGACTGGCATGGCGAAATCGGTCCTGCAGGTGATGCAACCTGATGTAGCGCTCCTGGTCTGGAGTTGACACTCTCTCGCCCTGGCTGTAGTCTATCGCTAACAGAGCCTGGCATGTTGTGGCATTCAACCAGGTTCCTGATTGAAGGATGCTCCCACCCTTATATCAGGAAGCTGATTGAAGGATGCATCCCATACATTGTAGCTCAGATCGGACTCCCCTCACACACAGTGCCCAGAGATGTACGTTGTTCAAATGATAGACATAGCATGATTCCGTTCACTGGACTAACAACAATGCTGGCCTTTTATGGGCCTTTATAGGCCTCCAAAACCAATCCTCAAAATGTGCAGATGCCCACTGATTATTGCTCAATGTGCATTTGGTCCATTTTGCAAAAAAAAAAAAAGACTAACCCATGTGCAATGAAACATAGCAACATGACAACTCATCATTATCTCAACTACCCAAGCACTAAGTTATCATTAAATTCACAATCCACAACCATTCTACAAGTAGAAATATGCATGCATTCCTATCTCAATGCTTCCATTGTCTGTAAGTATATGTTGGCAAAAACAACATTTCAAATACATGATGTCGATGGGTTGCCATCGCATATTAGGCTAGACGCTACGGGCCTGAAAAATAGTTTTTATTTCCTCGGTGATCTATACTCGGTTGGACACTGGATTATAATGGACAAATGTATGACGGTTTATTTCAGGGTGGTCGTCCTATAAAACCAATGGGATGTGACATTTATAGAGGGCGCCATAGTCAGAGAAAGGTGCGAAAAATGGACATTTTAGCCTTGTTGTCAATATTTGATCAGTAATTACGTAATTTTACAAGTGACTTAAATCCCCATAATCTCTGAATCAATCAACAGTATTACTTTCAATAAGATAAATTATTTTGAAGGCTAAGGAACAAACAATCTCTTCATTATTATAATTGAAACATAGTCTACTTTTCTATACGATTGTGACAAATTTACTATGGTGGTGGCTTTTGGGCGATCATATTTCTCTATATATTGCACTGAATATAATACAATTTTCCCTGTTCACTAAAAGATATATTACTATCTGTCATATGAAGTCACATTTATATTACTCCAATAAATGCTGTAATGCTGCCCATCAAATATCGAAACTAAAAATCTGGAACATCAAGTAACACTTTTTTTTTCAGTTACAAAAACTAGCTTAAAATGTATTTATTTTACATATTCAAGATGAATGGGCCAGAATTCCTCTCCAAAGAGCTGTAACTCTAGTTCACAGTATGCCACGGCGTCTGGCGGCTATTATCCAAGCTCGGGGTGGGCATACCCGCTACTGAGATTAATAATGTACTCTGAAGATGTTTCTTGACAATTTCCCCGTATTTCATTTTAATTGTCAATCACAGTATAAATTTATGTTTAATTTTTCACTTGGTACTGTTATGTAAAAAAAGCACTCTTTTGGAGGGCATGAGAAAAAAAACCCTAAATAAATTAACGCTTTTTTCACATTTGCATTGGTTGTTTCTCCTTGACTTTACTAATCCTCCAGCTTCACATATTTAACAATATAAACAGTATTAATTTGGTAATACCAATACTAATGAAAGAAACAGGGCGATATGCATCCCAAAATTTCCGTGTACCAACCATTTTGGGCAAGAGTGTACATGTATGCTGGTCTATAATTTCATGTATATCAAGACCGGTGCCAAAGGCATGGTAGTCGGAGCAACACAAGTCTGACCGGACCATTTCTTGAGTTAGTCTTGCTACCTGCACACGTGGCACGCACTCATCACTTATGAAGAGAATGCAACGCACGAAGGGAGTAGTTCTCTCTTTGCTACACCCTTAAAGACTCGGTCACAACCGGACGCACAAATTTCAGGATCGTACGTCCCTTGCGATTTTTGGGTGTTGCGGAGGCCGTGGAGGTCGTAGATGTAGAGGAAAGTCTGCGTGTCACGTGAAACTCTGCTCAAAATTTGTACGCAAACAGCCGTACGGGCTCTTACGTCCGGTTTACGTCCGAATTTTGCGCAGAATCTCACGTGCCGCGCAAGTCCTTCTTGCGAAATTTGGAGTTCGCAGACAGTCCGTGAGCACGTACGGAGGTTGTTGGACATTATTCTACGAATAATATGCGTCCGGTTGTAACCGAGGCTTAACATGTAATTGGAGGGTGTTGAAATTCAAATGCCATTACTGCATTTGCTGTTTAAATTATCAATGAGCCAACGTTCGAGTAACTAATATTTATCTCGTTTATGACGTAACATTTGTCTCACCTGATACATATATAAGCGTATATGTATTTGGACGTATGGTAACAATTGTTCTACTGATAATGATCGAGCAGCTGTAGTTTCCACTGTCAGTTAATGTTGCATTTGGAATAGTTAGTTGAAAATCTTGAGTACCAGCTGGGTTGTACACATTGTCTATGGAAATGTTTCTGTTCACACATTCACCCCCTGTCGTGTTTTTCAATGCTACAGAAGTAGCGCACCACTGGAATCCGTTTCTAAACCATCTAATGTTAAATCCGGCAGACAAGTCTTGATGAACGGTAAGGTTACACCACAGGCAAAATGGGTCCCCGTTGAAAATGTCTTTGGTAACTGGAACATTCACACCTGGAGAATATTCTGGAAGAAGGCTTATACAACAAATGAAAATTTTTACGATATCTTAAAAGACAGAAAAAAAATCCCGTCATCTCCCAACCACATTGCAAACCTTTAACGCTGCACATCTAGATTGTTTTTCCGGCCGATTGTTGCTACATACCTGTACATAGCAAGAGCATTGTACATGCGGTTTTTAATCAGACGGGTTTTATGGGCAAATGATCTGGACACCAATATAGCCCATTCTGAGCACACAGCAGAGGAGATAGTGTTATATTTACCTTTCGAAATGGACACCTTTACATTTATGTATTTTTATTTATATTTCAATCATGTATACAGTAATATACTGTGGATTAAAGCAACCAGCCGTTCCTCGAAAAGGGTGCCAATTCTAAAAAATACCTGTCGCAACTTATTTTCGGTAACAAAAGTGTCTGATTTTTTTTCTTTTTTAGGGTAAAAAAATGGCCAACTTGTGACACTGTGGATAAAAGCAGTTGAGAATTTTGCATGCGGTTAACTTTTGACACACTACATGTAAATCGTTCCAGACCCGTTTGGTCAAAAGTCCAAAATGGCCGCCAATGTTTTTAATTGAAAAGGAATATATACATACCTATATTGATATTTATCAAATAAGGTATTTTCTCAGCGTTTTCCATATCCTCAATACCCATATTATGCATATATATTAGATAACAAACTACCTTCCTTGGAAAATCCAAGATGACCACAGTATGGCATAGGAATACAAGAACATGTACAAGGGTTTTTCAACTAATGCTTTATTACTCAAGAAATATATCTGCACGTCCATGATACTGGGTAACAACATTGGGACATGAGCAACATGGCGACAATCTTGGGAGCACGCTTTCTGCTAAGAATATGTATCGTATTTTGCTTTATATTCATAAATTGTGGAAATTGTTACATTAAACACAATCATGGATTTTCAAGAAAGAGTGCACTTTACTTCTCTGAGTTGGGAAAGCACGCTGCGATCCTGAGTCGATATGAAATCGTCTCTTGTGTGCGCGCTCTCCGTTTATAGTATACATGGTATTTTTGCTTCATATTCAAAGAGTTTTGAAAATGTGATATTAAACACATAATAAATTATCATGGAAGAGTACACGTAACTTTACAGAGCTGGGAAAGCTAGCTGCGACCTTGAATCGAAACTGCGAATGAAGTCGTTTTTCGTGAGTTACACGCCAAAAAGTGGGGACCGGATACAGCTTATTTAATGAGTCTCATTTAACATTTACATGTACAGTATATATGACCGGGTCATAACGCCATCAATAGGAATCTCCACACTGTAGCCTCAAGAGGATGTCTGTCATTACGTATACAGGCTCCAAGCCTAGGAAGAAAGCAACACCGAACTGTTCGCTTCCAAACTTTACTCCTTACACTACGTCATGCCCATGCCTAACCTTATTGTGACCCTTTTTTCCTTGGAATTTTTTTAACAATGAAAACCTCAACAATTAAAATACTGAAGTGAAGGTACATTCTACAATTTCTAAATGTTTCGGCAATTAGATGCGTGTACCTTGTTTACAAAGCAATACCCTTCTGGTCACTTTATCTCTTAAACTTTAAAGGGATGATAACTTTTCGTAAGAGATCTATATTTCACAATAAAAACATTGTGAATAACTCATAGAAATATAATATATTCTGTTTTACCACAACAACAGCAGTTATAGCTATTATTCTGATATCTGACCTTGTCTTTAGACCACGTGACCTCCATTGATGGCTATACTCTGTTAAAATCTCTTTTCACAGGTTCGGGTTAACTTGGAGCACTTACTTACTAGCATCCATAGCAACACCTACAATGCTTTTCAATGTCCTTGTCTATGCCTTTGACCTAAGTCGCTGTTTCATAACTACTATTAAGTCTAACACATAGGGATAACGACTTTGTTCCCCCCAAAACTAATTCCCCAACAGCACACAACTCATTCTTCACAAGCAAATGCACACAATGGACAACAGAAGTGTCACACCCTGAATCAGAGTAATCAAAGTAGGCAGATCTTGAGTAGGTAAAATGCCTGGTCTACTTATAATGTGACTAATGAGTATAAAACCGCTGTACCATGGAATTGTATTTTAGTGAAATTTGATGTTAATAAAATGATACCAGGAGCATATCATTCCACAGTCATTTATCTCACCCATAGTATTGGTTCAGTAGGGGTGACACTTCTATTGTCCATTGTGTGTACTCTTTGCTTTCACACATCTCCCAGTCTCCATTGATCAATTTATCTTTAACATCACAGTTCTGGATCACTACCAGATTCTCTCTCAATCCCGTGTGTTGTCAAAGCTACAGGAGTAGATTCTCTAACAAAACAAACATACCTATGTATTGGTTCAGTAGGGGTGACACTTCTATTGTCCATTGTGTGTACTCTTTGCTTTCACACATCTCCCAGTCTCCATTGATCAATTTATCTTTAACATCACAGTTCTGGATCACTACCAGATTCTCTCTCAATCCCGTGTGTTGTCAAAGCTACAGGAGTAGATTCTCTAACAAAACAAACATACCTATGGCCATTTTCATCGGTATTTAGCATTAAACACGTGCAACGCACGTTTATCACCTAAACGCATTTAGGAATATGTGTAAAAACTAAACACGTTTAGCTTTTCAAGCTTCTCATAAAGAAAATGCTAGACATGTGTTCATCACAAGGCTAAACACATTGGCCAAGCACCCCTCCTGCTAAGCGCGTGGAGCTGCTACACATATGGAGCTGCAAAATGTGTGGATCTCCTAAACGCGTGGAGCTGCTGAACAACTGTTTAGCTTTTCAAGCTTCTCACAGAAGAAAATGTTGAACATTTTAGCAGTGTTGCACGTTTAGCTATGCGATTAACTCCACCGGTGTCTGATCCCATAGAAAGTTTATTACAAGGTCCAAAAATTTCGCTAAACACTCCCCCTTGTAAACGTGCGGAGCTGTTTAAGGCGTGGAGCAGCCTGCTCGAACACTTTGTGTCCTTCCTTGCAGTAACTTATGTGAATTAGGCTTATTAAGTAATATTCCAGATAGCAAATAACGTTTTTATGATGTTATTAGGTGGTTACATGCTAGATGGTATAGAATAATATTATGATAACGTTATGGTAACGTTATGCATGTTTTTTAACTCAGTGCAAAATAATATGACTCCTAACAAAAAACATTATGGTGACATTATAATAATTGTCGAAAGATTTTAAGGCCGCTTCTACAAAACTTTATATCTTGTGGAGTTTTATAAGCGTTTTTATATCATTCTGAAAAATCATTATATATTGTTTTAAAAACTTTCTTATAAATAACCAAAAGACCTCTTACGCTGTTTAACTACGTTAAGCGGTTAATTCCAAATTGGGCTTGGGGTTAGTCGGTGATTAGAGCGGTGCATTTTTGTAGAATCTTCAGACTATCGTTACCGAAATAACCAGCATGTGATGAAAGCTTGAATGAACTATTATACTGAATATCCCACTATCATCCTCATGGTCAACTGGAAAGATTAAATAGACATCAATTCTGTAACGAACATTATCAAAATATGAAAAAAGTGGTTTGAAATAAAAGTGATAGTTGTTTGCTGTCTATAGTAAACTAGTGTATTTCCCCCAACTTGTTTTTTCAGAAATACATTCTAATAAACTTCCTCGCAAGGTCAGCTAACACAAGGAAGGTTAAGTTCAGCTGTAAATATTTTTGAGCAACGTTAATGATGTTCATAGTTCAAGGTACCTTGTTATAGGTAGATAGATATGACAGACTAATAAGGTGACCGTGACTTGTACACTATTGCCCAAAATAACTTGGTACGAAAAAGGAGTCACTGCACAAATGGCGTGACATTAAGTAACATGTACATGTATGTGTACTATGAACACTTTTCATGCAGTCGCTCTCCGTTGATTTTGATTGGAGTGCCTGGGGTGTGTGAAATATGTCACAGAGTTTTGGTACAGTGCCGTTGGGGCGGGGTGCGTTTGTCATGATGTGTCAGTTTTGGCGGTCATTTTAGTTACTGTGTCTACCGATTACTGAAACCATGCCGCACCCTACTGATGCGGTAATACGACACCAGATGGTTGCATATGCAGATATTGGTGTAGAAAAAAAATCGAGATAGCCAAAAGTTTGGGTTTGACAGAAAATGTGGCACCTGCTTAATCTTTGGGTAGACCGCGAAGTGGAAACGGCAGAAGTGATCGTGTCATGATCAACCTGGCAAGAAGAGAACAGACCACATCTGCTAAAGCCAATGCTTTAGAACTACAGGCCCGATGTTTGGCTCGATTGTTTCGTCAGACGGTAAACCGCAGGCTGTTGGAACAAGGCTACGCTTCAAGAAGAATGCCGAAGAAATCACGCTTGACACCTGTCCATCGAGCAAACAGGCTGCAGTGGGCTTGGCAGCACCGTTATCGTGCGGTCCAGCATTGTAATCACATGGTGTTTGCCGATGAGTCCCGTTTTCTACTGTATCCAACAGATGGAAGACTGAAAGTGCGTAGACTCGTTGTAGAGAGACCGTTGACTGTAAATATCCAGGAAACAATAGCTGGAGGGGGTGGTTCCATACATGTTTGGGGTGCCATTTGCAGCAACGATATTTGCCCATTGCTTCCTCTGGATGAAAACCTTAAAGGTACATACGAACCGAGCATCGGTGGAGCGTAGATTCCCAGTAACACATGTAATTTAATGTAAACCACTTCTACTAGTTTCTTTAACGACTCAAATAAATTCGACATGCCAAGGGATAAACTGAATAGATCACTCAATCAGCTTTAAAAGACCTTTAGATTGCTCCTTTCTTTAAATTTTTGGTTGTAAATTTAACCTACTTTCGTGACCTACTTTCCTGCCCCATTGACATACAGCTTAGAATGCCAGCAGAAAAACCGTTCAAACATCATTTTTGGGTAAAATTAAACAATGCCTTTTGGTAATTCTCTTAGTTATACTACTTGAAACTATATGCTGGCATTTGGTTGTTTTTTGTGACAAAAAATTGACTTTGTATGCATCTTTAACGCAGCCAGATACAGGGGCATTCTCCAACAGAACCTGGAGCCGTTCGCGAGAGGGATATACAGAGACAATGCAACATGACAGTGCAACATGACAATGCAACTCAGACACATTTCTCTTAAATACCGACTATATCCGCTAAAACAACATTCAGCTGATGCCAGAGCCAGCAAGAAGCCCAGTTGCAAACCCAATTGAGCACATGTGGGCCAACTTGGTAGTGCTATATTCAAAGAAAAAAACCCTACCCCAGCAAATGTAGATCAACTGCAAGATGCCCTTCAAGATGAGTGGACCAAACTTCCTCTCCAAAGAGCTGTAACTTTAATTCACAGTATGCCACGCCGTCTGGAGTCCATAACCCAAGCTTGCGGTGGGCATTCCCGCTACTGAGATTAAGAATGAAGTCTGAAGGTGTTTCATGACAATTTCCTTAAATTTCAAATTAATTGTCAATCACAGTACAAAGTTGTTTATTTTTTCACTTCTTACTGTTGTGTAAAAATACTTATTTTGGGGGGCATGAGGAAAAAGAACCCTAAATAAATAAACGCTTTTCTTAGATTTGCATTGTTTGTTTCTCTGTGACTTAACTAATTGATTTGAAAGACTTTATTGAGTACAAGTTTATATGTACGAACTTTAAAAGAGCATAATAAAACAACTTAAAACTAATAGTACGACATCACTTTTAAAAAATGCAAACATAAGATTGTACCCAAAAGTTTTTGCCTAAAGGGTCAAAGACCCATGAATGGACGCCCCCAATGATATACAAAAAATAAAAACTTTAGTACTAAAAACGTCAATATGTACATCTAAAAACGACAATGTGTACATCTGCAACGACCCACACAAGTGCAAACGTTCTCGGGGTCAAAGCGCTCCTCCAGAAGAGCACCATAGTGCTCTCTGACGGATCGTCTAAACATTGATCTGCCAACCCCTGAACGTGTGCAAATGGGAAGGGCGTTCCAGATGGGAACAACGCGATTGAAATAAGACCGGCAAAACATTTCTGTTCTACAGAAGTTGGCACTATGTATGATAAAATGATCTCCCCTTCTTTCTCTAAAATACAAATACTTCGTATGATCAAGGTCAGCCCTGCCAATAAAACAACTATGCAAAAAGGTAACGTCCAAAATTTCTCTTCTATAAGCTAAAGGCAGCATGTTTAAAGCAATCAGTCTGTCTTTATAATTCATTTGGTTACCCAGAATATGTCTTGTGGCAGATCGCTGCACCCTTTCTAGTTTTATTAAATTTTCTTTAGTAATGTGATCCCAGCTTTACATCTTTAGCAATATAAATGTTATAATTTTGGTTATAACAATATGATGAAAGAAACATGGCGAAATGCCTCCCAAAATTTCCGTGTACCAAACATTTTGAGCAAGAGTGCATGTACACCTAAAAGATAAACATACATATCCTACATGTATTTAAAGCCTGTACATGTTGTATCATGTTTCGGAGCTTAACGTGCTTAGGAGCTAAACGCGTTGAAAAAAATGAGACAAAATACGCGCTTAGGAATGTGTTTTGGAGCTAAATATTGTTTTTACAATGTATCCTTTACATTTTGAAAAAATATAATAAACAGAACAAAAGAAAATTTCTGCCATAAGAAGTTGGAGTAAATGCCCGAGAGAGATAGGCTTCCATATAAAATGAAGCTAACTTCAGGTATCAAAGGGTACCGTTTGCTTTCCAAAACACCAACAAATTTTCGATGTCCTTAAGCAGGCCCGGCGCCGAACCCAACACCAACGGGGCAATGGTCGACTTTGCATCAGAAACTGTCGTTCCGGACCCCCACCCCTTCAAATAATCCTGGATCCGCCCCTGGCGGCTAACTTGGATTCTCTCAATGTGATCAAATATTCACACTCAAGCCCTCTTTTACACAGGACGGCATCCTTCCTGTGTCCCGTAGTGCGGCCCCATTTGAGAGTAAAAAAAAATACTTTACGTGCCGACAACTGACCGATCATTGAGCATTCGTTCTGTAGCTAAAGCGATGCTTGTGCCTCCTTATTACGACCACATCAATACCAGTTTCACCTATGGTACAAAGGACGCAGAAAGGACACCGTCCAGTGTAAAGGGGGTTTTAATACCTGCTAGATATGTATCACGGGGTAACAATAATGTGTAAAACACTGAAAAAACAAACTGAACTTTAAAGTGGATAATGTTTTTTTTCCTAGCTGGCATTTGTTCCAACACTTTGTACTACTATAAGTATTCATATGGCATATGGAGGCCATATTGGATTTTCTCAAAATCCCCAAAAATACATCTTAGTTACTCACCACAAACATATAATGTTGGTAACAAAGATGTGGAAAAACTCAGAAACAGATTTACTTTGTTAATGAACAATGTCTCTTCCTAGCTAGTGTTAGTTGAAACCCCGTGCACTAGTAATCCTCAGGCTGTTTCTGTGGTATATGGCGGTCATCTTAGATTTTTTCAAACTGTCCAAGGAAAAACGTTTGCTCCTTGCCAGAAATGTACTAAATGGGCATTAAAGATGTGGAAAACACTAAAAAAACATTATTTGAAGAAAATCAATATAAGTATGTATATATTTCCATGGAATTTCATAAATTGACGGGCATTTTTGATTTTTTACCAAACGATCCATTTCTCATAGGACTACGGCCCTAATTTGATTTAGAATGTCAAGAGTAACTACATGCCAAATTAGGTATTTTTATCCACCGTGGCACGATTTTATCGTTAAGCCACCCCACTAAACTTGCTTAGAAGCTTTTAAACACATTGAAATGTGTTTAGCAGCTAAACCCGATGAAAACGAGACAAATCAGGCGCTACCGTAAAATGTTAATTTGCTGATACGTTTTCTATGATGCTAGCAGATGTGTAAGAAAAGGCCATATTTTTATTTTGATATTTTCGACTAAAACCAAGACAGTTTCGCAATTACCAGGTTTTATGTGTAGAGTGATATTTCAAAATGATTTTGATTAATAATAAAAGGTGTATAAACTGACTTCTTTCCATGTTGGTTTGTTAAAATTATCGGTCATAAGTGGAGTCTGGATGTGTTCAAGAAGGCATGAATTTAAAATCCGCATCAAAACTTCATTACATTACAGCCGAAACTATATTGTGTAACAGATTGAAATACAGGGTGGAGTACAGTAAGAGGGACAACAAATAAAGACTTGAACTTTCTAAGAAAAATAATTCCTTTTTCTTTTTTCTGTTGAGTTAAAGAGCAGACATGTAAATTTTATCTGATACCAATATGGACATTTTTCGGTGGAAGAAAGGACAAAGTTTGTGGATCTGTAATTTGCAACAGACATCTGGTGCATATGTGGGGTGACTAATCCAACTGGTCCTTAGCACCCTGAACACGAATTGCCATCCTCACTGTGAAAGTCTCATTTTGCCTTTCGTGAAATTAAGGAAGAAAATACGAAGAGTAGTAATCCTATAAGTTATTTCGTAGAACAGTTTCATTAGCTAAGTTATTGTTATAGATGTTAGTGCGCCAAGTCACATGACCTTGTGGTCACTCTTTGTAATACGAACACTAATCAGTCACGTGTTTATGGGTGTGTGTGTGGTATTGAGATATATAGAGAATTCAGTACATATGTAGCAACCATACCGGTCGGTCACCCTAGATAGCATATAATATTTGTACAAGAGTCCAACGTACACAACGGACAAACGAGATAAGGTGTTCATTGTGATAACGAAACTGTAACAAATTGTGCTATCTATAAGACAATAAATGATTCAGTGATTTTATGCGTAACGTCGTCTACAATATAAGTACAAATATTTTGCTCCGAACACTGACATCATGAACGGTGAAACAAACGCAGATGTACCACAGTCTATGACAGACACGACTACCATTAAAACTTTAAGGGACAGAAAAAGTGCAGCCCTACGCTCAGTTACAGTATGCCGTAACAAAATAGTGAATGCTATGACTGACTTTAATAACCTTCATATCGTGAAAACAAATTTTGAACAGTACGATGAATTATTTGCAAAGTACCAATCTGCATATAATAAATACTGTGAAAAACTTTCTGATGATGAAATGACGAAGGAACTTCATTCGTTTGAGGAAAGACAAATTTCTATGCTAGAGTTTAGACGACATGTGCTCAATTGGACCAGCGAGGCAGAACAGGCACTAACTGCTGATTGTACCAGTTCAGCCAAGGGTAGTAACCACAGTTGCGGGTCACGATCGTCACGTCGTTCTCGCTCTTCACAGTCAGCCCATACTGAGGTGTCAGCGCATGTAAAGGAACAAGCAAAGATCGCGGAACTCACCGTTGAAAAAGAATTACTACAGAAAAAACACCGATTGATGATGGAGAATGAACAGCTACGAGTGGAAGGTGAAATAGCAAAAGCACGTGCCCGTGAACGCGTTTATGCAGAAGATGACGTCACGACGCATGCGGCAGCCACACCCACCCTTCCCATGATGCATCCCATACCAACTCAGTCCCAGGCAACCTTGGTGAAACGCAACGTCCGAGCAGCGCACCGTTAAACGTAGATGCTCCGGAATTTAAACCACACCAAGCCCATACGCATCCTAGCAGGATGACTGAAGTAAGCCACTTGGTTCCTACGAACACGCTTGTTGCCGCTCTTTCTCTTCCACAGCCAGAAATCCCGAAGTTTACAGGCGATCTGATCAACTACAGGACTTTCATGACGGCATTTGACACTCGTATAGCATCGCGCACAGCTTCTCCCTCTGACAGACTTTATTACCTAGATCAGCATCTCGTTGGTGAACCCAAAGACATCGTTAGTGGTTGTTTCTTGTTTGATCCAGAGACCGGATACCAAGAAGCTCGCCGCTAACTTGATAAAGAATATGGGGATCCATACAAAACTGCTTTAGTTTATATCAATAAAGTCAATGCTTGGCCTGTTATTAAACAAGATGATTGTATAGGTCTGAAAAAGTTGTCTTTGTTCTTAACAAAGTGTTGTAATGCAATGAAATGTTTGTCATATTTGAATGTTTTAGATCACCCTCCAAATATGCTCAATGTTGTTCAGAAATTACCATTTTATTTACAAAATAAATGGTGAGAACAGGTGTCTATGGTAAGACATACAGAGGATAGAATTTTAAAGTTTCAGGATCTTGTTACTTTCATAGCTTCAGCTTCAGACGCAGCCAATGATCCAATCTACGGAAAGGCAGCTAAGCAACAGGTCCCCGCTAACGCTACGACTGAGCAAGGTAAGGGCCAGATGAAAATGACCAGCTTTGCCATGACGTCACAAGGTTACGTAGGGTCATCATCAAACTGTCTGCTTTGTCAGCAACACCATGACCTGGATGACTGCCCAACGTTTACAGGTAAGTCCATGGCTGATAAAAGACAATTCTTAAAAGAAAAACGTCTTTGCTTTGGCTGTTATAGGCCCGACCACATTTCCAAGGGGTGTTTGGGAAACGTGTATGCCAGAAGTGCCATAAGCGACACCCGACTTCACTTCACATAGAGGGTTTCCAACTTCGAACTTCCCTTGGTAGCCAGACCAACAGCGATGGTTAAAAGACACGAGATTCCTCAACAACGTGTGTAAATACCAATGATACTACAGTTAAGTCTATCTGTGCAGCTACCGCTTCTCCAGACTCAACAGTTTTACATGGGGTATTACCGGTGAAGGTGAGTCAGAGAGGAAGCAGCAAAGTTATTACCACTTACCGTTTTTATGACAATGGCAGCAGAGGGTGTTTTATAACCAATGATTTGTTCCAAAACCTTGAAGCCAGTGGTATATCGACGAGCCTCAAGCTGACCACTATGCAAGGAACCGACTGCGTGGATAGCACTTTGGTAGAAGCATTGGTCATTACAGATTTGAACGGAAGCAACGCAATCGACATGCCCAAGACATTTACCAGAAATGTTATTCCAATCGACCATCACCAAATTGCAACGCCGGAAATAGTCCAGAGATGAGATCATTTACGCCATATTGCCTCTGAGATACCGGAATTGCAGCAGGGAGTTGACTTCGGTATTTTGATCGGTAACAACTGTCCATTAGCTTTAGAACCTCTGAATGTTGTGCCTACAGATGGTAATAAACCGTACGCCATGCGGCTACGACATGGTTGGACAGTATATGGGCCAGCATATTCTACCGATGTGGATCACATTTCATGCAACCGAATAATGGTGGAAGAAACTTGTAAAGAATTATTCACACCTGCCGCTGTGATGCAGATGATGGAATTCGACTTTAATGATCACAAGCCGTTATATCCCGACGAAAAAGACAAGTCACAAGAGGACAGGAAATTTATACAACTGTTTCAGGAGGGAATTTACAATGCTGAAGTGACCCAGCTTTCTATGGCAGAATCGGGATCAACACGGAGCCGGGTGACAGCCGAGCATGAGAATACCAAGCATCCTATCATTTTACCTCGCAGATGCCATGTGACAACATTAGTGATTCGTGAAGCACACGCAATCCTCAGAAATGCAGGCCGTAATCATGTGCTCGCCAGTCTCCGCAACAAGTACTGGGTTGTAAAAGGTAATGCGGCAGTGCTGTCAACGTGTGTTATTTACCGTCGTTTTATGCCAAATCACATTTTGACTGCGAGATCGCATGTTAACGTACCTCCATCAAGTGTATTTCAGCGACATGATTTATATCTGCGCAAGAGATGGCGAAAAGTCCAGTATCTTTCGAACGTATTTTGGTACAGATCGCGTAAGGAATACATGCTAAACCATCAAACGCGTCACAAATGGAAAGAAAAGCAAAGAAACCTCAGTCGGAGAGTTTCTCATAAAAGACGATAACGTAGCTCGAAACGTATTGAGGATGTAGAGATTGACAACATAAGACTAGTGCGCACTGTACTATTAAAAACACATAATTCCAACTTACGTAAGCCAGTGAACAAACTTATTTTACTGGTCGCAAGTGACAAAGATTGTTAACCATCAGTTATATCTGCATTTAAATGTAGACTTATGACATTTTCTATTTTGGTGTTAAGTGACGGTGACTGTTAAGTAAAAGATTTAAGAGTAGTAATGATTTAAGGTTTAGGCATATTAATGCATATTTAGAGTTAAGGCATAATGGTTGCTCAGTTTATTTTCATAGGATATTGTAATTTAACTGTGCACTAACGTAATTAAGTTAAATTAGTTTGCGTTAACTAATTTAGGAGCCGGGAATGTTAGTGCTTCAAGTCACATGACCTTGTGGTCACTCTTTGTAATACGAACACTAATCAGTCACGTGATTATGGGTGTGTGTGTGTGTGTGGTATTGAGATATATAGAGAATTCAGTACATATGTAGCAACCATACCGGTCGGTCACCTTAGATAGCATATAATATTTGTACAAGAGTCCAACGTGCACAACGGACAAACGAGATAAGGTGTTCATTGTGATAACGAAACTGTAACAAATTGTGCTATCTATAAGACAATAAATGATTTAGTGATTTTATGCGTAATGTCGTCTATAATAATAGACTTGTGAAGATTCTTTTGTTTATACCTATTTATATTAGTCTGATCTTACCATCTAATATTCCATTTGCTTGCGGTCAGACTTCATCAGGGAATGAGGTTGTGACAGGTATGACAACCTGTCACCCCCAATTTTGCAAACTAAACATTTGGCTATAAACTTGTTGGGAAATTAATAAATCCACCTTGTTACACTGACTATCTTCCAACACTCTTCAAATATTTGTCGGTTTTGCAAAGCAATTCAATGACTTATTCCAAATATCCGTGCATTGGGCAAGTCACAGCTTTAATTGAATATTTTTATTAGCGTGTAACAGTTGCCACTTACCTGAAACAAATACAAGCGTATATGTATTTGGACGTATGGTAGCAATCGTCCTACTGATGACGATCGAGCAGCTGTGGTTTCCACTGTCAGTTAATGTTGCCTTTGGAATAGTCAGTTGAAAATCTTGAGTACCAGCTGGGTTGTACACATTGTCTATGGACATGTTTCTGTTCACACATTCACCCCCTGTCAAGTTTTTCAATGCTACAGAAGTAGCGCACCACTGGAATCCGTTTCTAAGCCACCTGATGTTAAATCCGGCAGACAAGTCTTGATGAACGGTAAGGTTACACCACAGACAAAATGGAAGTCCTGCACTTACATTTAACACAGGTGGATAATCTGCATTTGGATCATCAGACTTTTGACACTGCGCTGAAAAGGTAAGGTTTGCATTAGCAATTTCGTGTGATGTCGATTACGTAAAATGATTTTGATTAATAATTAAAGGTGTATAAACTGATTTCTTTCCATGTTGGTTTGTTAAAATTATCGGTCATAAGTGGAGTCTGGATGTGTTCAAGAAGGCATGAATTTAAAATCCGCATCAAAACTTCATTACATTACAGCCGAAACTATATTGTGTAACAGATTGAAATACAGGGTGGAGTACAGTAAGAGGGGCAAAAAATAAAGACTTAAACTTTCTAAGAAAAATAATTCCTTTTTCTTTTTTCTGTTGAGTTAAAGAGCAGACATGTAAATTTTATCTGATACCAATATGGACATTTTTCGGTGGAAGAAAGGACAAAGTTTGTGGATCTGTAATTTGCAACAGACATCTGGTGCATATGTGGGGTGACTAATCCAACTTGTCAATATATTTACCAAGCATGGTACTGTGAATATATGTAGTGCTGGAAGCAGTAGTCTGAGCTGTGGCCTACGATTCTAGTTCTGTAATCACAAAGAAATTCGAGTGGTCTACCTTAAAACACTGATTTGCGGATTTGTTTTGAGATAAAATTTTCGAAAATGACAGCAGACATGTAGAAAAGGACATCTAATTTGATTGATATTTTGGACTTAAACAAAAAAATAACTAATTTTGTATGTGAAGAGTGATATTTCAGAATTATTTGAACGATAAAAACGTATGCAAATTGAATTTCACCAATGTTGGTTTATTAGAATTATCGATCATAAACGGAGTCGAAATGTTTTCAAGAAGGCATGAATTTAAAATTCACGTGAAAGCTTGATTAAAATCAAACTTATATTGGGTAACCATACTAAAATATATCTACCGTGTATATACCATGAATTTTGCCATGAATGTATGTGAATTTTGTGGTACTGAAATTAGTGGAAATACAGTTTATCACTGTAAGTACATACTCCACAGTAAGTACAGATCCACTGAATGTAAGAGATGTAAGAGATTTTGTCACAAAACGCCATGCAAACTAAACAGGGCTACAAGCTCGTTGGAAAATTAATAAATCCACATTGTTAAACTGACAATGCCCCAACGCTCTTCAAACATTTGTTGGTTTAGCAAAGCAATTCAATACGACTTATTCCAAATATAGGGCAAGTCACAGCTTCAACTAAATATCTTTTATTACAGTGTAACAGTTGCCACTTACCTAAAACATATACAAGATGAGATTATGAAAAGCCAACGGGCTGTATTTTGCGATGCATTTAAGACATCACACATTCAGTTTTCGATATTTCATGGTACACTATAGAATTATTTCACAGTATTTACATTATTCTTGGAATAAAGTATCCAAAAGCATAAACGGCAATTAACAGAATTCATCTCACTCTCGCTCTTATTCTACGGCACGGCAGTTACATCTTCCCTTCCTAAACATGCGCAATACTTTTCTAACATAGATCAAATCCCTGGATATTATTAAGCGCCTGTGTATTCTTTTCCAGAATAATTTTACAGAAGACACCTCCAAGATACTGTGCAAACATACGAAATATAAGTTTACAAAATGTTGTACTCACCAGCTAGTGTATGGAAGTGATCACAATACATGAATAGCTGTATCACCATGAAATTGCAAAAAAAAGCTAAGGAAGGAGACTGTTGGTGTGTCGATCTTGGAAGCATAGTCTCCTGTAGGCTTTTTGTGATGATTTAAAACACCAATTATAAATTGCAAGTCTTATTTGGAGCAAAAGAATTTAGAAATAAATAAAAAAACTTTTAAAAGACACCAAATCTAATCCACATAATTGTTGGCTTCTTTAAGATCACCGAACATAAAGAACTTCGTCACGAGACTAAACTGGGTTATCGTATCTTCCGCTTAGATAACGATAAGTGGTAACTGTTGCACTTCGAACAATATAGTGAAATGGGTGACACAGCTATCATACAACAGTTTGATAAAAAGAAGCCAACGAGTTAGAGATGGCACTAGAAAAACTTATGATCTTAATACTGTTTGGTAGTTACCTTGGTGAGTATAAGTGGTTCCCAAAACTTTACTGTGTGGGTTCCTTGAAAAAAAAAACGAATATATGTAAGATTAAATGGGCAAAACCCATATCGACTAATAGCAGCATGGCTACAGTATTTATTTGGAATCGTGGTCATTGGTATTTAATCGACATTGCACGAAATTGCTAATGCAAACCTTACCGTTTCAGCGCAATGTCAAACGTGTAATGATCCAAATGCAGATTTTCCACCTGTGTTAAATGTAAGTGCAGGACTTCCATTTTGTCTGTGGTGTAACCTTACCGTTCATCAAGACTTGTCTGCCGGATTTAATATCAGGTGGTTTAGAAACGGATTCCAGTGGTGCGCTACTTCTGTAGCATTGAAAAACACGACAGGGGGGGAATGTGTGAACAGAAACATTTCCATAGACAATGTGTACAAGCCAGCTGGTACTCAAGATTTTCAATTGACTATTCCAAATGCAACATTAACTGACAGTGGAAACCACAGCTGCTCGATCGTCATCAGTAGGACGATTGTTACCATACGTCCAAATACATATACGCTTGTATTTGTTTCAGGTAAGTGGCAACTGTTACACGCTAATAAAAATATTCAATTGAAGCTGCGCCCAATGCACGGATATTTGAAATAAGTCACATTGAATTGCTTTGCTAAACCGACAAATATTTGAAGAGCGTTGGAACTTTATCAGTTTAACAAGGTGGATTTTTTAATTTCCCAACGAGATTATAGCCCTTATGTTTAGTTTGCATGGCGTTTTATGCCAATATCTCCAAAATCTCCACTTACAGTGGAGTATGCACCTACAACAATAAACTGAATTGCCACTAATTTCATATCATAAAATTCACTCACACTCATGGAAAAATTCATGGTGTATAGATATATTTAAGTATGGTTACCCAATATCAGTTTTATTTTAACGAAGCTTTGACGTGAATTTTAAATTCATGCCTTCTTGAAAACATTTATTAGACTCCGTTTATGATCGATAATTCTAATTAACCAACATTGGTGAAATTCAACTTGCATACGTTTTTATTGTTCAAATAATGCTGACATATCACTCTTCACACAAAAACTTTTAAAGTTATTGTTTTAGTTTAATCCGAAATATCAATCAAAATACATGTCCTTTTCTACATGTCTGCTGTCATTTTTGAAAATTTTATCTCAAAACAAATCCGTAAACCAGTGTTTTAAGGTAGACCACTCGAATTTCTTTGCGATTACAGAACTCGAATCACAGGCCACAGCTCAGACTACTGCTTCCAGCACTACATATATTCACAGTACCGTACTTGGTAAATATATTGATTTGTTTTAGAAAAAAACACTCCGTTTTCGAATTCTAAATCCTTCATTAATGGTATCTACTGAAATTTACCAGCCTCCACATCTGCCGATATTGCAAGGGTGAATCGAAATTAAAAACTTGGACCTCAAAAGTTACTCTACAGAAAGTCATTTTGTCTATTTTTTTTTTTTTTTAATTGATCGAGTGATTAGGGAAAACGTTGAATTTTACGGAGATTACGTTTTGACCTCATGAAGATCAAACTCCCATTCTGCCTTTCGTGAAATAAAGGAAGAAAATCCGAAGAGTAGTAACCCTAGGTTTTTTCACATAATTTTTGTGTTGAAACTGAACAGTATATATATGAACGCTAAATGAAAAAACGTTGACAAATCTGTTCCAATTTCATTCATCCTATTTTTACTCACTTTGATATTTACTTTTATACCAGAACCAACAATGAGCCCAACTGTCCAACAAAAGTCTCCGAGTCCCTCGGGTTTGTCCAAGGAAACAATAATCGCTATTGGTGCCGGGGGTGGAGGAGGGGTGCTGCTGGTAACTATCATTGTAGTTGTGGTCTGTGTAAAAAAGAAAGGCAAAGGGAATTCTACTTCAGGTCTGTAGCTACTTCTTAGTGATGTTAGGTTTATTGTTTTTATACATACTATATGCACTTACATTAAGTTTTGATGAGCCTGAACGGATGCTATATTTTTTACAAATATTATTAGCTCAATATCTTCAAAAGTCTTTTACTATTTCAGAACGTAATGTATTTATCTTTAACAATGGTGTCCCTGCTGAGAAATACAAATACGCATTTCTTGTCTTTTATATCCACCTGACTTCAAACAACATAGGCCCTACACGATACTAGCATTGGTTAAATACCTTTAAAAACAGACCTTTTCACTAAGTGTAAAAATGTAAGTTTTAAATAAGGATAACAAAGCTGTGTATTAGGCTATTATTTCATCAAACATGAATTTCCACTGACAGTTTAATGGACTCCGCGGATATTTACTCCTTTTTATCAGATATCGATGAGAGGAGATCCAGCTACAGGAAAACCAATGTAAGTAAGTATTCAGTGTGTGCCTGTGACTGATGCTTACATGTAAAATAATTGATGAAGTGTATTAGCATCCGTCATACTGGTACATGTTTTTACAGATATTCGTTTACATTTTATGAAATCAGACGTGGACTAAAGGACTGTGGTTTTTTATATTTAAATACCTCGTACTGGAACTGCTATATACCACTTAAGATTGATGCGCCTTTGTTGGTCTCATTTCAGACTTTTGAAAAGAGCACAGTGAATGCAGATGACAAGAGGAAGAGCAACGTAAGTAGTATGGCTCTTACTAATACTTTCATGAAAAATAATTGAGCACATGGGGTAAAAATAGACATACATTTGGTCACAATTTTTGGAAGACGAACTCAAACACAGATCTGAATTTTGTTATGTGAGTTCCTGTTGTTGAAACTGCTATACATTATGGACAATTGATATTTGCCTTTGCTGGTCTAATACTACAAGAATTTGGTTATTCCAGCCCCTTGAGAAGAACGTAGAGAACCTCCACTATGCTGATTTGACACTACATGATAACCCCAAGTCGTCCAGCTCTAAGGGAACAGGATCAGCTAAGTCAAAAACGTTAACCGTTAATCCCAGCGACGAACGAGTAGAGTACGCAGCTGTGATGGCCTCCTAGATAAGCGATATATCATTTCTGCTTTTTACTTGACTTTTTTTTTTCTTTTTTTCTTTTTTTTTTTATGTTGGTCTTTTTTATGTTGGTCATATTTCACTTTTATAAAAAAAACACTGAATGTTTATTCTAGTTTCTATTATTTTCTTTCTTGGAGATGGTGCAGGCGGTATTTCCTTACAAGATTTTCATAGATGCATATGTAGGCAATGTCGGTAAAATGACTAGAATTCTTCCGACGTCATTTAGACAGGGGAAATGCATACAAGCTAGTAAAAGCACTCAATATTTCTTAGCAGAATTCACCGCCAGTTTTATACAATTTAAGGGAAATTATTTCATTAATTCCCTGTATTCTCCATTTTATTATTTATTTTTTTGTTTTGACAATTTATATTTCACATTATATTGAAAACAGGAGAAAAGATGTTGGAAAGCTTTCCGCCCGAGACACATTTTACAGATTTCTGTTCCCGTCTGCTGATATACTAATGTAGCAATACATACTAGGTATTATCTGTGACTCCATATAAATTATACTGACGCTTAACATTAGACACAAGCTGAGGTAACACACTGCTAGCATATGTTTATCTGCATATATCAAATATTGCTGTACTTACCAACTTCAACAAGATATTAACCATGGCAACTAACCTAGCAACGCGTAGATAATCGATACTCCACACTGTATCTATCATATTAAGGTCACAAGATCATCTCAGGTCACTTGGGGCCACAGAGATTGTATGACGAACACGCCGATAGACTGACATGCTGAATTATATTCGAATATCACTCCCTATATACACACTCGTCCGATCAAAAATGTACCTGATGATCCCTCGCGTAAAATAAGGACCAATGACTTGGGATAGACGTGTGCTTCGTTTAGAGTTTTCCATGGGTTGTAATTTTTGTCTTGAGACAATTTATATTTTTATTTATTGCAAATCTCACCAAAGATGTCATTAATATGTGTAGCAATATAAAAAAGGAAGTAGAAATTACTTTTAAAAGTTTACGATTATCAAATGTTATATTATCATATGCTGGATAGGCTGCATTAAATGACTGCATTAAATATATATAAATAACAATGATTACCACTACGGTATTTTGTCATGAGCCGACCACTTTCCATTACCAAAAAAAAAAAGTGGGCAAATGCTCAAGGTGATTTTGATTTTATCTATGACTCTATAGTTCTAGAAACGTTTAGACTTGTCATGCTGGTAGCTTTATATGTGATATTTTGATATACTGTATAATTTTATGATTAAACAAATGGAACCTGCTACGTTTATAAAAGTTTTTTTCTGAGGTTGCTCTTTGTTAGAATGTTAAAAATAATTATTTCTATTGCCTTGAGAAATATAGATTTATGTTGTTAAGATTGTTCAAACTGATTTAGAAATTGTTTTTTTATATATATATATAATTTATGACTCTGCTTAAATGTAAAACCTCTTTGTACTTCATAGTATGTCAATTTCCAGAAATATATATATATATAGATATTATATTAACCGACTAGAAGGCTCATTTTTTTTCACCGCCCAGCTGGGTCATATCACATGCGTTTACAGGTTAATACTGCCCTCACTCTCTCTCTCTCTCTCTCTCTCTCTCCACAATTTAAATTCTCTTGCTCTTTTACATGGATGGAAAATCTGCAAAATTGGTTGAAAAGAAAGTCGTTTGGAAAATCAATGCAAAACCAAATGCTTCAAGGATATCATATTCAAAGATATCTAGAGTAATTTCATTATTAATAGGCCTCTTTATCCTATAGGAGAAAACGTGCAATTTTTCATGCGGTACTTGTACTAACCCATCTCTTAATATCAATGCATTATCGTAGCATCTAGTCGTAGATCCAACTTAGAGTACACCATGTAAAGGGGTTGGGATGAAACTCATTTAGTTCTGGGATTTTGATATTAGTACAATCCAATATTAACAAATAGTGCAAGAGTATTTTATTTTTGGTGTAACGATGATTGTTGCGGATCCCACACCAAACAAACAAACAACGGGAAATGTTCACACCTTTATTTCACGCACACACTGACATGGACATGGTGAAACTAAAAATAACAAAATAATGAAAGATAAATACCAAACTAATTATACAAAATACACAAATATAACATAAATTGAATACAAATATAAAAAGAAATAATAAATTAATTATAAGAAACGGAAATGTTGTGCAAATGATTAACAATAGAATTGAATACAATACGTACAGAGAAATGTGGCTTTCCCGTCCAATGTTGATCCACAAATTTTGCCTACTAAAACTTCAGACTCGGCGACCTGAGCCTTCGCTCGTCTAATACAAAACGTGGCCGCGCCCAGAACTACTGCATACAGTATTTATACAGAGCAAATGATTTGCATAATAATACAAAGCTGACTAGTGATACGATTGTAAACGCAAATTGTTGTCGTAAGCGACAACAATGATTAACTAATTCTTGACATGAAAAAATGTTAATCCAAATGTGTAAGTTAAATTCATGCACACTCTGAAATCTGGCTAGGGAGCATTTATTTACTGTCTGGAGCCAGATTGAAGTTTTTAATGACAAACTGATAACTTCAATAACATTTTTCGACGCCCAACTGTTATCAGCCCCTTGAGATAGGTACATTGTAGCCAACTCCCTTCTTCAAGGTTACTAACAGCGCTGCGTCACATCCTATAATTTTAAGTGCTTATATCATTCTACTTTACAACTTATACAAGATCCAAATCATAGTTACTCACCTGGTCGATAACAGGCACTTCACGCTGTATGTAGCATAAAGTGGGATCGCACGGCTATCTAAGTGCACTTAAGGTCGTTAAGATTGAAGCAAAGTTAAATGAGGGATCTGGTCTCTCCGCTTTTTTTTTTTTTTTTTTTTTGTCGTGTGTGTGTGTGTGTGTGTGTGTGTGTGAAATGAAAGGTGTCTGTTTTCTCCTGAGTATGCATATGTATATTGCGTATACCCGTATTAGTGTCTCGCATTTTATTGATTAATTTCATTTCTAAGGAAATGAATAATGATAATAATTATAATAAATTCTATACACTATCTTAATGCATTTGATTATCCATTTTTATTTAAACCATTTTCTGATTTATTCACCGATTAATTTATATATTATTGCTTTCGCCAGGAACCACTGCATGCGTGCAAAAATCCATTTCCCTCCCATTCTCCCCCCCCCCTCCCCTCCCCCTTTGGCGCCGCTCGTCTCTTCAACTTTGAATTCTCCTCCATGTTCACGCGCTATCTGCAGACAAAGATTTAGCTAAAGGTCGAGTAGAAGTCTGAGTACAGCTTTGAGGTACACCGCGCCTCAAGCTTAGTCAACACTTGAGGATAAGATAACGTGTAAGTCAAATACTTCCCGGTATGAAGCACACTAAATGGAAAATAGTGTGTGTATCTGATATAGTTAAGTGTGATCCATTGTTTTGGTCAAGAGCACATTACCCGTAACAATGTTGTAAAGGTATTTTGCACCCCGTCCCTTTTGTATCCGTAACGGTTGCTGGTCAATTGTGTTAGTTGTGCCAAGGAGTTCTAACAGACTCCTTGGTTATGCACAGCATTGCTCAGTTAACATTCTGTTGGGCAGTGTAACATCAATAACAACGTTAAAAAATGCTTGTGTCCCTTTGTGATTGCGACAGTGTCAGAAAACGTGCTACCATTATCCATCTGTCTCTGTTACTTGTGTTGCAATAAAATGAATTTTGTGCATCCGGTGGTCAATATGAAATGTGTGCACTATTTGTCTGGAATTATAATTTAAATGTTGATACTTCTGGCGCACACTAAGTTTATATCATCTATCAACATTATCAATGTTTATCAGTAATACGCTTTATTTCTTTTTATTAATGCGACTTCCAATAAAAGCGGCCATCACCGGCCAAATTTCAAACATCACACTTGTGTCTGTTACATTACTAACGCGGTCATATCCTAATTCTTACTTCAACTTAGATCAAGGAGACATAAAATGAATTTTGTGCATCCGGTGGTACATGTATATATGCGTGCCAGACATCGGCCTCACTGGCTGCCTAGTTGGCAGTATTGTTTTTGCTACTAAATTTTTTTAAGGTTGTGATCAGGTTTTTTACATGAAGAATTTTGAAATATCGTAGGGTACGCGTACCTAACAAATTTTTGTTGTCTCCATCAACGCCCAAATACGCGAAATAAAACCGTTTTTACTACTCCAGCTGGGTTACAGACCTCACAAAAGTACTACATACAAAATATATATCAAACTGTAAGAAAAAAGAGAAAGCATATGAAGTTACCACGAGTATTTCTTTTATTTGAGACAAGGCTATTTAACAGTAGCCATTCAATAGAAGTTTAAATAGCAGAGTAAAAAAGACACTTTACTGCATAAATAAACTAAAATATATTTGGCACATTATCACAGGGATTAAAATTCATCACAGTATAGCATAGCAACAGCCCTGAGAAAAAATGAAACATTATCTAAGATTTGGACAAAATATATCTTTCTGTAGAATTGTTAAACAGGAATGCAGAAAATGTTTGATAATTCTATTAGCTTAGCACCTAAGACATTTATTGGTACTTCATGAACATCAGACTAAATAACTACCCCCCCCCCCCCCCCCCGCATAAAATATCCAAATGAAATATACCAATATCATTTTAAACTTAATGACTACATTTAAAAAGTACTGTAAAATTATGAAAAATGATACTATTCATGTAAAAACACACACATAAAAACACTCTGCAAAGAATAATTGACTTCGCAAAAACAAAAATGGAGGTTGATCAGATGTTGTTGTTCCCCTTGTGTAATGTTTGTTCTGGTATCAATAAACAAACTATAACAATTACCAGCAAAAAAATTACTGGAAAATCACAATGGTCTTTCTAGGTCACTACATGAAGATGACATTTCAATTACACAACTGAATAACAGGATGTTACTGTAAAATGCACTATTCAGTGTGTCTCGACTTGAACATTTATTATACATTCAAAGAATGGCACAAGGATCAAAGCATGACTATTTCTTTTTCTGATACCATTGCTTGCTTGCCATTCTAAATTTCAGATGGAGTCTAACTAAAATAGCTTTGCAAAATTAGACTATTGATTTTATCAAATGAAATACTTTGCATAGTTTAAATAAATAGCCAGGTAACTTAACTTGTTACAAAATGAGTTAGATAACAGAGCCTGTATGAATATAATGTTCCACTCTAGGGTAAATATTCCAAAACTATAAAAACTTGAGGTTAGAGTGAATTTTGACATGAAGCATTAAAATATTCCTAATTGCATGTTAAAATTTTGACAATTTGAATGATACTATTCACATATTTAACAGAACAAAAACACCGTGAATAATAAAGTGGACTTCTCATTTTAATATGTGAAACAAAGATGTTGAACAGATGGTACTGTTCTTTGGAAGTAATATGTTTGATTTTTGTATCAAACCAAACCACAGTATGACCAGCAAAAAATATGGCTGGTAAATGACAATGGTCTTTCTATGTCACTGTACACAGATGACATTTCACTAACACAACTGAATATGAGGATGTTACAAAAATGCATTATTCAGTGTGCCTCTTGGTATGAATATTTTTAAATACATTACACAACTGAATATGAGGATGGAACTATAAAATGTATTATTCAGTGTGGATTGACTTGAACATTTTAAATATGTTCAGAGAATGGCACAATGATCAAAGCATGACTGATATTTCTGTCATTACTTGATTGCCACTCCAAATATCAGATGGAGTCTAACTAATAAAGGTTTGCAAAGATAGATTTAGCAAAGTGTTGATTTTATCAAGTAAAATACTTTGCAATGTTCATTAAAACAAATGCCAGATAATTTAACTTGTAACAAAATATGTGAAATAATACAACCAGTATCATATGTTCATAATAACAAATTAAATTCAATTAAAGTGGAAATATACCAAACAAAAAAGCAAAAATATAACCAGTTTGACTTCAAGTAAGTCTGTAAATGGGAATTTACTAGACAATTTAACAACTAAATGAGTACTATGATATTTTCAATGTGAAATAAAATAACTTGGAAATGAGAATTGAACAGATAATAACCAAAATAACCAAAAGAAAACAGAAACACATCCTGTTTCAAATATTTAAAGTAATAACAAAAATGAGAATGTGCCAGTTAATTTAACAATGCAATAAGATTAATATTGTGAGATATTCAAAGCAAAAATGAATATGTACCAGATAACACAATACAAAAAGTAGAATGCAAAAAGTAATACTATACGCTGTCAGCCAGTGTGAATTATATAGAGTATTTAATGAAATTAAGGATTTACCAGATAACACAAGAACCAACATGAGAAAATGGAGCAAGTATAAGTTACTGGTACATAAAATTTTGTCATGAGAATTTTAAAGATGAGAAATAAATACACTGTTTACACTATTGATATTTGAAGCACATACAGTGTATGAACTACAACTGAGAAACAACAACGAACTTAATCCCAGGACTCGACTTCGACTTCTAATTTCATATATCCTTGACCTTCAGCTGACCTTCAGAGTAGACATACTCGTCATCACAGCTTTTGGGTTCAAGAAAAAATGATGGTATACAACAATACTGTAAAATGCACAGACACATAATTTTAAGAAACGAAAATGAATGAAACTAGTATTTGACATGACCTGAAAACTATTAATACTAACTACAGTAAATAAAAGTAACTAAATAACTATAAATGTATAATAACAAACTTGACAGGCAACACAACAATGGCTTTCATGGAAACCCCCCTTCCTAAAAATGAAAACTAACTAAGAACAACAATAAAGCAAGAAGCTTTCCCAGGATTGTTTCATCGTAAAGAGAAAACAAACATAAACACATCATGGGAATGCTATCATGTCATAGAATTTAGTACCAAAAGCAGGGCTGGAAA
>NW_019773855.1:0-33918 GCF_001039355.2 Lingula anatina | reverse complement strand
GGGGGGGGGGGGTACCCCCCCTTTGAAGCTGCTGGTTAAACGTCCATATTCTGCGGTAAGATGCTGGCATAATCCGAATACTGATTCTCTTGGGTCCCCTCATAAATATTATCTGCTGTAAATGATAGGTAATCACTTTGAATATGGTCGAACTCCCAATCGGTTGACACACGAAAATGTCCTTTAGGTGATTTAGGAGGGGGAGGTACCGGACGGTCGGAAAACGCGGGGTTGAAGCGAAGAACACGTAGACTTTGTGGGTCAGGTGGTGGTGTTCTGAAATAAAATTCACAAACGAACGCCACTTTTGTCCTATCTTCAAGAAGAAAGGATGATAAGATATTGTTCACAAGAAAAAAGTCTGCGATTGGAAATATACAAACTAAAGCAAGAAAATACATAGTAAAAAATATAGATGAATAAATATAGAAATGTATGAATGAAATATTACATATATACAAAACTTTAAATAAGAGAGAGAGAGAGAGAGAGACAGTCTGTACATGTATGTGTGTGAAAGAGAGATACATGTACATATATTGTACCTTCGTCTCCTAAGAAACAGTCGTATGATGACCACCACCAAAATTACGGTGACCAACGGTGTGGACACTGCGACACCAATTACCAGCGGGATGCTTGCCGTGTCCTCGCCATTCCCTCCTGGAATAACAAAAATAACAATACTGTTTGTGAAATCTTTGGAATTGACGAAGGGGATTTCACGATTCCAGTAAATGTCTTACAAATGTGAAGATTTTAACAATGCATGGATTTATCGCAAAAGCAGGAGACAATTAAAAATGTAGATCTCTTTTACCAAAAAATTGAGGCTTCTTGCAAACTGTTTCCTCAAATTTGCAGCAAATCTGCAAAAAAACGAGTTCTGCTCTGCAAATGAGATACTGTTTAGACTTGAGAGGATACGAAGGCTTCTTGCAAACGTCTCGCAAACTTTAGATGCTCTTGCAATTATGCAGCAACATTTTTCCTTGCATCAATCTGCAAACAGTTTAGTTTGTTGCAAATTGCCAGCACATTTGCCGCAAAATTTTCACTTTGCTAAGTGGGCTTGTTCCTCTGTTTCGCCATGAATGGGCGGTCTCTATTTCAAAGCCACCTTTAGAAGATAAAACGATCTTTCTATAAAGTTTAATTCAATACCAGTTAAAGCCATCAACTATTGTATATTATAATTATTTTTGACCTTTGAAAGTCATGCTACCTGCGTCATTTCCAGCTCCCTGTATTCTTATTGGAATAACATTCGGGATGGTAGACGCTAGTGTAACTGTGGGAGGCGAGGCAGGGAATGTCGTTGCGAGGGAAGTTGACGAAACGAACGTGGTGGTCGGGGTAATGGATGTCTTTGTGCCGGTGGTGGTAGTAGGCGTGGTAGACGTTGTAGAAGTCGTAGTAGGCGTTGTCGTTGTAGTTGGCGTAGTGGTAGCACTAGTGGTAGTAGGCGTAGTGGACGTTGTCGTTACCGTAGTAGTCGTTGTTGGTGCGGTGGTTCTTGTAGTAGGCGTAGTAGTCTTGGTGGACGGTTTTGTTAAAACAGGAGTTGTAAAGGTGTTGGAAAATGTCGTCGAAACGCATGCGGATTCCCCATCTGGACATGCGCACGTTCTGCCGCTGGGTTTTGGCAGACACAGGTAGGGGCAACCCCCATTGTTTACACTGCAGCCGTTCGATCCTACAATGCAAATAATGCCGTAAATTGCAACAAGACGATAACTCTATGTAGTCGTTTAAGATGTCATTTAATAAAATGTGGCGATATATAAGGACATGAAATAATGTGCAATGATATATGGATATAGACGCGCTATTGTATACCAGTATGTATCTTTTAGTACATGTGCATCATCTTTTGACACGCACCTTATTCGCATAAGAATACTGGATGCTTAGCTTACATCGATTTGTGACTTTAGCCTGATAGTAAAAAGGTTGAGAGAGCGAAGTCAAGAGCCACATATTCACTAAGCTGTTTGAGACATATATTGATACGTTATAGCATTCACAAAAATTAATTGTTGGGACTGGTACTTCTACACGTTATTTAATATGATCTTAAAAGTTACCATAAGGATATGCAGGGTGATTGATCATATTATTGAAGCCAGAGAGACTGGGAAAATTCTGAAATGTCTAAAAGACGTCTAAAACTATAAGGCTTCACTTAGAATGATACAACAGCTTAGCTAACTGTGTGCAAGGTACTGCAGTACCTACTAAGACTTAAAATCTCCATTAAGAAAATTTTCAAATGATAGATTTCAAATTTCGCAAAGATAATAATACCAAAAAGGCGACTAAGTCTACTACATCTTAGCCGGCTATTAGACCCCAAGCCATTATTACATTTTCTGTGAACACTCCGTGCCTTACGTGATAAATGGTATGAACTTCTGTACACGTGAACACCAGTTAACTTGGCCGTTGGAATAAAACTGGCAGCACGAACACTCAAGTTACTGCCGTCGTGTTTGTTGGCTCTATGGAACGCCCTGTTAAAATGTGCGTTATTAAAATACAAAAAAAGGAAATAGAGAAGAAATACACAAAGGAATACAAATCAACTGAGATAAATTGAATATATAACTGTATAGATATAAATATATTTGAAAGAAATGCATTTGCTAGGAATAGCAATATTACATTAAAGATGTAGTCTACATTAAGCGAGTATACCTGTTCATGTGCCATAAATAGTCCAGATTAAATTCACATCCAGGCATATTACTTTTAATTTGGTAACAGTTTTACAAACCATTTAAGTCCATAAAATTTTTATAGCAGATGTTTTAAATGGAATGTTTTAAAAGTCTCGTACCAGACATTGATTTTCCAATCAGTGAAATAGATCTGCCGGTCGTCCACGGCAATGCCAAAGTAGTGACCACCAAGAGTATCTTCCGCTTCGATCAAAGACCGTCTGTTACTTCCATCTGGGTCGGACACTTCAATTTTGGAATAATTTCCGTCGCACCAATAAAGTTGCTGTTCTGTAAAGCAAGATCTTATGTGTTTGTGTAAGTTTTTTTTTATCAAGAATAAAGAAAAAATGTTTTGGGCCTTGATTTTACAGAATATATTTTGCAATCATTAGAAAATAATAATATCTAAATTATGAAACAATAACATTTTAATAAAACATTGTACAAGTATTTCTAAATAATCGATATTAAGAAGAAATTATCTTAATAAAACAAAATCTCATAATCCCATATATTGTTCAAATCTCACCAGGGATGTCAATATCTATTCCGTTCGGCCATGATAGAGCCGTGTCAGCCACAGTTTGTCTGTTTTCGCCGTCCATGTGAGCGCGTTCTATCTTTGCTTCCGTACCCCAATCCGTCCAATACATCCAGCTGTAACAAAGTATGGAAGAAACGTGTACGTCTTACGCTACGTAACACCATGCCACAGAACATTACACTGAGCAAGTTTTTACAATGCATTGTGCTCATAATGTACATGATCTCCTCCATAAAACGTGTCATGAATATAAAAAATTATTGGCCCAAGTAATTTAGGCTTGGCAGCCGCTCATATTACGTTGCTAAATCCCATATTATATTTTCTAGATGCTTTTGTTCCATTTGTTGAGGCCAAAGAGAAATTAATGACCGCATCTTACCATTCCTTGAGAATTATCTATTTTGTGATGGTTTTGCATCTAATGAAACAATCACAACATTTCGACTCGCTTATTTTGACTTTGATTGTTTAGAGCTAAAACAGGGAAGGGCATGTTAAGGACAACATAAATGCATATTTAAAAACAAAATAAGTTTAAAACACACACACACACACACACACACACACACACACACACACTAAAAAATCAATTTCAATTTTGATAATGTCAACTCTAAAAAACTGGGGGAAACCCTCGTAAATACCCATTAACTGGATCCAACGTCATCGCTCTTGGCTTATCCAATCCAGTTCTTAATAAGATCTTGTGCTGGGATCCGTCCAATCTCATCACACCAATGGTTTTATACATGCCCTCGGTGTAGTACAATAGGCGGGAAATATGGTCGACTGCAACGGCGTCCGGCACGCTCCCTTAGAAAAGAAGTTTGACTTTTAACCGACTTGTGGAAGCCGACAGTATTAAAGGTCTTAATTTTCTTATTTAAATAATTTAAAAGTATATGTTAGTATATATAGAACGAGAACAGAAATTCCCACATGTGAAGGAACAAGACAGTTTGTTAAATACTACAGAAATACTTGCTAATATTCTTTGTATATGTATACCGATAAAAACAACAATATGTGGGTAAATGTTAATCGTATGTTACAATTTAATTGACAAGTAACCATTTCAGGATATACTTTTTAGTATTTCACTGTAAGGTTAAAAAATAAATGGTCAATCTCCATTTCTATCCTTATAGGCACTACGGTAATTGTATATTTTTTTTATACTGAGAGAGGGGGTAAGAGTACAAGTGTGTAAATGTGTGTTTGTGATTTATAGGCAAATAATGTTAGGTTGTTTGTTGTTTGATACTGAATAATAAAATTGGACTTTAAAAATGGCTTTCTCTCTCTCTCTCTCTCTCTCTCTCTCTCTCTCTGTATACGTGTGTGTTAGTATGCCTGTAATTTAAAATCTGTCAATGCAACTTCATCACACTTACCAATAATGAAATCAAAGACCGCTTCCGGCTCTTTTCCATTCATATTTATTCTTCTTATTTTAGCGAAGGTGACAACTTCAGACCAGTAAACCCTCTGCTCTATTGGGTCGTAACTTGCGGATATGGGATTATTACACTGGGTATAGATGGCGTGTAAGTTCCACTGGATCAGGTCAGCTTGCCATATTACTCCGTTTAGTCTGTCCGTGAAAAGTAGGAAGTCATCGGTCACATAGCGACTGTGCACTAAATTGAAAGTATAAAGCAAAGAAATGATAAGAAAAAAACTTTGGTTTTGAAACGAAACGACAAACTTCCAAAAAAGAAAAAAATCAATAGACTCCCAAAACGAAAAAACAGACATTATAAAATTTATTATTGAAATGCATGTGACCTCACAGAATGTGTAGCATTTTAGGGACTTACTCATTACTCAAGTAGGTTTTCTTTGTTTCTAGTGAAATGATTGTAAAAAAAGTAAATCAAATTTAACGATCATCGATACGCTCATTATCTTAACAAAAATAAGGCAAAGCAGAAAAAATAACATCTTTTTCACTGTTTATAGGTAATACACATGTCTCTCAGCTAGTGCCAATGATATTTTCTTTATCACAGTCTCGCAGGTCTCTCAGTTTTGAAACACAGCGATATTACTTATATCAAATGATGCAGTGGGCACAAGTGGAGAGGAAATATTTTATTTGCCAGAGCGGATGCCTGGGTTGTTATCGAGCTCACGCGACGACTTATCTGGGTTTTGTTTAACAAAATAACTGACATGAAAATAGTTGAATTGTGCTGTGATCCAGGATGCATTTCAGGAAGTAAATATAAACAAGGCAGCAAAGCTGTCAAATGTACAGACACCAATAAAGAAAAAGCATCCAATCTCAATTTGGTTTGCCAATTTGTCAATCATTCTTGTCAGTTACAAAATAATAAGTTTTCCATTTAGAGCATTTGTAGTGGAAGTAGACAAAATATTTTTTATCAATTTTGATGCAGTGTTAATTAATGCTTAACAGCATATAATCACCATTAATTTTAAATTATACACTTCAGGTACCATTGATGTCTGGAAAATGTGACTAGCAAAAGTCATCAGGCCCATGGAAAAGTCACACCTTAAAAATGCCGGTATGTACACAAGTACTGAAATGTGTTATTTTCATTTTCTACACTTATAACATAATACACAATAACCAATTTACATTGTACTTTCATTTTTAAATGATCAACTACAAAATCGGCAAGTTGGGAAAAATATCAATAAAACAATCTAAAATGTCCAATTTGCTCCATTCTTAGATTTTGAACATAGTGAGGAATTGAATCTGACAAACTGCACTGATTTGAGTTTATTCTCATTTTTGAAACTTTATTATACAATAACAAATTTACCATCATTTTTATATAAGCAAGTTACAAAATTGTCAAGATGCAGATAATGTCAAAAAATACTTTTATAAGTATGATAAGTTCAATACTGAGACTGTTAACATGAATAATAACCCATTTATATACAAAAAACAGCATAACTTCAACAAAAATAAACTTGTCAAGCCAATTTTCGAACTTGATCTATATTTCACACCTTTGAATCAGTCGTGCAAGTTTCAAAATAAAATGTGACGTGATTTTCATTGTATTTGTATTACGGTGGATAACATATGCTGAAAAAAATAATAATAAAACAGCATAATTTCTAGAAAAATGATCCGATCAGGCTGATATTCGAACTTGACCTGTATTTCATAAATGTTCATCAGTTTTGTAAGTTTGAAGACAAAAGGTAATATGGTTTTCATTTCATTTAGTAATATAACGCCGACTACGACGACAGACACAGGAGAAGGCTACATATACAGACAAATCTGTGTCTGTACATAAAAAGTATCGATATTAAATACCATATGTTTTCTCTTACATTTCTATTTCATTTCATTTATAAGTGCACAATATCATAAAGCTGAGCGTAATTTCATACATTTTGGCCCTGTCACATCTTGACGATTTCGCCAGCGTGAACATTTTGATGGCATACAGGGTATGTTGAACTGTCGAAGTTTTTTTTCAATTTTTGCTGTATACATAGCGCATTCATAACGAGTTCGGCGTATACATGACGATTTGTAACTTAAGTAGAACGTTTCCATTACTTATAGACAACTTACACCAACGAATGCGTAGCGTTATGCCGGCGTTCACAACTTATGCCCAACGCCAGTCTAACCTACGCATACCGCACGGCAGCGTATGGCCGACGATCACGTGCCTTGTCGGACTCTCATTCTCTCTCGGGTGACATGCACATCTGCTCACCATGGATTCTTGAGGAGTACTGACAGGTTCCTCCTGCGAACCCATTTTTATACCCCAATTCCCCTAAACGCTGCCAACACGCCATCATACGGTAGCTCAAAGTTAGCAGCGCGTTCAGTAAGTTCTGGGGTTGTTCGGAACGCGTCAAATACGTCTAAATATGTCAATGTGCGTTTGAGGTAAGTTTGATATAAGTAACCCATAGGTTAAAATCACGTTAATCATAGGTTGAACAAACGTCTTGGGTACGCTTGATATTATCTTGACGTATTGCGACTTGTGAGTAACTTATACATAACGTGTGTGAACGGGCGTCAACGATCGCATAACTTATTGCCCGCGTATGCGGGACGTATGAATCATACGTTGACATACGTCGAAAAGTTTTGTGCATGACTACCTGGACGTACTACGACGTATGCCGGTGTGCTTCAGCGTGCTCTTAACTTATACAAAATTTACCCATAACATTCGACGTACTCCAGCGTATTGGCCAAATTTTTCAAACGTTGGCGTTCGCTGGCTAAATCGTCAAGGTGTGACAGGGCCATTTTGAACTTCAAATTCTGTCTTCATGTTTACCTTAGTGACGCTTTTCACAACCCTTTAACTAGCCATAGTAATTTTTTTAACAATGACAATTCTTTGAGACAATGTACCTCCCTCCCCCTAAAATAATTTCGAGAATATGAAAGCAAAATATTAAACATGGCACTATGGGCTTCAGAGACTGAGTGTGGACAATTTCACCATTTCAACTTGCGTCACTCTCACTTTCAACTTGCGTCACTCTATATAAAAATCCTTTTTAGGAAATCTGAATATATAATTTTACTTTTCAAATCCTCTTTGTTATCAGTCTGTGACGATATTCCGGTTTTCAGATAAGAAACCGTGCAGTAGTTATACCTGTCTTTTTGTGACTCTGTAAACATTGGGAAGAACTTCAATTACAAATTAGATGAATATGTATGTCACTTCGTGAGTATATAAGAATATGTTAGGAAAATAAAGCCATCTTACCTGAAGATGATAATAAAAATATCACAAACAATCCCCCAAAATTCTTCATGGGATTCATTATAACAGGGTCGATATGTCACGTGTTGGAACAATATATCAGGATGCCTGTCTGTCGGATCTTGTCAATATTTTGTGAGTTTTTCTCGTTATAAACCCTTCAGTGTTAGGCCCCAGCGTACTGTGACGTAAAGTTTTGTAGCCTGTTTGGGAGTCTAATTTCTTTTCCTCTTTAGTATGATTCACGCCGATGGAGATTTAAAGTGCCCTGTTCAGTTGGCACCGTTTCATCGCCTTGTGACTTTTACTAACGAGAACACATTGCTGTCAACCGCGCTTTTTGCCTTGTTTTATAATGCAACGAAATGCCCAGCGATTTTGCTCAGTATTATTAGAAAAGCCGAAATATGGCGAGCGAAGATCTGTAAATTAAAGGGATAATAACTCTTCGTATGAGATCCATATTTCACAATAAAAACATTGAGAATGACTCATAGAAATATAATATATTCTGCTTTACCACAAAAACGGCAGTTATAGCTATTTTTTCTGATATCTGAGCTTGTCTTTAGACCACGTGACCTCCATTCATGGCTATACTCTGTTAAAATCTCTTAAGAGATTTTAACAAAAAACCTAACTTTTTAGAAAAAAGCCAGGGACTAACTTTGAATGTATAAATGGATTCATTATACAACCATTGGTAAGTATGGGAAAATTGTTGTTTACTCCAGGAAAATTCATTTTTTGGCCGAAACGAAGAGTTATTATCCCTTTAAGGTTAATTTAAGATGCTTTTGAAACGGTTGTCCTTCGCGAGTGGTCACATAAGACTAAAACACTGAAGTCAAATCTTACATTGTTCTTGTAATAGTTCTTGAGTTGGACATCAAAATATGCGCTTTTTTGTACATTGTACAAAAATATATGCTAATAAAATGAAATAACTTCTTGTTCCTGAATGCAGGAAAATAAAATGGAATTACTTGCTGGTTGAAGAGATCGATACAATGTGAAGAACGTGATTCGTGAACGAGTAAGGTCCAATTTATGCTTTCCACTATTCACATCGTGCGAGATATTTCTTTATTTCACACGGCTTTAATCAACCAATCATTTATACATAATCTTGCTGTAATACAATCAGGCGAGAGGCACTGAGCCCCGTACATAAGCCTTTAAGAGAAATCGCACAAATTGCATACACTTGAACATATGTTAATTCTCTATGGAGTTTTATTCTAAACTGATTGAAATAACGCACACGTTACAAAAAATTCTACAATTGTTTTTTTTTTTTCTCTTTATGCTGTTTAATTCTAAATTAAAGTCCGTAGATAGTTTACAAGCACAATTTCACCGTTTTCTGCTGGTTATACGTCGACATTCTGCGGTAAGATGCTGGCATAATTCGCATACTGATCCTCTTTGGTCACTGGTACTTCATAGGTAGCATCTGCTTTAAATGTTAGGTATTCACTTGGAATTTGGTCGAACTCCCAATCGAGAGGGGGAGGTACCGGACGGTCAGAAAACACGGGGTTGAGGCGAAGAACACGTTGGCTTTGTGGTTCAGGTGGCGGTGTTCTGAAATAAAATTCACAAACGAACGCCACTTTTTGTCTTATCTTAAAGAAAAAAGGATGCTAAGAAATTATTCACAAGAAAAATGTCTGCGATTGGAAATGTACAGTAACGTACATATATTCAAAATATCAAACTAAACCAAGAAAATGCATAGTAAAAAAGACAGGTGAATAAATATAGAAACATATAAATGAATATTACAAATATATACAAAATTTTAATTTAGAGAGAGGGAGAGTAGTAGGCTTGTTAAGAGGTCAAACGCTGCATTTTATAGTGCAAATGTCTAACTTGGCATAAATGTTCCTTGGGCCAAAAGAAAATTTTTTATCCAAAGAGACGCCCTCTATCGATACATTAATTAGCATAAATTATGCAAATTATGTGCCAAAATATATAATATTTCATATTTCCATTAATTTTTGGCCTAGAAACATGTATAGATTATCAAACCTAACTAAATTAGGGACAAGGAACCCATTTTTGATCATTTGGAAGCAATTGGGGGCCATTTTGTGCCTCAAANCCGAAGGTTCTATAGTGAATATTCGGACCAATGAACCTTCGGACTATTGAACCTTCGGACTATTGCTACGGCCCCCATCAGTGGTAATGGACTGTGTGAAAGTATATACTTAGGCATTCATGGCTTGATCTTTGAGACAAGCATGTGAATACTGGCAGGATCAAGCAGATAGCTTGTGGGTCTTTTGGAGCAGCCTATTTTTTTCTTTGGTCAATAGGCCTATATTTGAAAGAAAAATTTAGTACATAGAAACAAATAAAAGCACAGGGCCTATGTGCATAGCTGAATGCCCTATAGTATTGACACTACAAACACTGACGGGGAATTCTACACTGTTCTAAAAAAATAAGACCACAAGCGACATTGGCCCAATTCAGAATACGGGACTAACTAGTCCCGGGGTCAAGTATGGCGACCGACTACAAAGCTTGCTGTCTAATCCGTTAATTGACACCTGATATTGTGAATGGGGCTATTATGTTATTATGGCAAAAGGTTACTTGTAAGCATACTAGTTTGCTAAAGATATAAGAGTTCATGTGACATTTCTTCCAACCATTAGGCCTACGTTAAAACGTCAATTTTTGTCAGTTGTAATTTGATTTTAGTATCAATCATTAATTAAAGCTTTTTGCTGTACATTTATAAGGATGTTTTCTCTCTGTGTCTCTCTCTACACACACAAACACACACACACACACACACACACACACACACACACACACACACTAAATGGAGGGTTTTGTAGGCCTACGTATACGTAAAGCTTATGCGCAGCAAGAAATAAATTCAAATCTATTGCGTTAATTTTTTACACGTTCTCTTCGCGGGTGCTGGGCAAAATAGGCTGATAGTCATTCGCTCCATTTTCGTAAACCGTGAACGTTGGGATTTCGTATACAGGATTCCCGGTAATTTGTTGATAAGGATGCTCATCTTTGCTGCTGATATTTGGCATGGCTGGCGTCAGGCCTTCGTAATGTGACGTGTCGCCCTGATGTGGGCTGCTCGATAAATGGCGCTCCGGTTTGTCGTTCCCATTGTTGTCAAATGCAGGGTTCAAGTGCGGATTGGTCGGCAAGGAGTTTTGTGGAGCACTGAAATTATTGAACGAGATATGAGATCATTTGGTGTTTCTTTCATTGGGTGTTTTTAATTGGGTTTTCCCTTTACTATACGGTATCTGTAGGCTTACTATCAGTTTTCTTCATCGAAATGAATATAGGGCCTAATAGGGTACTACAGCTCGCATGTTGGCACTCAGTTTTTCAATCAGTACATGATAACAAAAAATCCTAATATATATCCTGGGTCCAATGTATTTATTTATTTATTCATGCAATAAATTATACATTCATTTTATTTTATTTAATTCAGACGTACAAAATGCATTTATTATTCTCCAATAGTAATAAATACGAGTAGGCCTACTTACTTCCGTTTCTTGACTATCACCACCACCAGTAGTACCAAGGCTATAATTATCACTACGCTGACTACGCTGACGGCAATCAAGGCAGCGCTCACTGGCTGACTAGCGGGCCGAGTCTCAACGTGGTCTTCAGCTGAAACAAAATTAAAAATCCACCTTCTTCAATTACTGATATGTTTTTATTATTATTATTATTATTATTATTTTTTTTTTTTTTTTTTTTTTTGGGGGGGGGGGGGTGAGCCGACACGTGTCCCTGCCTTACATGCAGCATCTGAGGTACCCCTGCTCCCTATACAAGTATCCCATGAATAGTCAAAAACAGGCACAATTTCATCCCTTATAGAAAACTATCCTCATATTCTAATTATATGTGAGGCAATGATAAACCCTTTCCTCCCACTCGCTCCAACCCACCAATGCACGCACACACCCGCCCTCTTAGAATAATCTAAATCATAGTGTTACCGGGTTGGCTATGAATCAGTTTACTGTCGGGAAACTTTGTCGCTGAAAACAGCTCACTTTGGTGTCCAATTGAAGTTGTTGTAATTCTCAGCCGAAGGTACGTTGAGCTGGCAATCTTACCTGAGGTTAGCTCGCCTTGAACCGTTCTTGAAGAACTTGGTTCCACCATGGCAGGCGAAGATGTGTCCGATGGCACATTTCCTGCTGTAATATTGATTCAGTAATGAAAAAAAGACATTCCATAATCAATAAAAAATTTAAAGGTAACAGCTGATTTTTTTTAATTTTCGGATATGCATCTTCAAAAGAATAATTGCTCATACATGCATTGGACGTGCATTTATGTAAAAAAAAAAAAAAAAAAAAAAATGTTTTAGAATAACCTTTTTTAAAAACACATTGATAACAATATTGTATACAACAATACCAATTTACTTACATGTAGGCCTACTTTGGTCAGACGAGCAACCGGATTCTGGGCATGCGCACGTTCTGCCGTTGGGTTTTGGCAGACACAGGTAGGGACAACCCCCATTGCTTACACTGCAGCCGTTCGATCCTACAATACATAGTTGCCAAAGCAAGTGGAACATAATTCCAACAAGACAATTAATATATTGCATGTAGTCGTTAAAGATGTCTTTAGATAAAAAGATTGTTGGGAGCGGTACTTCTACAATTTGTTTAATATGATCTTCAAAGTCACCAATCGAATGTGCAGGGTAATTGATCATATTATTTAAAGCCAGAGAGACTGGAAAAATGTTCAGTGATTAAAAAGGGCTAAAACTTTTAAGTTAAAATTAGGATGGAAAACGGCACAGCCGACTGCGTGCAAAGCAATAGGTAACTGCACCTAGTGAGAATAATAACTTCCATCCATATAATTACACATTTTCAAAGGACTTTGTTGTAGGATAAGGACAATAAAAGCAGGCTAATTTTGCTTAGAGCAGCTTAGTCGACTACACCTTAGCCGGTTATTACATGTAGTTCCAAAACCAGCATAAGACTTTATGTAAACAACCCGTACACGCCTTACCTGATAAATGGTATGAACTTCTGTACACATGAACACCAGTTAACCTGGCCAATGGAATAAAACTGGAGCCAGCAACAGTCGAGTTACTGCCGTCGTGTTTGTTTGCTGCGTGGAATGACCTGTTCAAAACGTGTGTCATTAAAATACCAAAAAAGAAAAAGAGAAGAAATAAACAAAGGAATAAAGATCATTTGAGATAACTTGTATATATAACTTAATAGATTGAAACATATTTTAAAGAAATGGATTTGCGTCATCACAGTGACATAATATGTATATTAAGCGAGCTCATACACAAAAAAAAAATACCGCCACATAACTTCCAACAGTATAATACTACATGTATACATGTAACATGGTCCATTTTCTCAATCTAGTGATAAAAAAATATTCCAAATTAATCATGCGGCCAGTCGACAAAAGGCTATAATATTAATTTGCATGATTCGCATGATTAATTTGGAATATTTTTTGGCACGTGGATTTTATTTCTGTTGTGCGTAAGAAACTGGCAGGAGTCATTTGTATGCGTGGAGTGTACACCGCTGTGCTTTCTGTTGTCATGGAGCTCTAATTTTTTGGCAAAATGTATGTGAAAGCCGATTGAACTCTATTCGAATTTCTGCAACTCTCAAGCTACATATGATATTCTCACTAGATTGAGAAAATGGACCTAAAAATGTACAAGCAGGTTGAGGTTCCATTTACATTCAAGCATATTGCAGACACTTTTAAGTAAAATCACAAAATTATACAAAATATTAAAGTCCATATAATTTTTCTTGTAGATGCTTTAAACGGAAGTGACGTACCAAGATGAGAACCTCCAATCAGTAAAGTAGATCTGCCGGTCGTCCACGGCAATGCCGAAGTAATGGCCACCATCAGTATCTCCCGCTTCGATCAAAGATCGTCTGTTACTTCCATCTGGGTCGGACACTTCAATTTTGGAAAAATTTCCGTCGCACCAATAAAGTTGCTGTTCTGTAAAACAAGATCTTATTATAAGGTGATTGTGTACATTTTTCATTTAGAATTTAGAATAACTATCTTTCTAAAAGGCCTTGAAAATGTAGGCCTACAGCATATTTTGGCAAACGTAAAAAATAAAGTTAAAATGATGAAATGATAAAATATTGTAAACGAAGTATTTCTTAATGAGCCATTATAAGAAGAAATTATCATATTAATACTGAAAAATAATTCAGTTCTTCCAGATATCGTTCAAATCTCACCAGGGATGTCAATTTCTATTCCGTTCGGCCATGATAGAGCCGTGTTCACCACAGTTTGTCTGTTTCCGCCGTCCATGTGGGCGCGTTCGATCTTTGCTTCCGTTCCCCAATCCGTCCAATACATCCAGCTGTAACAAAGTATGGAAGAAACGTGTACTTGAAGCATGTTTGCCAAGTCACGTTACGTCATCAAACGTCACGTTCCAAATGTAACGTCAGCTGGTGTGGTATTCATTGCTGCTTTGATTGGCTTATTGAAAACAACTTGTTGAGGCCCAAAGGAAATTAATGACCACATCTAACCATTTGGAGAAATACCTATTTTGTGTTGTTTTTGTATCTTATGAAACAATCACAAAATTTCGATTCATATCCCTTGCCTTTGATTGATAAGAGCTAAAGCAGAGTAGTGCAAGTTTGGTACTGTGCACGTATAAAAACAAAATAAGTTTACGACACCATCAATTTCAATCCTGATAGTGTGAACTCTTAAAAAGGGGAAAAGCCCTGGTAATTACCCATTTATTGGATCCAACGTCATCGCTCTCGGCTTATCCAATCCAGTTCTTAACAAGATCTTGTGCTGGGAGCCGTCCAATCTCATCACACCAATGGTGTCGTACTTGTCCTCAGTGTAGTACAGAAGGCGGGAAATATGGTCGACTGAAATGGCGTCCGGTATGCTACCTGAAATGAGAAGTTTGACCTTAAATGACTCTCTCTCTCTCTCTCTCTCTCTCTCTCTCTCTCTCCCTCTGCGTGTGTGGGCGTGACTGCAATTTAAATTCTGAATCGGTCAGTGTTACCACATGTACATCACACTCACTTATAGCAAAATAAAAGACCGTTTCAGGTGCTGTTCCATCAACATTTACTCTTCTAATTAGAGAAAAGGTGGCAACTTCAGTCCAGTAAACGCGTTGCTCCATTGGGTCGTAGCTTGCGGATACGGGATTATTACACTGGGTATAGACGGCGTATAGGTTCTGCTGGATCAGATCAGCTTGCCATATTACTCCGTTTTCTTTGTCCGTGAAAATTAAGAAGTCATCGGTCACATAGCCACTGAACACTAAAATATAAAGCAAGGAAATGATAAGATAAAAACCCATTTTTGAAACGAAACTATTGGTCAATTAATCACTGTAGGGGCCTAATTGAAATAATTCAGGTAAATTAAAGATGCTTTCGAATCGGTTCTCCTTCACACGTATTTGGAGCGCATTTTTGAAAATAACATGACCTTTATGCAAAGTCGCCAAGGCTGTGTTCATAATAGAAATTTTGGTACTAGCAAGATCGATCCTTCTCAGCAGGGATTCTCGCTAAGCCACAGTCAATGTAAGCAGCTTAGGCTGCGTTCATATGAAAAATCTATTTTCTAAAAATCTACAAATATATTTGCGGTATCTTGTGATCACGGTCTGTGCCCTGAATACCCTGCGGCGTAGTTACGGGCAGCGCGAGCCAGTTAATTACAGCTTTGGAAGAAACTGGCTCGCGCTGCCCGTAATTACGCTGCAGGGTATTAAGGGCACAGGCCGTGATCACAAGATACCGCAAATAGATTTTTAGAAAATAGATTTTTCATGTGAACGCAGCCTTTATTGTTTAGCACGCTCCCTCGCAAAGCATCATCATTGACCACAAAGTTCTCCCGACTTTATTTAAGTACTTAATGGGGACGAGCACGTCCCTATGATCTCTGGCGATCAGTGAGCATTATATCATTTGAGTTCCCAGGACCAATCATATATTGTAGAAGAACTACCATCACATTTACTGAGACTGTTGAATAACGATTTCTAAAATGAATACCCCATGCTTCGTTGTCTTTTTAAAGTACTTTGGTTATCAAATTTAAACTTTTTGTATCAAAGGCAATACCAGGAAGAACTATGTGGTGTAACTTCTTTGAATTTTAATGGACATCTTTAAGTTATTAAAATCTAAATTTCGATAAGTTATTTCATCTAACTAGTAGGCCTACATACCGTATATAAACCCTTTTCAACCAGCAATGGAAAGGGTGATAAAAAGGTTACCTACCTGAATGAATTAGAAGAAAAAACGACAAACGCAATAAAAGACGCACTTCCTCCATCTTTGTGAACGTGACTCTCAGTCTTATCTAAAGCCGCATTCGTCACTTGTATTTGCATGACTCGATTCGTAAACAACGATGGCGTTGATTAGGATTTTGTTGGTGCGTTCTACGTAGTCTTGCCGTGTAAGAGATCCACTCATGTTGTTTTAATTAAGTAATTAATATTAAACTTATATGGAATTGTATTCACATACCAGTGGCGGATTTAAGGGGGTGTCAGGGGGTTCCTGATTCCACCCCCCCCCCCCCTTCGATTTCTGAAAAAAAAAACAGCAATGGTCCCCTCTTGAAAATAGAATTTTAACTAGCTCAATCAGAGTTCTAAACCGTACCAAATGGCACTGTTCACCCTCTTAAATACCCCAAAAATTTCGGGTCCCTTCTCCGGGCCTATAACCCCACGACAAGGCGGTGGGGGGATCGGCTTCGCAGCCGCGGACCCCCACTTCAAATAATCCTGGATTCGCCCCTGCATACACACTTAAGTGTTTATTATCATTAATTTGTTCCATTATTTCGTTTACTTCACACTACCGGTATGTAATGCACTTGTGTGCAGGGGTCGTATATAGTGACTATAATGTTCTGTGAATGGCTAGTGCTCACCGGGGTTAAGTTCTCGTTACAAGCTAGAGCTGGAAAATTCTTTCTCGGAGTGCGTAAACACACTACAAACATTGCTGTAAGAGGGGAGATGGGTTGGCCCTCAAACTTAACTAATCAACGTACGGAAGTCTTAAGGTACTGGAATAAACTAAAGACATCAGATGAAACCAGGCTAATAACAAAAATCCACAAATGGTCGCTTTATAAACCGCGCACCTGGGAAAGTAGAGTGTTGTCGCTTCTGTCTCAGATGGAACTATATACGGAGGGAGACCTTGTCAACATTTCTTTGGCAAAAATAGTTTTAAAAACTGCGGATGAAAATTTATGGAAAATTAAGATGTGGGACGACAAAAAGTGCACAAATGGCAATAAACTACGAACATATAGAACATTTAAAGGTGAACTTGTGACAGAATCTTATTTGCATAATAACTATCTGACTAGAGCACAACGACGGACCTTTGCTTCACTACGCTGTGGAAGCGCACCCCTCAGAGTGGAAGCTNTTGCCCGTCATGGACATTAAAGCTTACGCTGAAACTATAAAACAAAACATTTCCCATCATGCTTTATGTTCAGTGCTTTATCAGAGAAAACTTTTTTCCTATCAGGGGCAGCTTAAGTACTTCCAAGGTTAAAGTTTTAACTCTTTTAGACAGGTGATAAATTGGTAACATTTGAGGACACTTTCTACTTGATTGCACAGGTCGCACTTGAATAGACAGGACAATGTTTGTACAACTACAGACCTGGTAAGTTGTATTGGAGTTAACTGTTCAACCATGATGATAATAATGATGTAATGCTACAAGTGACGTGGTAATAAGTGGGATGGTGCTTTTATAAGTTAAGGGTATAAAAGGGGGAGGAGAATGTATGGATTAAAAGCCAGGTCTGGTCAGGTATGAAAAATAGTTCTGATAAAATCTTCAGTTGTATAACTATTTGACTGCATGACAGGTAAAGTATAACATTTCATTGTGAGTGAGTACATGCTCAGGGTAGTGGTTAGACTCAGTGAACCAAGAACCTGTTTTGATGGTAGAAATATTTGAAAACAAACTTATTGAACTGGACGCTTACCCTGTTACTGGGCCTCTGACACTCGAAACAAGTTTTACGTCAGCGTCAGTGCAAGGAGTTCTGTAATACAAATGGCAAACACTTCATGTGAATGTGCTGGGGATAAACTGTAAATAATAACAATTTTGCTTATGCTGGTGAGTATAGAAAACAGGGTTGAGAAAGTAAAATACTTACGAAAGTGAGGGAAAGATTATATCTGTTTGTCTTGTGGTGTAAATAGAGGAATTGATACTAAATAATCATATTGTTTTGAAGATAAATGTGTAGTATTTGGGAAGGGAAAAACAAATAAGTTGGTCACATAAAAGTGAAAGAAGTGTTTTAGTTTTAGTTGATTGCGATATACATGTAAAAAGCATGTCATATAAAGAGTAGAAAACAGAGAAGAAAGAAAAAATCTGCAGGTTGGTATCCTGGCATGGTAATTACCATAGACTGATCACCACAACTGATATTTCTTAACTTCATGATACAGAAATATATTGATGAAATTGTTCATAACATTGACATTGTACAGCAGGATGATTTGCAACAATAGAATCAAAAATTATATTTTGGTAAGTGGTCAGTAAAACGGATATTCCAATATTATTATTTTGAGGAAAAGAGATGTTGAAGCCATTTTGACAATGACACGTTGAAAATTCTGTCTAGATAGATATATTGCAGAATCTAGGTGTACAGATTTTTTTGCACTTAGATTTAAGTTATGTGTGACTGGGCTATGAGAAGTGATGAACAGAATTCTGTCATTTGTTTGTTGATACAAATTGCATAAGGAGAAACCATATTGTCATGACTTGGTCTGTGTGGTGCGATGGGATAAAAAATGATACCTTGGCTAATAATGGAGTTTTCTGAGATAAAGTATCGTTGTGTAAAAAGTGGGCTTAAAACTGGTATTTTTATGTACTTGAATATCAATACTCAAATCTCTATTCTTGTTTGTTTTGATATATGCTTAAGGTAACCGTTAGTATAATAGAGGGAAGTACTCAGTGGTATACTAGTACACATTTCATGCTGAAAGTAATTATTTTCATGAGCGGAAGAAATGTTGCCTTGACTCACAAACTAATTTCCATAGGAGGAACTAATTCATAACAATATGATATACCTTCTAGTAAAACGGAAATGTTTCTCCATGACTGATGAGTTGTATGATAGAAATTTCTGCTAAAACAAATATAACAGTATCCTAAAGAACATTTGGGACTTCCTTTTATTGGCTTTCCAGATCTTGTTTCCACAGATAGAGGTAAAAATTACATTTATTGGACAGAGAAATGTTTCAGAACAAATGTCAGATTTTGTTCATCTTTTTTTTTTCTCTATTTGATCTATCGTAACCCGAGGAGCAAGCCTGTTGCAGATGTTACGCACAGAGATGTCATAATTAAGGGGAACTGTCGGGTCATTTACATCACCTGGCAGTTCGTAAACTGTTGATGACATCATAATTAATATAGATTGATAACCTAGAGTTGAGGACCAGCTGTGAATAACTTAGTCTAGACTTAAAAGTCATGCATTTATACATATACTATATGAATATGTAAATACATACACTTTCAAGGGGATGGTGGTCATCTTTTGATCAAGAGAGATTGCTAGATAGAGTGTAGATAGGACTCTTTACAATAGAAAAAAAGAACAAAGAAAGTAAAGGATTAGTGTCTTCAACTGTCAAACATGTTTAAGCAAGTTTTAAAGAAATCTATGGAATAATTTGATGTGCAAAAGTTTTCAATCTGTTAAGATTCATATGTGATGAAATCAATTCACATATAAGGTAGGATTTGGAGGTAGCAGTCTTTAGAATGAGTAAGTTCTATATTATTAAGCATTTTGTTGAACAAGATACCCATCTGACAGGTGAGAAAAGAAGATGATTCCTAGTATAATCAAGGTAAACATATATTTAAAGTCACCAACGAGTCCTTTCATTCCTAACCAGTTGCTGTCCTCATTGTCCAACAACACATTGAAAGGCATTAAAATTTATGAAAGTTGTGTTTAAGATTTCTTGTAAAGATGTATCCAGGCCTGTAGTCTGTTCCTCCCTCTCACACCCAACCACAATATTTACCTGTGAACTCATTAACACATGTGATATTTGCTTTGAGGCTCATTTGTTCAGATGAATCTGCTGATGGAAAGACTTCATCCTGTCATGACTGGACTTGACTTTTAAGGAGACTTCTCTGGGGGAGAGACCCTGTTATTAATGAGCAAAACAGGTATCAGACAAAGGTGAAATGAACAAAAGGACAGGTATATTTAACTACCCCCTCTTTATTTCCACCGCCCTCCCCGCCTCCCCCAATTTTATACCCATCATCTGATCAAACCACTATCACCAGATTGCTTGGACAAAAACTTGTTAGAATTATAAAGAATTATTCGATATGCAGTGTAAGAGACTGGAATCTTATATACAGGACAATTTGTTCAAGCATTACTGTTTAGATCCCAGGAAATAACAGAAATTGTTAAGTATGAGTTTCCAGTTGATTGCACCAGCTCCTCCACAGTTCAATGATAATGGGATAGTTTGTCACATTAGTGGTGTCATAAAGGTCTGCCCTGCTTCTGTGGAGATAGTGATCTCTTTAAGTGTTAACCATCTGTCCCACTGCTCTGTCACTTATATCTGTTCTGGTGACAAGGGGATGCAGTCTGTTCTTCAGCGTGATGGAGTATTTTGAGTATTCATGCATTTGGAGATACTGTTACCGGGAATACAACATGATCATATTGTAAGGAAGCTGTAAAGTACAGAGGAAAGGAGTATATGTGGACACTGCAAAAACTGGTTTAAAATATATTATAATCATAAGGATTGTCAGTAGATAATTTGGAATTGGATGCCTTTGTGTACATTGAAAGGCATCTCATTTATTAGTAAACTAAATTGTAGTTTCAAGAATTTACCTGGTGCTCATGGATGACTGGGTCATAGTTAATATCTGGTAAGTAAAATGTGCTACATAAATTTAATACCTTTTTGGATAGTGCTTTAATTACAGATATCCTTCATTTTTCATCAGAGCACAGAGGAATAAGAAATGTTGCCATAATGCCATTGGATTAAAAAGTCTACTTAAAGCATAGAGAATTGGACCTGGATGTCATGTCTTTTTAAAAAGTTTTCTGAGTTTCTTCTCTGTAAAAAGTTTTCTTATTATAGCCACTTGTTATTGGACTGGGAAGGCTTTAAGGATGTGTAGGTTTTAACAACATTTTGATAAATGGTTGAATTGGATATCATGGCAGAAGAAATACTCCTTTGGAGTTCTAGTCATTTTTACAAAAAAAGGAAAGAGAAATTGACCAAAAAACTTCCAGGGAGCGTAGCACCTGTTGTCCCCTCTGCTGGACCCCCCAAGACAGTCTCCACTCCACACCACGTGGGGTGAACACGCTGCAAACCTATAATTAGTTTCAAAATGTCACAAGTTTGCCCCAAGTGTCACGCACCCCTAATGACACCTTCAATTATGAAATAACCACTGTTTTCAAAGGTTAGATCGTGTGGGGGGGATTTCACCAGCGTCTGTTGCCACCTAGACTGGCCAAGACCTCATGGCAGGCCTTTGCCCATGGTGACATCTGAATATCAAAACAGAACCTAATTTGTGAGGAAAAAAAACAAAGGATTTACGTTAAGATAATGAGACAAAGCAGGTGACACTGTCACAGCCCAGGTACATATATAGCCAGCAGGAGGCAGAGAGGGAGTACATTTCAGATAGTCAAGAGGGAGAACTGAGTACTTTTTGAATGGGAGTTAGTCTTGCACTGTTGCATGCAGAATACAATCTAAATTGTGTCGGGGATGTCATTGGAGTCAATTGAAATAGTACTCAGGAGTTAAAAGTCATGACAAGATCATTGGATAAATTGCTAAGCTGAAGGTATGTTTAGGACTAAGGTCATGTGCACTTGGATGAGTAGCTTACATCTATTTCCCTATCTGATGAGCCACTAAGTAGGGCTTTTAGCATCATGTAGAGGTGACTAAACACTTGATGATAAGATTCTCTCCATCATAATTTATGACTACAGAAGTCTTTATGAAACAAATCTAGAATAATTACATTGATGATCATCTTGATTTTCACTTACAGTCGATAGCTTGAATTTAATGGTTGTTAGCACATTCAGTGGAGTCTTACTTGGATGCAAATACTTAGAGAATAAAGCCAGATGTCATTCTTTCCATCCTGCTTTATAGGAGTTTTTTAAATGAACAAATCTTGAATAATTACATTGTNACCCATGTCCAATAGTACATGTCGCGCGCGTCTGTGTGGAGATAGATTTTGTTGGAGGTTTGTAAAAGTTGAAAGCGACATGACTCTAAGGTCACGTCAACTTCGTTTATAAGGGTCTACTTATTCAGCTGCGAAAATCACACGTAATGCCTATTTCATGTTTTATAACAGTGTCTTTTGAGAGACAAACGCGACATGGGTCGTGTTAATCTCGCATCTCTGGAGTTCAGTAAGTGGCGAAAGAGACACAGCCATGCCATTTTCGGCTCTCAAAGCTCTGTAGTAAAAGACGAACTCGGCTTAGGCCTTGTCGTTTTCGCATGTAAAGGGGCGTCTAAAAGACGCACGCGTAGGCTCCTATGGGCCATGGTAACATTGAGCATGTAGTTTTTGGATACAACATTTATTTGCAGTTAAATTGATGTTAGCAATCTTTCAGATGAATCAATTAGTTTGTATAATAAAGGTCTGAAATTATTGATCCTTGCCCTTGAGAGTGGACAAGCACCATGTCCTGTAATTCATTCCCCTGTGGCCAGCTTTCTATCTATTAATAGATTATTCTTGGACCTGTTAATTAATAGCTGGCATTGATTAAGACGTGAACATTATTGCATGTCAAGGAGGGAAAATACTTCATTTTGATTGGTCAGTATGTAAACTAAACACAGATGGGATTGATATTTTGTTAATTACCTTAATTAAGTATCATTAAGTGTGTGATTAGGGTCCTGTTTAGGCTGATTGAAGCTGTGACTTGTCACATACAGTTGTTTTGCTCAACCAAAGCTTGATTGGAAATCAGGAAAGTATTTAGCTGCAGCAGCAGTAAAAGGATAATAGTCATTACTAGTCAACAAATGACTCTGTGATATTGACTAGGTGACAACAGACTAACCAAGACCATGACAGAGATGATGAAGCAGAGTTAGTTTTTCCTGCAATGGTGTGTTGGATGTTAACTTCCATGTATGTACCTTATTAATGAAGGTGTGTATCACTTGGGGAATCCAAAATATCTCAAGGATTAAGAAATAGACTCCCCAGCAGAGTAAAGTATCAAAGTTTTTTGGCAATCAACAGGTGACACAGTTACACCCACTATGAAGACTAGCGTGACATAACTAGTACTTACTACTGGTTGAGGCATGGGAATATATTGACTACAGCGTGGCAGGTTAATTGTGGTGGTAATAATAATCCTGCAAAGGTAATAGCATTTACAAATTCTGAAATCTTCTTGTTGGGTTGTATAATATAACTGCAGTGGGCAGTTTAAGTAATGATTCTCAATGGCAAGGCTATATCCACCAACACCCTAATGGTGTTACTATACAGTATCAAATACTTGGTGTGCCTAGATTTATGTTCTGTGTGTTGATTTTATGGAGAAAGTGAATATTACAATTCACCCATAATCTCCTTATTATCAGAGTAACTGGTACAGTGATGGAACCATTTATCCTTTTTTTCCTTAAGAAATGTCCTAACTGAGAAAGTTACAGATGGATTTTGATAAACTTTTGTAGGAAAGCTATGATGTGGGTTAACTTGAAATCAGAGAGATTTTGGTATTGATCTGTTAATCAGTTGACTTTAAAATTAAATGAGAATTAAGCTGTCTTGAAAGAGGTTTATACTCTCCTTTTCTAGTTTGATATGTGCTATGTATGTTAATTTTACATTTGCTGAAATACATTGAAAAGCATTTATTTATGGGATGATTTAACATGTCATTAAATTATGGAAGAATATCTACTCCTAATGAGATTTTCTGAGAAGATTGTACAGGGTGGACACTGATGGTTTTATGACCGTCCACTTGGGACCTTTATAAAGTGAGAGACTAATTTAATAACTATCTGCCAGGAAGTGCTTGTACTGATCAGTTTCAGAAAGCGCAATCAGAATTGATGCCCCTTCAAAACTACAACAGAAAATCGTACATTTTTTGCACTGTGTGATAATTGTGTTATCTCTTTTGACATTAGGGATGATCTTTATAGTCTGACCCTTATTTCATTCCGTTCCAAGTGATATAAAGTTTAATTGTGAAAATTCAATATAGCCAAATACACTACTGCTGTGATGATCTTTATGAGCATGTAATTCATGTTTGAACCAGAGGTAAGGCTAAACGTGTGTATTAATTTAAAACAGTAAGAATATCATTTCTGGTCTGAAAGTATATTTACTTATAATATTATTGTACAACTGATCAGTGATTATATCAGTGAGAAAACGGTATCAGTGTTTGTGAAGGTATAAATAAAGAGCATCAGGAGGTGATATGTTAAGGATCAAGATGATTAGTTAATGGGTGTTAGTTACATGAGAGTTCTGTGAACATGTGTGTATATGTGTATGTGTGTGTGTGTCCAGGTATATATTACAGGTAAAGGACCCTGGGAAGTACACCCCCAGCTGATTAACCAAAGCTTTGATAACATCTTAGTGGCTTTAACAGTTCCTGGAACAGCTAAAAGTCTGGGTCTGGAATAGTATGATTTTGGGGAAGGAGGGGTAGGGTGTTTGGTGGAGCAAGAGGGAAGATGGATATCACTGTAAATTATGTTCCATCTTTAAGTTTTTTATGTTTACACTTAAGTGTCTTCGGTAACTTTTAATGTGAAAAGAATGACTGTTTAGCACAGAAGAGTAAGAGATTAAGATGTTTTGAAAGCTGCTAAAAAATGTGTGTTTACGCAAGAAAGGTAGTCTACAGGATCATGTAAACAAGTCCAGTCCAGGGGTGTTGACCAGTATATATATAACGTTTCCATGGTAACAAACCTGTGTACCTACCAGGGCTGGTCTTGTTATAGATTGGTGTAAATTAAATCAGGCAGGGAGGGTAAAAAGAGTCTGTAATCTCCCAGTCCAGTCCAGGTGATGTCAGGTAGTAGGGAGCCTTGCTGGAAGATTGTTCTGTGTGGAAGATCAGAGCTAGGCCAACAATGGCCGTCATGTGGCATACCTGGAGACGCTACTTCAAGTCTGAACGCTACAGTAAATCTGATCGAGAAAAGACTGATATGAAATGGCAGGATACAGATTTATGTAAGTTGTGTGCTTGAGAGGCAATGAAAAAGTTTAAGTTCAGAGCTTGATGAGAAAACACTCATAGCAGACAACAAAGATATTATTAGAAACTAAGTTCTCAGTAGGTTTAAAGGAATCAAATGTTTTGATTGATTTTTACCTAACTGCATGCCTTGAAAACCAGTATTGCAAAGAACACATAGAAGAAAGTTTTTCCCATATGTATTTCCATCTTGAAATTGGAAAACTAGATGCCCATTCATTTGTTCATAGTTTCAAGGAAAAGAAAAGGAAAAGACAAGAAAAAATTAACATAGTGTTGCTGCAATTATAATTTCCTTCCTTGGGTCAAAAACCTTTTTTTCTGCATGAGTAAAAAGTCGGGAGAATGTAACAGAACATGCAATATCCAAGTCTTCTGGAGATGTGATAAAGATAGAGCCCTGAACATGCATATTAATAACAGTCTAGAGGAACCAGCTGTGTTATGTGCTTGCATGTACAGCCAGGGGCTTCAGATTCAAAACCACTGTCAGTGAATGAGGAACATGCAATGATGGAGCAGTGGACTCTGGTGTTGCCGTGGCAACCTTGACTGAGCACACAGCATCTTTTTTTGTGTAAAAATGGAAGAAGAAGGTATGTAGACATACAGGACGTACAGTCCAGGTAATACCAGGAATGGTGAATGGTGTTCTACAACTGGTCTGTCAATCACAGCCAACTGACCAGACAACAGTTATGCAGACTGGTTCACTTTTTGGGGAAGAGATAGGAATACATGAAAACTTGGTTTCTGAAATAAAAAAGGAAGCATAAGGAAAGGAATTTTAAGGGGGTAGTGGGGTAATGGAAATTCAAAGGTTTTGAGTTATTTTCCTTGACATTGTCTTGTCAGCCATCAGTACAGAATCTATGTACACACACTAGAAGCATGCACACTCACATATAATGTGCATTCTTCGTTTGGTAGAATTACTGAGCTCATTACATACTTGACCCTCATTGCTTTAAGAGCAAAGGGATAAACTGGGTGTATTGACGAATTTCAGATAACAAGCTGAGGTGTGTGGATGTTACAGCCCATTTGTAAGCTACCTTAATGATACTGTTTTTCTGGATCTGATTATCATGTGGGATTTTTCAAGACTAGATTTGCTTCAAGAGGATTAACACGATCTCCAAGTTGGAAGTTAAAAGAGGAGATATTTATGAGAGTTTAATGTAGCTGCTTTTGTCAAACTTGCCATTATCACCATGTAAGTTAGCAGTCCAGGTAAAATCTGCCCTCCCTTGGTTTCGTGCTACCTGCATTTACCTGAAGATTTAGGACTTGTGTGAAAGTTTTTTTTTTTTCATTCTCCATTAGGAATTTCTATTCTAGTACAACAGGTATTTATTGGTCTGGTGTTTTCTATTTATTTATCTGTGGGGAGCACAGGGGTTTTCTTGTCTGAAGAAAGTGCCATAACTATTCTGAGATAATGCCAAAGAGGATATCTCTCTGTTCCTGGCATTTGCCTGGCAAGGCAGGATAGTTATGATATTACTAGTATAGAGGTTGCTGCTTGGAAATAGTGAACTGAAATGTAGGTGTGCCGGATATATTTTAATATTTCAGAGGATTGCTCTTAAACACTGTTTTTCCTTGTTTCAGATGCAGACAACAAACAGCCTTCACATTTCAGATGCTAGATATAATGAGATGTCAGAATTCTTCATAGAACTATAAGCAATTCAAGATTTACTTTATAATTTTGCAGATCCACACCAAAAGTCTGCTAGGAAAAACAGACAAATTTGGACAAATTATGTTTGATATGAAAATGTGACAATTGAAAATTTCATTGTTTGATATATTGTTTTCCAGATTCATCATATGAAAAAGCAGTGGGTAAACTAGAGCGCCGCGGCAGTCTGCCCATGGTGTCCCGCAGCCTGGAGGATAACATGGACGCCACCTCTGGCACATTCAAACTATCGGTAAGGGTGCTTACTTGGGACTTGCCCCAGAATGTAGTGAAACTTTTTCCTTCAGTATCCCCTCATTAAAAGTTGTTGAGGAAAATTATGGACCAGGTCTTTGGGCTGTCTTTGAGATTGCTGTCAATGATATAGATTGGATATTTACTTAATGTTGTATTTGAACATTCTTGAAAAACTCATAAGAGAGTTAAAGTATATATCACTGATGATTTGCTCAAAAAAACAATCTGCTCACCAATTTTCTAAAAAAAATCTCAATACCCAGTGGCTACATGACCAGCCAGCAAAAATGGGAACTGTAAAAAAGTTCATTTTTCTTTAGGTACTTATTTGAGATTAATGCGATTTGTTTTACTTGCTAAAGAAAATGACATTTATACTGAAGAATCTCTATAAATTGAACCTTCAAACTACTGACGGAAATGAATTTTAACCTGAAACCATCCACGAGTAAAAATTCACCAAATATGGCCACCATCCTCCCAAATGCACTGGCCCGCCTACAGCTAGAACAACAAACAGTTCATCTAAGATTGTATCATCAATAATATACTTGAATTCGCTCTTTGTTGATCTATTTTTCTTTCCAAAATGAGATCAATCTGGCCAGTCTTGTTCACCCTGGGAAGGCAGAAACAAAAATGTGATTTCTGTTTCATATTTTTTTATTCTCTGGATAAGGCTATAATGGCTAAAGAATCCAGAATTCACATGAAATTGATTTTTGTCACACATGATGTCTGCCAGTTGTTAAAGGACCTTAAGCTGGAAAAAACTATAAAATGTATTTTTGATCAGTTCCCTGTCCATTTCTTCCAAAATTATCATGGTCAGAAGCAAGTCCAGCATTTATTGACTGATGTTAATTAAGGGAACAAATGGCTCTAGTTCAATAATTGCATAATAAATTGCTGTTATGTGGAATTATGATGGAAGTAAAGCTTTGAACATGGTCGGGATATCGGTGAGAAGTGAACAAATTTACGCTTGTGTTGATAATAATTGTATTGATAATCTTTGGGTTGATAGGTACAGCACAAATATCCATACTGGTACCAGGCTTTATGTCAATGATATGTAAAAAAATAATTACTATTAAGATAATCTTTTTAGTTCCTTCTACTCTAAACCTTTCAAAATTATTAACATGAGAGAATTTGTTGAAATTTTTAAAAATAATTTGTCAAGAGTTAAGGGATGTAAAGGTTGGTGTCTAGATACGTATATATTTTTTCAATTTGATAGATTTCACAAATATTAACATTCTACTTCACATTGATCTGATAATGTTGCATTATTTTACTGCATCAGTTCATCTAAGGCACTGGAGTGAATGCATTTCTTTGACCTGTACTCAGTACATCATAGTCATGTGTTCAGAATGGTGGTGTTTATGCCTTCAGGTTATAAATGTGTTAGTTGTGAGGTGAACTGGAGAACATCCAGTCATCATGCTATCTTGCTGCAAAAAAGGAACTATTTCGTATTATCACATATCAAGGGCTGAGAAACCTTGAGTGTTCATCAGAGAAACTGCCCCTCCCCCCACCACCACCACCACCACAACTACCAGAAAAATAAAAAATAATCATAGGTATTTTTAGAGACCAGATAATTATCTTATAAAATGACTGTTTACAAGCATTTGCAACTCATATGATTTGTTTTCTGAACAAACTAGCGTATGTGCATTTAATGGATGGAAATTACTTGAAACTACAGGTTTAAAAAGCTAGGAGTGGGATGTATAAATGTTAAAATTTGCTCCCTGCCACTGCAGTGTAGTAGAGCCCCTTGAAGTGAGTGCAATTGGCCAACAATTAAATTTAATTTCCCCACAAATCTGAACTAGCGGTGGGAGATAGAATTGGTTTGTGATAATAGTACTGACTTATGACCCTCATAATGTCTAGGATGGTTAAAAGAGAGCGTCCATAAAATTGGAGACACCTATTGTCAATAGCTCCAAGTTGTCTCAGATTTAATTGTCACCGCTTGTCGAGATGGAGGCCCTTGGCATCATATTTTATTCATTGCTAATGTTTTATTTGTGAGAAATGTACCTGTCCATTTTGTTGCTGTTATTAAACCCTGCCTTTTCTCTGAACATGAACAGCGAGGTTGCTACATAAGGTGTAGTATAAATGTTAGATACTTAGTTCTTTATATATTTTTGTATTTGTATTCAAGGCTAACACACTGGAAATTACTTTTGTACTGTGAGAAATTGGCTAGGTAACTTTAACTATTTCTCCAAGCAAAACTAAAGAAAAAAAAATCAATTCGTACAGTTCCGCAGATACTGTACAGTTTACAGAGGTTGCTAAAGAAATATTAATTGCTCTTTGGTGCCTTGAAATATAGACATTTGCCTACACATGTCTACCTCACTTCAAAATTTCCCCTTCAGATCTTTTGTCAACCTCTTAAGACTCATGGTCATTTTATACATGTCATAGATACTGGGCACTTAGGGTTATGACTGGGACCCGAGGCCTGTTTAACAAAGGAGCTTTGGCCCGAAAATTGGTCTTTACTTTTGTTTCATTTCAAGACAGCAGCAGACCACCTACAATAGATGTTGGTTTGAAACATAAGCCATGTGTTAATATAGATATGAAACAGGCACAACATTTTTTTAAATTGGAATACTATTATCTAGGGACAGAGTATACTAAAATCTTGGTGTTAAAGTGAAGGCCAATTTTTCAATCTCAACTTCCCTTGTGAAAACTGGCCCAGGTTGGACCCTAAATTGCCAATATCACTGTCATGTTGTAAACATTCACCTCCTGAACTGTTCTATTGGCTGTCATTGAGACACCATCACTGTGCAGTCTGCTAGTGTTAGGGAGGGGGGAGACTGACCTCCAGATACCTGACAACCCCCCTGGTGGAGTATTGTGGCCAAGAATGTCTCTGTTTGTCCACGAGCAGTAAACTTGTTTAGGAGGGATTAAGATACTAAGAGGTCTGGAGAATGAATGAGATTGTATATTTTCCAGTGGTTAATTTGTTTCTGGTGAGAGAGATAGAGGACTGAATAAATGTGCACACGCGCGTGTGTGTATGTGCTTCTAGTGGGCTGGAACTGATCATTACCAAGGGGAGGCTTAGACCCAAACTAGGAACAGAGATTTTTTTTCTTGTCTGTGTGACTTTTTGAACTATTACTGGATTAGCAGCAGGGATTTGTGTAGATTAACAGCGAGGATATTGACTTGGATTACAGCGCTCACCTGCTTGGAAAATCTCCAGAGAAAGAATCGATCACCTGCTTTTGGCTTGGAATGTGATAGGTTTTTTTTCTTGCAGAGACTTTTCAGTTTTATTGAGCTCTTCAGGTAAGGTTTTTTTTATATTGATGACTGAGTTAAGCAACAAGGTGAACATCAATGATGAGAGGAGACTCTTTTCATGCACATTGTCAGAAAAAAATCAAATACCTGGATTGACCACAAAAGGCATTTGAGTACAGTGTTTTATTTTCAGTGTAACTCTGACAGCTAATAATTCATGGAAACTGATGAAGCGTGGCTTTTAGTCTGGTATCAAAGTCCTAGGACAATGTACCTTGATAAAAGGAACAGTCAAGGCTGCTGTAATTGTCAGACTATAAAGGATCCATCTTTAATATTGCATTAGATTTTATAGGCTGCCTTCACAAGTAAGTGTTTCACAATCTGGTTAGGGAGCCATGGTAGAATTATGATGCATTAAGGTAACCATACCATCTAGGCTTTGTAAAGTAATCTGAAATCAATTTGTGGCAGTTAAGAAGTCATAGAAGAAAAAGAGATGGAGGAAAACAAACTATTAGTCACTAACTTTTAACTAGTCGAGCTCCTCCCCTGGTCTCATCTATGAACTTTCTTTTCTTTTTGGTTTTAAATATTTTCCCTTTGTAAAAGTTAGATGTGATACCTTGGATCCAAGCCAGAGTAATTTGTAGTGCAAGTTCACAAAGGGAGTTGATGCCAGTAAAGGGGCAGTAGTATTCTATGTATGATAAGACCAAAGGGACAGGTGCACCCTGGGTTACTACCAGCTGCCTGACTGAGTTCAGAGGTGCTGTCGGCCTTTGGTGCCCTCTGTAGTGGCAGGATCAAAGAAAGCCTGCCCAAGATGTAACATACTGCCTGCCTGCTTGCTTGGTCTAAAACATCATCCTAAGTCCTGCATTCCACCAGTGTTGTCTTTCTGTTTTGATAGAATTTGGATGTAGTACGTCTTGTCATAGGGGCTTTAATTTTTATCATTTTATCGTTTTAAGTTTAGGTGGAATTGGAGATATTTGACGTTTGCAATTTGCCCGCTGGATCTTCCTTGTTGGTTATCTGTAAGATCATGACAGATCAAAGGTTGTTTGTGCACTAGGTGGTTCACACAGGGGTTGCAGAACGCTCTTGGGCTCTTGAAGTCCAGCATTCCTGCAGTATTTTATTTCTAGTTGATATGGCAAAGAAGCATATTATCAAGTTTATTTAATTTTACAGTAAAAACTCAATTACTGTAGCATCTTCTGTTGAAATGTCTGAAATATCTGCAAAGATCAAAGAGGAGTGACACTTCCTAGGTGAATCTTGGCTTAGGGTTTTTTTCTTGATCAGCTGCCATTATGCCATCTACTGGTGAATCTCCCTGGCCACTGGTTGTTTCTTCTGAAAGTTCAAAGATTTTTCATTAATTGGATGAAAAGTGAGCTAGTGCCCCTGACGCCTGTGGTTTCTTGTCCAAATCTCATTTCAAGGACCTTGTGGTGCGTTAAAACTTTGTAGGTATTTAAGAAGGAGAAGGGACTCCAAGAGTTCTGACATTCTCTTATTTGTAGACATTAGATTGTTCGATCCATGGGCTAGGCAGTGAAGGTATGCTGTTTATTTGTTTTTAAAATTTTCAGCTTTTGATATTGTTCTCTGTGTTGACTTTTTGTCTCAATTTTAGGATTAGAGCTTTTCCAGAATGCATTTGTAAAATGCATTAGAGTTATATACACAATTATCAGCGTAAAATGATGAATACAAAAAGAATGTTGAGCTTGTGAAAACGTTCTTCAATTTCATTAGCTTTTCAGTGCATTCATGTAAAATTGAGCACTTATTTCCCTTATTTTGTGTCAACTGGCAAAATTCAATGTAGTATTTCTTGGACATTAGGATAATGAATTTAAATGATGTGAATGGCACCTTTATGAAACACATGCAACTTACAGCAGTTAAACTTCAAACTTATCTCTCAATCGGGTATATAGGATTGAACGTGTAAGTGATTCTTGGGATAAAAAAGGTGATTTTACATTCATATATTTAAGAATAACTGAGAGAGAAGTTTATCCGTGCAGTTAGAAAGGTTTTAGTATGATAAAGGACATTTTTGCACCGAGTAATAGTTGTTGGTACGCATCAGTGCAACCCTCCTGTAGCTAAGATACAAATGATTATCATTTGCAACTATGGGCTAAATGGCCATTATTTTTCTCCTCTCCAGAGCATACAGAATTTCTTCAGCAAAAAGACCCTTAAGGGGACATTGAAGAGGACCAAGAGTGCCACAAAACTTGACAGAAAAAGAACAGCACCTGGAGCTCTGGATGGGAGTGAATCGTGAGTATTCATTTTTTCCCCAGTCTTAATTTAAACAGTCATAAAAAGGTGGTGAATATTTTGTTTTGAACTGTGACCATCATTTGCTTGATTATTCAGCAGCATTGCTAGTTCCGTAACGTTTTTCCAAAGTTTAACGGTTTTTAAGATTTGAAATAAACCACTTGGAATGAGAGTGTTTTACAGTATATTGCTGTGCTGTGTTTTTTCTACCACCGGTTGCATAGTAAACAAGGCATGGAGTGAGCTAGGGAGATGTGCAGTAACAAAGCATCATCTAGGATAGAGAAGAGATAAGACTTGCTGTCTGCCACACATTGTATCAGACATTTCAATGGCCCCATTATGAGGCATGCAACTCAAAAATTGTATCAGACGTCCAGAAACATTTGTAATGCTGCCTTCGGGTTGAGCAGATTGATATCAAGGCCATCGAGATGAAAAGTTGCAGGGTGGATGGCTAGCAAGTCTTGTCTGTAGTAGCAGGGGTGTGTGGCACTTTCCACCCACTGTCTTCCACTGATAAACCTTTCTCACATTCTAATATGTGGCTCCTTAGTATCAAGCTCTTCTGCTGATAATACTGCTTCATGATGTCTGGTCTTCCAACACAGTCGCCACTATCCCGTGGCTAATAGGGGCCGGTGTCGCCAGCCAGGCCTGATGCAGTGGCAAGTTATCTGCAAATGAGGCTGGAAAATAGGGGATGGATCAGCAGTTATTTCAATTAAATTTAGTTTTCATGGTTTTCAAGTCTTCAGATGTTGGTCTGATTTGGTTTTTTTTTTCTTATTACTATCATAAAAGATATATTAATAATTTGGAAGTGCTAAATTCAGTCTGGAAGATTTCTCGTGGATTTTTTTGTTTCCAAAATTGTATAGACTTTTGTGAGATTCACCCTCTTTA
>NW_019773854.1:11725-39883 GCF_001039355.2 Lingula anatina | reverse complement strand
CTCACGATCTTGCATCTCTCTCTCTCTCTCTCTCTCTCTCTCTCTCTCTCTCTCAAAAAGACTGAATGCAATCACATTAACACGCCTTCTCCTGGTTTGGAGTAGAATACACAAAAGCTGCTGATTATAGGAGTACGTTGGAAACAAAAGGAGGCGTGTTAATCTGTTAATCCTATTCCATTCAGGAAGGGACCCTGAGGAGTTAGTTCAAACTACCTAGTGTAACAGTTTCAATGTGAATGTACCTTAACTCTATAGAATATTCCATGGAGCTTTACCTTGATCCTTCAGTGACTGTGTGATCAACAAGCCGTCCTCAGGAAACTTGGCAATGCTGGTCCCCGAGGCATAGTACACTGAAATAACAGGGAAAACCTACTCATATGTGTCCATGCTATATTTTCTTTTACATATTAATATACAGACTACTTGTAGTAAATGGAGGTAATTCAGTCAGTTATTGGTAATGACATACTGTGATGTCAGTTCACACGTACCTTTCACTGATAACTACTTTTATTTAATATATATATATTTTTTAATTGAAGAATCATCTTTCCTAAGCATGACTGTAGGGAAAACGATGCCAGCATATTTATATTGAGTAAGTATTTTAAGGATTCTTACTTTCGTGTTCTCCCAGTGTAAACTCTCCCTCATAGACCTCGTCACTGAAGGCCATCCCCAGGGGGGACAACAGGTCATTGATGGCAGGGATATTGGCACCCCCTGTGTCTGGCATCCACCATTGTCTATAAAATATATAACATTTATTGTTTCTCATATTCTCATCAATATACAATGAATTTTCTTCAAGTTCCCTCATATAATTTCTAATTTCCTGGTTGATATCAGAGTCTGGTATTCAGAATGGGTCAATCAACCCACAAGGGGTTAAACTGTCACTCTTGATAAAAAACAGTTATTCATACACCATCATTCTCCAATAAAGAAAGTAAATACTTATATGTTTATCCCTATGCACATAAGTGTAGTCCTCACCTTGTGTTTTCATCATAAAACTTGACTTTCTTCATGACGGAGATATTGTACCAGTCTGCAAATATGATCAGTGACAGGCCGTTGTCAATGTCCTGCTTCAGCTTGGTCACTTCTCCAGGGAAATACTCCTCTTCAGCATCCACTATCAGCAGGGTACCTGGAGTGAGGCAAAAACACATCATGTTATCTAATATAAGAGAGAGAGAGAGTTGACAGCAGTTGTGTTGGTTGGTCAGCTGACAACAAAATATCTGTGACTTTCAAAGCAAACAAAAGTTCTTTAAATCTATTTGAGCATTCAACCAGGAGACTCACAAGGCAGTTACCACTTCTGTGGTGCTAGGACACCCCATTTAACAAGTTACAGCTATCCTGTGTTGTGACACTGCAATGAGCTGGGGTCATTTCATAACTGAATACATGGGGTGCAGCTTAAAGTCTGCAGTAATTTAAATCCTCTGATAGACTACCAGTCACTATCAGTAAGGTTCCACTTATAATTTCACTACTAGGCTTAAATATGAAATGCTAATTTCTAACAATTTTATCAGGAAAGATACTTTTTGGCTCCAAAAAAGGCGGAAATCTGCTGATAGTCGGAAAATGTCACCCCTGTTTTATGACCATATCATTTCTGTAGTACCACTGTGTAAGATAAAGGCAGTTACCCTGTATTCTACCATCTACTCACCATACTGTGAGGCATCAAAGCAAGTGAAGGGAGAGCCCAGCACCTCCACATAGTACCCACTGTTCCTCAGGTGTGTATACATGTCTCTGAAGTTGGTGTGGATGTGATCCCCATTCCTGGAATATATGGCACTGTATAGAACACCATTTCTGTATTAATTTGGTGAATATCTAAATGAAGTTTTTAATTTTAAGACTGGGGAATAAATTCCTAATGATGCTCCTTAAAGTTATGTGGCGACTGCAGATAGGTACCCCCTTCATGGTGCCTTTCCTTTCTGCAGATGGACTGAAAAAACTGTGTGTGTGTGTATGTGTGTGTGTGTGTCTGTGTGTATGTGTGTGTGTGTGTGTATGTGTGTGTGTGTATGTGTGTGTGTATGTGTGTATGTGTGTGTGTGTATGTGTGTGTGTGTATGTGTGTGTGTGTATGTGTGTGTGTGTATGTGTCTGTGTGTATGTGTGTCTGTGTGTATGTGTGTGTGTGTGTCTGTCTGTCTGTGTGTATGTGTGTGTGTGTGTCTGTGTGTATGCACATGCGTGCGCATACATGTTTGCACATGTGCGAGTCTGTGCAGTGCGTAATTTCTCCACGTGGCTTCACTAGAAACAGCACGTGGACTTACCAATCCAGTGGATCGTTCTTCATGCGCAGGTTATCACGTGGAAAATAGCCTGGTGGATAGCGCAGGTTGTGGTACTGGTCCCACAGAACTCGTTTGCTGGAACAACCATCATAAAATACAGTACGAACAACACGTCTTTTTACAGATTATTTTGGACTTGGGACAGGTAGATAATGAACATTTTTAAACAACTTAATTGATGAATGTTTTCAGTTATAATACATCAGGTTAGCCAAGTCAGTATACACGACCCCAGTTCCTTTTATAACATGGAATAGCAACTTGTGCATTACTTGGAGAAAGGAAAGCCAGTCCAAATGTTATAAACTGAGGATTGATCCATAACATTACTTTAGTATATAAATCAGTGGCTGTACAGAATAAATACATAAAGCCTAGCTACAAGTCTCACCTCCTAGGTGGAGTCGGAATGATCTTGGCCTTGATGGGTAGCTTTATTGTGGATGTTCTTGCACTCTTCTCTCCATCCTGAAATACATTTTTTCTCAACTTATGTGAGACTTCACTAATGTATGAGAACAATGTATTGACAGAGTGGCAGAATTGTGCTGGTCTAGCACAACAGCATTTTAGAAAGTGAAAAAAAAATCTAACATTGGAAGTGGGAGAATCCTGGTTTCATATTATTTACTAAGAAAAGAATAATCTATTGCTCCCCAATACTATGCATCAAAAATAGCCCTTAGCTATCAAAAAGGATGACAACAAGAAATGCTAGTAAATATAGAAGTTCTCTTCTTTCATAACCATCACCAATTTAAACTCCTCTGGTTTCCAAACATTTTGCACAACATCCATGAAAATCTCTCACACCTTAAAAGTACATAATCGAAACCAGAAAATCCCTTAATAACTTTGTTCTTCTGAAAACATATTAAAAAAAAAAAAAAGATAAGCTATGATTTGAGCCATATACTGACCTCTGGTGGTGAAGTCACAGTGAGAGTGACCAGACCCTGTGCAATGCCGTCCCAGTTGGCTGCCCCCTTGGACACAGAGATGGACACAGCTAGATAGCCTGACCAGGGCCACAGTTCAGTGGGGTAGGAGAAGGCTACTTCTATGTAGTTCCCAAACTGAGGAGTGTAGGGCTGCCATAGTGGCTGGAATGTAAAACGCAACTCAATAAATACTTAATCTGGGATCACAATGTATCATTACTTTCAAAAAGAACCTAGTCAACTGTTAGGTCTACACATTTTCAAAATTCTGAAAGTGGATCATAATTTGCCTTTTTGATCCAGAGGCTAATTTTATTAAACAAACTATTTGGTTAAAATAACAAATATCCAACAAACAAAATCGTTTTGCTCACCTTTTCAAGAATTTTACCGGAGACTCCCATCCCATTTAGAATTGTAACCTGCAAAATAGAGTAATTATAATAATTTAACCAGTGTTTATATAAACGCAAACCTTTACTTAGGCATCAAGAAAACGAGTTTAAAATTTGCACATCTCTTAAACATACTTTGTTGACAGGCCAATTGAAAATTGTGCAATTATTGTAAAATTTGACAAATTGCCCTGATAAAAAACAAAACAAATCAAAACACTGACATTGCTATCCCTGTGTTTTGTTCTGCAACCTCTCAATTGATACACTTATCAATCTGATTTTCAAAAAATACACCCACAATTCAAGACAAAAAAATAAATACATAAATAAATAAATAAAAAAGTTTTAAAAAAATAAAATAAAAATAATATAAAAAAGGCAAAAAAGCCTTACATTCACAATGACAGGCATGGCACCATAGTACATAGGCTGGGTACAGTACGGCCACATGTATGGACACTCGGTCAGGTCAACATAGCTTGGACTCAGACTGGCCTGAGGTTTGTAGCTCCGCAGCACCTGATACGCCTTCACCAAATCCAGTTTGCCGTGGCCCTGTTCAAACATGTTCGATCCTGGCAGTCGTTTTGCCGAGGCCATCAAGGCCTGCTTCATGCTGGCTGGGTTCACAACATGGGCCCGGTTCAGAACAGCACTGGAAATATATACATCAGACATGAGCCCACGTTAAAAAAAAAAAAAAAAAAAAAACTCTGAACATTTATCATGGGACCCAACACCTAACCCTGATGAATCTCAGGAACCATCAGAATTCTGCTTTTCTGCGGAAAAAGCTCATGTGTGATACATAGAATATACAATGGGGCCAACTGGCTTTCACTGCCATTTCATATTTGATAGACATGTTAAAACTGTTGGTTCTATTGTTCATGACCAATTAAATTTTCAAGGCCCAATAAAAAAAGCTGTGTTCAGTCAAGTCCAAGGGACCTGCAACAATTCTAAGAGCCATATACTGAATTTACAGTTAAGTCTGGCATTACGTCTATCAGTCCAGACATTATTTTCTAACTGCTGGTCAGTGTCCACCTGTTTGCCCCCCTCCAGATTTCAGTACAACTGTATGGAAATAGTCAACTTGGTCAACATTTTGCCAGACATGTACAACAGAAGTAGTATAGGAATAATCAAGTATCCAAATGCACAACAGCCATCTTAAAGACTGGAGATGACACCCGATTTCAATCACTTGTTAGGTTCAACCCATAAATATTACAGGTGATTCCATCATCATGAGGGAGTAATATACCTGTACAGTGACACTCTCAACTACACCAAATGAATTATTTACTGGTAAGAGAGACAAAGAGAAAGCTTACCTGTCTACCAGTATGAAAGCTATACGGGAGCTAGACAGAGGCAACTTAACTGTAAAGCTATACAAGAGCTAGACAGAGGCAACTTAACTGTAAAGCTATACAGGAGCTAGACAGACTCAACTTACCTGTAGAGTAAGGTGACAGCACCCGCTACCACAGGTGATGCTACACTGGTGCCTGACAGAGAACGGCAGCCTCCCCTGCAATTTTAACAACAGGAATATATTTTTTGAAATATATCCCACACTGAATGTTAAATGCCGAGCTTCATCTATACATGCAAGTCACAGTTTGAGATCAGATTAAAAGAAGGCAAAAGATTTATGATGTCATTTCAAGCTTCACCTAATCTGCAATCTTAAAATTGAACATTATATTTTTACAAAAACGGTTGGTGATTGTGTCTAATTTTGTCAAATTTTCACTGAACTCTCACCTCATGGCAGAGCCTCTGACTTGGGATCCGTAAGTCACTATATCTGGCTTCATTCTACCATAGCCAAAGGGCAGCTCCTGAAGTAAACATGACACAATTACAGACAAGTACATTTAAGATGATCATTCCAAAGTATTTCACTAGGTAACCACCTTGAAATTCCTCCCTCTGAAATAACATCTTTTTTTAACCTGATGAAAAATTTATTCTTGTGCTCTAAGGTGAAATAGGGACTGCCAATAATGAACTTGGTCTTGTTCTTACAAACCATTTTGCCGAAACCTCCAAAGAAGTTAAACAGTATAATATTCCTATGTACCCCTCTTATTATTTCTGAAGAAGCACATAATCTGGTGCTCAAAATAATATCATGTATTATAACCCAGTATAACGTAATCCATTTGTGTTTTCAGTAAAACACGAACCAGTGCACAGGCCTTATAAATTGATTAGCCATTTACTAATGCTACTGGCAGATTTTTTAACAATTAAGCCCATATTAACCACGAAACCCAAGACTGTAGCTGATGCACACTTTCTGCTGTGGAATCTCCAGAGAAACAGAAAAAGCCTGAAGTCAAAGATGAATACAATTAGGCACTGAATCATTGCACTGCCGTCACATACCCAAGTGGTCATTCCCCTGGAGGAGAAGCGCGCTATCTGATTGTCAAAGTTGATCCCGCCAACACCAATGACGTCCATCTGGTCAGCAGGGTTGTTCAGGGTGCTGAAATACAGACAGGGTTTTATTTTGACCAGAAGAAACATTATATGATAAAAAGATGTGTCTGCTGATAAAAAGCTGATGCAACTTTTATCATGAATGTTGAAATTATGAGAAAACTAGCACAGGGTTTAAGACAGAATTGACTTTAAATGCATAAACAAAACATAAATTGTTAGAAGAGAAAACTATCTACTATATGCAAATGAATTTGAAGAGAAAAGTATCTATCATTTTACTAATAAATTATAAATTTGATTGATCAAGGTACCAATGAATTTATAATTTAATAGATCATTGTACTAATAAATTATAAATTTGATGAAGGAATTCAGAGATGTTAAAACCTATAATTTTAGTGCTTATATTGATTATTGATGAAGAAAATGATGGCGTCTGTAAAGAAAGGCAACATTAACATACCCATAGAGTGGACCATCATTTCCTATTGCTGACACCATGATGACTTTGTTAGCTGTCAGCTCCCATACCTACAATAAAAACAGGTATTACACTAATCACTTGACAATACAGATTGTTTTAATTTTTCGATGATTCTACAAGCATCACACATTTATACACAAATCCAGGTACTGAACATAGTGAATCATTATAAGATTAAAAGTAAAGTTATTTTTGTTCTTTATTTAGAATGATGAAAAACAAAACTCAATGATATTTTTGTGATTACTATATAATTTTTTTTGCATAAATCTAGAGGTTAAAACCAATACCTTATCCACAAAAGGGTGGTCCATGAAGTCAGGACCTCCAATGCTCAAATTCAACACATTAATTTTCTTTAGTATTGCGTAGTTGAAGGCATCCAAGAACCAGGAGGTATAAGAAACCTGGAAAAAAAATCAAGTCTGTTATTAAAAAAATGATGAACTCTTTTCGCGAATCAAATCAAAACAATGATTCAATGAATGCCCCCCCCCCTCCTTGTGTAATGGTGCCTCTCAAATTACTATGTCTATCCAAAGAACAAATCAAAAATGCACTGACATAGCACAGTTTTTTTCATACCATGAATAATACATAATCACAGAAAAAGGCAGCAATCAACTTTCAGAATAGATGTCATATGACCACCACAATGTTCTCACTGTTCTGTACTCACTGTACTCACTCACTGTACTTCAAAAACCAAGACATAATTTAATATTTCTGGTAAATCAATCAATTAAAGATGCATATGAGCTCAATTTTTTACTATAAAAGGCTACCAAATGTCACCACATAGTTTCATAAAGTATAAGTTAGAGAAATACCGAAAGACGTCGTTTCATAGCACCTGAAAAGGATATTTGAAAGGTATTTTGCTTGCTTGCTAAGATGTATATAACTGGAACAGCTAAGTAGGTCAGATCAGTAGGTCGAATTTACGACCAAAAATTTAAAGAATTTATTAGCTCTTTTATGGCAAAAGGAGTGATCAATTCGCTTTATCCCTTGGCATGTCGACTTTATTTTAGACGTATAAGAAACAAGTAGAAGTGGTTTAAATGCGTTACTAAGAATCCACGCTCCATCAATGCTTGGTTCATTTGTACCTTTAAGGAAATATATCACTCACTGTCAAGAACTGAACAAGTATCGTGCCAAGATATATAAGCTAAGTCTAATGGAAGCAGTACACATGATTACACTGAAAAAATTGTAGAAGGAGATATAACCATTGCAAGAAAGAAATTTGTGCAATTTATTAAATCTTGCTAAGAGCACAGCAAACACTGATAACACAGCCGAGTGCAGCTTGTCACTGACCTGGTTGTTGGTAAACACTCTGAAAACATAGATGTCAGCATCAGGTGCAAAGCCAAGACAGTCCTTGTTGCTGGAGATCACACCTGCCACAAAAGTACCATGACCAAGGCCTGAAATGAGAAAGAATCATCTGGATATATTTCAAGCCAAGGTTTTTTCCAGAGAGCCACCCAACCATCATTTCGACGACCACTGGCCTCAAAAAGAGGGCTGAATCACTTATGAAATTTCTAGGGGAATGTAGCTGGACTTCCTGTAAATCGGTGATTAAATTACACATCAACATTGTGAACTCCCTGTACAGCAAATTCTGGGGAAACACCTGTTCAAAGCTCATTAGAAGTTGTTGTGACACATAATGCTACTGTAGCTAAAAAGGGACAAACCTTGGGATAAACACGAGTTATTTAATTTTACATCATTTTTAAAGATATCAATAAATGGTTTATGATATATATATATATATATATATATATATATATATATATATATATATATATATATATATATATATATATATATATATATATATTTGGCATCTAATATATTGATCATAAACATCTTGCAAAGAAAAGCAAAGAAGTAAATCATTTGTAATGAACCTAGACTTAAATCTTGCCCGTTTTACAAAGAATAAAATAATAAATGTTGCTTAAAGATGTTACTAACAGTACAACAATTCCTGTAATACTGAATAACACTTAACAAAAATTTTAAACCAAAATTTATGGAGAAAAGATTCAGTATTGAACACAATATAATAAGAAAAAATATTACAGGATAAAACCATCAAACTCATTTAAGCTGCTCCTTACCATCTTCGAGTGTTTTCTCATGTGTCCAGTTGGTGCGGTCTTTGATACGCCCCCTCTTGAAGTGCGGGTGGTCCTCTGCCAACCCAGTGTCAAATATGGCCACTTTCACATTAGCACCTAAAAAACAACATGAACAATTTTCTTTAACATAATTATCTGGGTTGTTGGCTTGAAAAAATCAAATTATGACAGTAAATAAAGAACATTTTACTTAAACTCTACCAAAGAACTTTTAACACCTATCAGATCACTTCGATCTAGTGGACAACTTCAACTTAAGCGAAAAGACACTAAAAAGACTCTTAAGACATATGGACACAGAAGTTTCGAGATTTGTGCACCGATTTTATGGTCTTATTTTATCACAAGATCTAATGTGTCTCTGGATGACTCATATTACTGTTTTAAGAAGAATTTAAAAACTTTTTTATTTAAAGAATACTTTAATTTATAGCATCTTTTTAGTTTTTTTAAAAATTTTTAAGTATCCTGTTCTTAGTCTATACTGGCTTTAATTTATCTGTGGAGTTTATATTTTTTATGTAAACAGCGCTGAGACGCATGTGTAGCGCGGTTTTAAAGAAGTGTTTTATTATTATTATTATTAACTCATATACATTATCTTCTATATAATTACTTGTATTGATAAAGTAAGAGTTAAATGAAAATCATTTTTATTTGTAAAATTAAATGGGATTAGATACCAATTGGGACTTCTATATACCTGTATAGCCCATACTCCACAGTATTTCTGCCTGCAGTGCACTGGAGATCTGAGAAGAAATGAAAATACTAACAGTTAAAATTGAGGATTTAAAATTATCTCTCATTCTGTATAAAGCATAAACACATATCTCCAAGAAATACCCATTTTCACTCACCATAAGTCACAGATACGCAATATAAGACGAAAAACTATGTAATAACTTAGAAAAACAAATAAATACAAAAAAACCCCACCTGTCTGGGTATTGCACGAAGAAGATTACGACTTCTGTGTCTGACAGGGGAATGCCAGAATGCACCTGCCTAGAAACAAAACGTGTTTAACGTGTTATTTCTTTCCTTAGCAAATTACTCATCAAAGCTTGTACACAGCTCAAGATGAACTGTTAACACTTACTAAATTGAAAGAAATCTGATAAATTTATTAAATTTATTATTATCAAAATAATCCATTTTTCACAGCTGCAATACATAATTTCCAGAATTTTCAAAAATGATTTATGTTTACTTGAGGAGATGACTTTGTAAGAAGAAAAAAAATATGAATCTTGAAAGGATTTTTAAAAAAATTGGAATCTGTGAATTTTTTTTAAATATGTAAGGGATCACTGCCCTTCAAGAAATACCAACCAGAGACAAGCTCTTTCTATTGATGGGTCTTGAAGAGTGAAAAGATTGCTCCCAGCTATCTGGGCTGGTAGATTTTGTCTTCACACATGGAGAGTTCAGCACTGTGCTACTACTAGCCTTGGGTTTCACTGGAAAACATTAACTGTTATTATACAACAATGACAACGCAGTGAGAATAATAGTGCTATTGTATTTGGTTGAGAGCAGGGTGTATCTCTAAAGCATAGATAAAAGCATTACCATTAAATTCACAATGAATGAAAGAAAAAAAAGGTTTATATTTTTCAGCCTGTACATTTCTGTAACCAGCACCACTATGTCACTTTAAAAATGGTTTTCTATTCACATTAAAAATTTAAGACTAAACTGCTGTCAAAAATATAATAAATAAATAAATAAATAAATAAATAAATAAATAAATAAATAAATAAATAAATAAAAAAGCTGGATACAATTATTTTCCCCTTAATCTCTAAAAATACCTTTTAAATATTTCAATGTCCTCGTTAACTTTTTATGTGTGGCCACTCTTTTCACATTGGGATGACTTTCCAGTGCCTCCAGACCCTCGTCTGACTTCTCTTGTAACTAAAATACATATGCGACCCTTGTTCATTTTCATTTTTCTCACAATTTAAAATGCCAAATAGCCATTCCTTCCATCTTTCAAAAAATTATAGAATGTCTCATCAGTCAAAATGAATAACCTAAATAAATGCATATGTGAATGGCATCTTTTGCTTCTCCATTTGATTAAAATGAAGTCATCAACTCGCTGTCAATCGGTCAATAATTAACCACCTAGTCAAAGGTTTTGGCTACCATTAATCAAGCCCACATAATGTGCATAGAATGGGTGGATTCATCAGCAGTATTGCTCTTTTCTTGTAAAAATTGAATGAGAAGCCAGCATACTTTCTGAATGAGCTTATGTGCACTGTACATGTGCCAGTGTACTGCCCACATGCAGCATTGCGCACAGATGTATAACTATAATATGATAATAATACTAGTAACAATTTACACACTGTCTTACCTAAGTAAGGTAATGATAAAAATGCAAATGATTAGTATCAAATACATAAGGGATTTTATACATTTTACTTGTATCTCTTTATCTGTATATTGTATAACACTTTATTTATTTTTTTATTACTTTACTATCATTAACACACACACACACACACACACANGTGTGTCCTCGGTTAGTGGGTTTCGGGCGGGTGTGTGTCCTCGGTTAGAATGCGTGCACAAGAGCACACACACACACACACACACACACACACACACACAGTAGTTAAAGATCCTTTACATGTAAAAACATTTCTGTGCTCAAATTAAAATTATTATTATAAAACAACAACACTACTCTTTTATACCTGACACACAGCACTATGACAACCTACCTTGACCACTTCAAAATCACTGGGGTAATTCTTGGCAGGGTTGAGCCGCGGCACTAGACCCCAGTTCTTCACCCCAGACCCATGGAGGGCTGACGTGATGAAACTGTGCCTGGCACGGGCACTGAAGTAACCCGTGAAGGTGATGATGTATTCTGGAAAAAAATTAAAAGTATTAAATAAATAATTTTTAAAGCCGCTCTCTACTCGTTCTGCTCATTTTATCCTAACATCAAAACTAATACTAAGATTATATCAAAGATGGAAAAAGAATTGCTTGGTGTGTGTGTGTGTGTGTGTGTGTGTGTGTGTGTGTGTGTGAGAGTGAGGGGGGGCATTGGCACTACTATAATTTAAATCACAAAATCCAACTCCAAATTCAATTACATAAAACATAAAGATAATTTGTTTATGAAATATTTTCAATATAAACTTTAAGACTAAAGCCAATTATCTAAACTTTAAATAGTGAATACAGGGCATATGTGGCGGACCCATGGACATGCACAATCCCTTTTGTCAAAGAATAATAATTTTGTAACAGTTAAAAAACATACCTTAAATAATGAATTTAACAGGTAAAACCCTTATCATTCTCAACTACCATGATGAAGATAACCCTTACCAAATCAACCAGTGACAACTGAAACCCTTACCATTCTCAACCACCCTGACAACCAAATCCCTTACCATTCTCAACCACTCTGCTGGAAAAGTCCACCACAACCCGTTCAGTAGGAAGGTCTGTCTTATTGTAGCAGTCATTCCTCATCACTCCGCCTCGCCTAGGTAACTGTATGTATTCTGAAGTAGTCGTATTACTGCTACTACTGCCAGGATACACAGGACCCAGGCAGCTGCTTACCACCAGCAGACAAACCAGTGTCCGGATGTTGAAGAAGCTGATGACTTTTATTGCCATATTATATAGTATTGCATTCTGTTAGAGATGTCCAGTCAGTGCCAGAAAAGGAGTCCCTCTAAGTAGTAGCTGCTACATCATCATCAAAACTGAAAGGAAAATATAGCAAATTGTATTTTTTATGTGCTTAAACCTAGCATGAGAAAGAAACTATGTCATGTACTGTGGCTAGATGCATAAAACCAAAACTATACCAAATTTACTTAAAATCCTTAAAAATGAATCTTATCAGAGAATTTTTCAAAAACTTGTTTCATGGGAGAGGGAGGAGGGGGGAGGAGGGGAGAGTCCACCTGACATGCTATTTTAGTCAAATAGTTGCCTGCTTAAAGAATGTGTTTAATTATCACAACTGATTTCTGAGACTTATGAATAGACTACCAAAGTATTATCAAAATCAAAAAGGCAAAATATCCTTTAAATTTATCAAATTGAGAGTGGTTAACTTTTGACTCAAGTTGTTATGTGCAACATTGTCCAGCAACACAAAGTCAATGATTCTAGCATCACTGTCCATATTCACCTGAGTCCACTGGTGACCAATAGCCTGATTATAAGATTAGTATCAGAACACATTATTTCAAGTTACAAACCACAAACAAAAAAAATAATAAAATAAATAAACGGGTCATTTTGCATCATTTTCCTTTTATTCTTTCTTATCACGTGACAAAGAGAAAGTAAGGAGGTAATACCGATACTCTTACACTGTGTTGACAGTAATAAAAGAGGTGAAATCACTTAAAAATGAAAAAAAGAACGTTACAGTGGAGGAAAACACTATGTTTTATTTCATAAAACATGTGGCCTATATTTTACCACTACACTACATAAAAAACAGACTCAACTACTAAGTAAAATGTGACACTAGATGTTGAATAATGTTGATTGCTAAAACTCTCACCTTCACGATTCCCATAACAACAAGGTTTATACATATTTCTGGTTCTTGTTCTTCGCTCATCGTGATTGTAGTTATTTCAGAAATTTATCGAAAACACTTCTCCGTCCGTCCAGCCAGTTATCATATACCCATCGCCAATCAGAGCATGCGTTTTTTCCCGTAGCCAAAATTTAACGCTTTGTTTAATTGGCTAGATAATCTCTCGACTGCATTATGGGTAAAATCCAATATGGAAGTTCAAGGGAAAGACTTTCCATATCACTGCATGAAAACAGCTAATTTCAGGTAAACTGTGGCGTTTCTAGTAAGATGTTAAACAAAGTGGATAAACAAATAATTGTGGCGATGTATAATTTTGTCATTTAATTAAAAAATTTGTTAAGGCTTCCATTTATACGTCGCTTGATTCAGCGTTTCAAGAACTAGGCCAATTTTATTATTGCAAAGATGATTATACGAGGGTAAGGGGTTGGAGAAGAGAAATGAGGGCTCACATCAGGAAGGCAGAGTTTTGAACAAAAATTGACCAGGAAAACCTTTTTGAACCTCAGCAAACACAATATAATAATATGAAAAAACATGGTATTGGTGTTTTGAGGGTTTTTTTGGACAGAAATTAAAGAAGGGGAATTCCGCTGTATAAATTGTGAAGGTTGATAGTAAAAACATCATGCATTACACGTAATTGAGAAAACCTGTCAGCTAAGTAACAAAACTTGAGTTTCAGATATATTTTGATGGCTTCTTACTGGGTGCAGCTGATCCTACAGATATGCAAACACAGTGGACCAAATAACAGATGTGAGGTTGGCCTAAAGAGGTTTATTAATTACAAATGAAAATTGATATTCTTCATAACCTACTTCCAGGTCCCTAAACTAATGTCTCCATGTAATGGAAGGAGGACTGGCCATGTCACAGTCTAGAACCAGCAGCCTAAGCAGAGACCAGCAGACACTGGAGCCAGGCGGGAGGAAGGCTGGGACACCCGCCACATTGACTCATTGCTCCCAGTTTGGACCAGTGGCTCAGTCGGAGCCCAGACATTCAAGTGCCTTTGGCGACCTTGGTGCTGTGGACTGGGATTACTTCAGCAGTGATGTTGACCCCAGTGCTGTACATGGAACATACGCGCTAAATGGGGAAGTAAGTCAGGAGGATTCTCTTGGAGTGAATGTGGAGACACCTGGGGATGATATGGAGAACTATTTTAGATCAAACTTACACTTGTTAGAACATTTACGTGTACAGGAAGGACCCAGTGGTACAGAGACCTCAGTGAGAAGGAATAACATCCAGGTGATATCTCATTCTTTTGGTCAAGTGACTGGGCAGGGGGATATTGACCTGGATGTAGGTCACTCTAATACAGGTCAAGGTGAAGGCCAGTCGGATAAACCTATAATGCCAAAATCCTCTTTTGCAACTGTTAATGGTGGAGAAACCTCGATGCAAAGCCTTGGTTCTGAAAGACACAGCTGTGCCATAGATGGTGGTGAGGAAGAATTGGAACGAAACTCAAATGTTGCGAACATACCTGTTAATACTGTGAATTCAGAAGATACAAAATGCAAGTCAAATTCTTCAAAAGGTGGCCAAATTTTTAAAGGTAGAAAAAATACAAGTGTGACACAGACTGTGGTGAGGCCTTCGACTGACGGGTCAGATAATGATAATATGAATACTGATTTAACAACTACTCATATGTTTACGCACATAGGACATGGGGAAATACCCACTTCAGATGAAAATAACCACAGATCTGTACTGACTTCACAGGAAACTGCATCTCGTAGTCATAAAACTGGGCATCCTTCAGACCATGACTTCCATGGTAGCTGGTCGGATAAAGAGAGCAATTTACGGAGTAGAGGATCTGGAACTCTGTATGCCACCTTGAATGGTCCTACAGACCATGGCAGTTACACTAAGAGGGAACAAGTGACAGGTACAACAGGTGCTAGCGTGTCACCAAGGGATGCACATGGCTGTGACAGGTGTGGTATTCAAGGTGTGCAGGTGACACATGGCAATGCACAGTGCCATGTGTGTAATGCTAATGGTTTAGACCCACCTGACAAACAAGCCACCAGTGTCAGTAGCACCAGAACAAGTGTTCACTGTAGTAATGGTGGTGATTCTGGTGGCAGTGCAGGGGAACCAAGTAATACCAGTAGCACTGCTCAGAACCTGGAAAATGATGTGCTGGATTTTATTGACACAGACATTTCTAGTCAAGTGTGTAACGGATTGGTGAATTCGGCTAGTTACAGGACTGCATACTCCCTTTCAGTAGACCAGTCTGGCTTGAATGACGATTCCTCTTCTGATGAGGGGTTTCCTCAGCAGCCACTCAATCTGCCGCTGTCTTTCAGGAACGGTGATATTGGTCTAGGAGACGATGATGCAGCATCGTGTAGTTCTGAAGATGAAGGTTTACCTCGGACTAGACATCAACACGGAGAGCTAATGGTGGGTGGTGCTGGTGCCACTGTCCCTAGTGACTCCCAGCAATTGTCTTGCAATATTGTAAATAGTGGTAGCAGTAGTAGTGGTACCAGTGCTAGTGCCAGGCCTCGTGCCTTCCCTTGCCCTGCTGGCTGTGTGCACTCCTGCATGTGCAATAGCCCCATGCCAAAGATTCCCAGCAGTATAGCTAACAAAAGGAAAAACAATTTCTACAAGGAGCAGCACCAAAACAATTTAAACGATGCACACGAGGCACAGGCTTCCTCGAACTCAGAAAGCTACCAGTCCTCCCCCTTTTACAGCCCAGATACAGACTTTCTTGACTTTGACCTTGAGTGGACAATGTCAGGGTCAGATGGAGGTCATGGGGAGGTGGATGACCTTGGTGGGGGTCATTGCTCCAGGGTAAGGGGTAACATAGACTTTGTTTCCAGAGAACATGACATCCAGGATGTGCTGCAGCTCGATCCTGCTGTCAGTTTTAACAATTTAGATTTCAGGTTCGAGGAGTTCTCCTCGAGTCACAGCTTTGAGCAGTCCAATGTGTCGAGGCAGACATCGACGTCGAACTTTGACAATGACGAGAACAGCTTTCAGTTTGAGATCCCCCAGGACCTGGAGGAAAGCGAGCAAACGTGTCGCAAGGAGAGGGATGGAGACAGCGACGAGGAACAGCTGGCAGCACCAGCAGGCTGGGCTGAGCAGACGGCAAGGCAGCTGCACAATGTGAACTTTGACCAGGGTGACCTTGGGGGCGATGAGATTCAGTTGCTGGGTTTCTTAGAGCGCCAGGAGTTGTTGCATCCTCTGCCTGATACTGATGATGAGGAGGAGGAAGAGGAAGATCTATATGTGGGAGCAAGGTAAGGTGCTATAGATATAAGGGTGTGGCAATGGAGTAAAAGTGGGATAATAAGTGGCATTTGAACAGAATTGATCAATTTTATTTCTTGGACATTATTCTGTTATTAATACCTCAATAGAACAAATTACTTGCTGTATGTTTTTTTTTTTTTTAATGAAAAGTTAGATTTTTGAAAAAAGTCATTGAATAGCAGTGAAATAGGAATGAATTCTTGTTCCTTGTTCCAATGTGTCTTGTGTTATTATGAGTTTAAACTACTTCTAAACAGCTTTGAAAATAGGAAATTATTCTATAATAAAGAATTTATGACATGTAAAAACCTGTAAAAAAGATCTAACTAAATATTAGAAACACCGGCATTGGAGAACATACATCATCATAATGGAGTCCAGAATAGCTATCAATTTTTTTTTATGTGTGGAATAGTATTACTTGTGAAGCACTTGTGTCCACAGCTTTGGAATATAATTCAAAGTCATAGGTGCACCCTAATGTCTATGGCTGTATTCCCAGAGCTTTTAAATCGATCTAATAATCTATCCCCGCGGGGAGTCTCACTAGATTACTGTCAGATAATCCGGCTTAAATGTCCGTCCCGCCTACTACAAGCTGTAAGGGGGTAATTAACTTTCGTGTCCGCTCGGCTGACAGCTATTTAGCGTGAACCCCCAGGGAGTTAGGTCGATCTAAAGTAGGTCGATCTAATCTATGGAAATGGGGTCTATGATACACAATGATGTGCAGTGTACTTTATTATGATGAACATTCTCTGGCCAACATTATGGCTGAACTATAATGAAGTGAAATGATGTGGTTAATAAATGATAACACTAATGATGACATAGTTCATCAGTATTTAGATGTGAGAATTATTAGTGTTTTTTTTTTTTTCATTTTTTTTCTCAGCGTATAAGCAAGTAAATATAAAGTGGTCAACAGTATTCATTAAACTTTTAAATTTTCTTATACAAGAAGTAGTTCTTTAGTAGACAGCCTTTTCTTATGCCCTTACACCAACTAATATAAACAGTGGAGATTTACCTTCTGAATTCCAAATGACTATTTAATGGCTAGAGGTCTATCATGAGTTTCTAATTTTTACAAAAACCTGTTGCTTGAGAAATATTTAAAAGACTGTGTTAATGGTATAGCATATTTACTCTTCAGTGGAAATAATGGCTGCTGTTTCCTGATTATTGCTATTATAATTTTAGATTTTTTTTTACATTTTTCTTTTCTGTATTTAAAACCATCAACAAACCAGCAGCAAAATGATTTTCTGCTGAACATCATTTTTTGTGTGCCATCTTGTCTTCGTGACGAGCTAAGTATAAACGTACACATGCCTGTGTTTACATGAAATTTTGATGTCCATATTTCCAACACAGAGTTCTATGTATTATTCCAGTGACAATATTGATGATGAGGGCATTGGTGGCAATCTGGGTCACAGTCAGCAGTCGGAGCAACAGAAGCAGCAGCAGAATCACATGATACAGGTACAGTAAGCTTTTGTTTGCCATGAAGGTATGTAGTAATATTGATGTAGATGTTCAGGCCCGTAGCCAGCAATTTCAAAAGGGGGGTTCTTTTTATGATAAAGTGGACCTTTTCCCATAAAAACTTCATGTACCTAGATCAAAGTTTACCTAGAGTGGACCTTTTCCCAGCAAAAGGGGCGGTCCTTTCGAACACCCCGAACCCCCGCTGTCTACGGGCCTGATGTTATACTTATGTCAGTGATGGAGGGAGATTCAAAGATCATATATATATATTATTATGTATGTATGTATGATACCTTACAGGCCTTTAGAGAGGTGAAGGGTTTCGGGGGTTAGAAAAAGAACTGCCTATTTGGCTGATAAAAAAGTCCTCTGTGAATTAAAACTTTCTCTTGAACACTTACTTAGAAATTGCTGGCTACAGGCCTGCCTTTTGTGGCTTAATGTAACATATAGGTCGGACTTCATTTTGTGCTTCTCTAATTCAACTGGTGATGAAAATGAACTCATTTGGCAATTTGAAACATGTATGACAATAATTGGAGGATATTATGCAGTCTTTGTTTCATTTATTACACCAGTATAGACAAGGTCTATAAAAACAGCACATGTAGCCAGTGAATGATGTTCAGTTATTGCTCCTGTGGCAACTGCACTCATATTTATTTGTCGCATGCACAATTACCACTACTGTTTTTTTTTTTCTTGATCTGTCCCCAATTTGATCAGTTGTATTGGTTTTTCACCCAGCTCTGTTGCTCTGTTCACAGTTACTGTAAATGCCATAAACTATGATTGTATGTACATGATGAACATAGGTGAAATATAAACAAACATTACAGTGTCTATATTTACACCATGGCGGTTGTTGAGAACAAAAGTTCTAGATATGGTGTATGTTGCATACGTGCATGTCACATATGAGTGTCACATATGGCAGATACAACACGCAAGGTGCATGTGACATACAGGCATGCTTTGCCCTATTCACGTATATCACATACATGTTTTCTGAGTTGTTTATATGTTTTGAAGTATAAATACTGGTTGGTTATGTAATGACATCCATTTCTTGTCCAAGGGTGTTTATTTTAACTGCAATATAAATTGGTCACTATTTTTGCACAGGGTCAGTAGATTCCTAGACTCGTGTGTCCTGATGGACTAATTTCCTATAAAATTTTGTATAATAAATGTAATGACATTTACTGTATAACTATTGTCATTTTCAAGGAGAAGCAACAGGACCCCAAAGTGAAGAAAACAATGATATGGAAAGAGTACGAAGCGTTGTCTCTACAAGTAAAACAGATTGGAACCTCGGCTTGTGGACCAACTGCTGTTATTAATGTCCTGGTAAGATGAGATGAAGTACTGGAGTCATTGATAAACCTTTTAAATCCACTATTTTGATAATTAAGGTAAAGATGCATTGAGTCAAATGAATGCTACTTTTTCAGAAAATAAATGATTTGTGTTATGTATAAAGTAGAGAATAAATTCTCGTAGGATGATACGATTATTGAATCCATCTGCTGAATCTTTTCACCAAAAGGAAACTGGAATTAGGGGAGGGGGGGGTGGAAGTGATTGTGTGACTACGTAAACTGAACGCAATTTAGCGAGAATCCCCCTGGAGTTGGGTTGATCCTTCTAGATGGATCTAGGTATGGGAATGGGGTCTAATGAGTATAAAGTAGTCTTGTACGTGACATGCATGTTCATATATTTTATAGCAAGCGTTAAAGGTAGAGATGGACCAGGAGATGGTGAGCAGTCGGATCAGGGCTCGGCTGAGGGCAGAGACGGCTCCAGTTGCTGATTATCTTCTCTCCAGGAGTGTGGCAGGTATTAATATGTGACCTTTCTATTTTTAAAGTAATATAGATAACTCATATGATTGCATTTCTGATTTAAAAGCTATGGACTTTTGCACAGAGTGTTTGATAAAGTGATTGCAAATTTACTATGTTTTGGAATTTAAATATTTTATAAGGAATTGGAAATAAGTATTGTAAGTATTTCTATTTATGTTAAAATGATCCCAGCATCTATTTTTTGTAGACTTGGTCAGTGTAGATTTTGAAGATTACCCGACATTTGATAAATTTCCATTGTTTTTCATTGGTTTTGTATGTATTTCTTTATGGGTTAAACTGATCCCAGCATGTATTTAATGTTTTCTAAATCCCAGGCACCACAGCAGAAGACCTGATAGCAGGTATAGAGCAGGTTACAGAGGGTCGGGTCAAGGGAAGGTTCTTCCAATTCCACCCCCACCAAGACATCAAGCTACTTCACTGGCTGAGTGCCTGGATTTGTAAAGGTTAGTGCGTGTTTGTGTATGTGCATGTGCGTGCATGTGTATGAGGGAGTGTAAGATGTTTTGACAACTTACCTTAGTCTCTGTTGACAAGTATTTAGTTTGAGGAAGCAATCATAAGCTAACAAATGTGCAGTTTACTAAATTTATTTTTGTATTGAGATATAGTCCCATTTTGACTGAACAGAGCAGTGACTGAAATGTTTTTATGAGATAAAAGGCAGCAGTTCCATGTAAAGCCTTTGATGTTGATCAAAGGGAATTTTTTATGGTTTGAATATATCTTATATCAAAACAGCACCAAGTCAATAGAATATGACTTTTAAACCAGAGAAGTCAATCTGGTAATATTATTATAATTTCTTCCTTTTTTAAACGGCCTTTACACTGGACGATGTCCTTTCTGCATCCTTTCTGCGACCATGAAACTGGCATCGCTGTGGTCTTAGAAAGGAAGCACAAGCATCCCTTTGGCTGCAGAATGAATGCTCAATGATCGGCCAGTTGTCGGCACCAAAAGAATTTTTTTCTATCAAAAGGGCCATACTACAGGATGAAGAAAGAATGCTGTCTAGTATAAAGGGGGCTTTAGACCAAAGTGGTCTTGTTTACATCATTATTCTCTTAATAATGATGATGATGATAATAATAAAGCACTACTGGCATCTATAATATCTCTAATTTTGCTGAAACTGCTGTCTCAGGTGCTGTTCCCCTCGCCACCCTCAACCTCCAGTGTGGCACGCCCCCTGGTGGCCAGAGCCTGATCCCAGACGCCTGGCATCACCAGATGGTCTACGGAGTGGGACCAAAAGGTGGGTGTATAGTTATAATAAGTTAACCATCTATAACATTTATGTATAGAATTGTCTCTTCCCTACCCCTGGTGAACAGGTCCTTGTCGCAGATACCTTGCTCCAGTTTCACGAAAAAAACTTAAGTCAGTAGTTCCCTTGCTTAGTTGACTAAAATTTCCATGAGAGTGCTGTTACAGTGTAATACACTGCTCCCGATAGGGTAAGATGTGACCATGTAACCTTGGCCAAGTTCTTAGCCAGGGAACCTGACATTTTTTTGTGAAACTGGGGCCTGGCATCACTAAAGAGTGGGACCAAAAGAGTGGGACCCAACCTTATCATCGATGGCTGGCATTAGCAAATAGTTGACAAGGTGTAGAGATAAAAGTCTTCCAAATTGATATATAGAGACCATACTTTTATATGATATAATATTATATAAATTATTTTAAAAATTGTATATATTCCAGGTGTCATTCTAACCAGAACTTGTCCCTGAGAATAGCACATTTATGGGAAATAATATAATTTATGAATATTTCCTACATTCCAATTATCTATCTAACCAATCCTCTAGAGCTAGTCCCTGAAGATACTACATTTATGGGAAATAATATAATTTATGAATATTTCCTACATTCCAGGTATCTATCTAACCAACCCTCTAGAGCTAGTCCCTGAAGATACTACATTTATGTGAAATAATATAATTTATAAATATTTCCTACATTCCAGGTATCTATCTAACCAACCCTCTAGAGCTAGTCCCTGAAGATACTACATTTATGTGAAATAATATAATTTATAAATATTTCCTACATTCCAGGTATCTATCTAACCAACCCTCTAGAGCTAGTCCCTGAAGATACTACATTTATGTGAAATAATATAATTTAAGAATATTTCCTACATTCCAGGTATCTATCTAACCAACCCTCTAGAGCTAGTCCCTGAAGAGACCGTGCTGGCCCAGTTATGTTGCGAGTCCCTGCTGCTGATCCGCAGGGAGGACATTGTGAAGAGGTGGAGTGTAGACTGTGATCTCAGACCTCTCCTCACCCAGGCTGACCCGAGATGGAGGACGCTGAATGTACTAGGTGAGATTGTGTTTGGAAGCAGTGTGTGTGTGTGTGTGTGTGTGTGTGTGTGTGTGTGTGTGTGGGGGGGGGGTTCATTATCTGTGGGGGGGGGGGGGTCATTTAAACAGTGGTCTTTATACTTTGATTTTAGACCACTTCTTATACAAGCTGACCCCAGATGGAGGACGTAAGCTGTCCAGCTGTCTTAGAAAATAAGGCCTTCTTGTTGCTGGCAGTCGTCCAAACGATGGCTGGATGGTTTGCTGGGAAAACCTTTGGCTTGGGGGTGTTGGATGCGCTTGGTGATTGTGTTTTGAGCCAAACTAGAGATAGTCTGTTGTGCTTGTTGAGATTGTTTTGTAACATTTGGTAGAAAGCTTTGCATTCCTTGAATGTGTTGGATGAAATATTGAATACTTGTGGCACATTGAAATACCTTGGAAGTTTTCTGCACAGAATATTTGAAAACAGAATGAGGCAGAGTCCAAGTATTTAATTCTTAAGGGGAATAGCATAATGTTGAAAAACCCTGGATGTTTTATTGTAGAATATTTGACAACAAAATGAGATATTGAATACCTTGAAGGTTATCTACACAGAATATTCAAAAACAGAATGAGACAGAGTCCCAAGTATTTAATGGTTAAGAATATAGCATTATGTTGAAAAATCCTGGATGTTTTATTGTGGAATATTTGACAACAAAATGCAAAGAAACATAACCAGCACTTAGAACTGTTTTGACTTAAATCTTCATTGTTTTGACTTTGAGAAATATACACTTGATTCCAACTCCATTCCTCTGTCATATGTGGGATCCCTCACTTGAATGGCTAACTGTTTTGGTCTCTGTCGGAATTCTAAAAGAAAACTTCTAGTTCATTATATAATAACAAATATAAATGAGTAAATTGTTATTGTGCTTTGTACAGCTGGTTTTGGTGAGAGTCTGTAAAGCATATTTACTTATCCTTTTATGCTGTAACACCTCCTTGACTACCATGTTATGTAAATGTCAAATGGTTTGCCAAAAAGTCTGCAGGAGTAGGTTGATACATAAGTGGCATCAGTGCCTTGGGTTATGTATGACCTCATTCCCATACCTAGATCGATCTAGCAGGATCGGTCCATCTCTGAGGGGATTCTCACTAAACTGCATTCAGCTTAAGCGGCTTAGATGGCTGGCACGCCTACTGAAGCTGCCAAATGAAAGTTAACTACCCCCTAACAGCTTCAGCCTTCAGAAGCCCTGCCAGAGATCAGAGCCGCTTAAGCTGAATGCAATTTAGCGAGAAACCCCCCTGAGATAAATCGATCCCATTAGATTGATATAGGTATGGGAATGGGGTCCATGATAACCAACTTGCAAATTCTCAGTAGACAGATGCATTGCTTGGATAATTGAAGTTGAATTATGATTCCAGCATCAATTTTCACTAAATGAATTTTCAGATGGGTGAGAATTGAGTGAACTACTAGTTAAGTATATAGAATGAATGTTAATGAATTCTATTAGGTAACAACAACATGATATCAAATATCTAAAAAAAAATTGCCTTCATCAGTATGAGAAGGGTTAGGTCATAAACTATATTTATATTATAGATGGTGCTACTTGTTGTTAACAACCAACAAAAATAGTTTTGATAGGTGAATTTCAAGGCCAAACAGGAATCTACTCAATTTGCTAATTTGCAAAGTTACTGGAATTATGATCATGAAGTAATTCAAAATTTACAAATTTACTCTTAATAATGCTGTGTGTGTCGACAATCTTCGATATGCAGAGGATCGGGCTGATGATGTTAATGATGAATGCTATTATCTTGCCAATTCTCCATTTCTCCATAAGCTCATTTATTGGGAAATTGAGTTTAGTGCAGAAAGGTTTTGGTGTTTGCTCACAAACAGGTGGAACAGGTAGTTGTTGCATGGGAACCGGCTAATACCAGCTAATACAGAACCTCTGTAAATGATATATACTATAAAATTATTTATTTGCAATCTACATGCCTATTCCAGCTGTTAGAAATACAACATTGTGACTAATTGGTAGTGATTGAGGCCCAGACAGTGTGCTCTGAGTAAGTGTTGCAACAATTTCCCATTTATTAGATATATATTACACGACTTTAGTAAGTTACAGTCTGGAAAATGCAGCATAAGATATATCCATGTGCAATATTGCAACAGCTGAAATTTTGCAAATTGGAATCTGAAAGAATTAGCCCAGACCAGTTTCACCCAGCCCAAACCAGCAACAGAATCTGGCAGAAACCAGCTAAGAGTTCTATTTTTATTTAGCTGCCAACATGAAACCTGTTGAATGCCAACTTAAAAACCTCCTTTTGGGGAAAGGCACTAAGGGAACAGAGAACATGATCTTTTTAAAAGCCAAAACAAGCTTGCTGCCATCATAATGAGAAATTCCGTGTAAGATGATGAAATGAGGAAATAAGCGATTAATGTTGCTGGCCAGAAAAGCATCAAATCTACATGACCAGAGTTGGCAACTTTGCAGAAATTAAATCAAAAGAAGAGTTTTTGTGTCATAGTGTTTCAGTTCATTTCATAAGTTAAAAGTTGCCAGAAGATGCAACATGTTATTCAAGTTGCTCTTTAAACCTTTTTAGCCCATTTTATCCCTGTTTACTTCAGTGAAGTACAAAATATTCCCCAGAGTTGCTTAGGTGCCACTACAACGCATTACCTTTTAGGTATTGATGCAGTAGAAAAAGTTGTGTGCAAAGTATTCGAAAGTGTTGTAACTATATTGGCACGGCCTTTGAAGTGTGGTAGTTTTTTGCTCGAGTGCTTAGACTATGAATAAGCAAATGCCTGAAATAAATCAAATTGGTGGAAAGAACGCTATATAGCAGAGTACAAAGTAGTGAAGGGTGTTGCAATTGCCTGTTAGTGGGGTACTTCTCTAAGTTGTTGAAATTCATTCTTTTTTTTTCTTTGGACTTTTGAGAAAACTGTAATTATATTTAACTTTGAAAACTAATCTTGTATAAGAGAATATTTTATTCTAGCTCTCTCTCTCTCTCTCTCTCTCTCTCTCACTTGATTGGGAAAAAATTATTGAAAAATGAAAAAGAATGGACACAAAATGCAAAATTTTTGTTGCGGAAGAAAAACATTTGTCTACAATAGTGAAAAAGTTTTTCATTTTAAGAAATGCACACAAGAAGGAGAAAAGAAAAAGATAAGAAGTGTCTCCTTGATTCAAATGTGAAATCTTCAGATTTGGAAATGACAATAATATGTGTTGACATTTACTGCAGTTTGAGTGAGTCTGGGTGTGATAAAAACGTCTGGTACAATTCTTTGATTTTGCAGTGACACTCTCCATCTCCAGTTCAGTCACAACTTTCAGACAAATGATTACTATGATGGGATATCAAGGTCTCTGGAATTTCAAGATTTTCTAAAGAACACTTATCTGTCTAGGTTCCAGTGAGTTTCCCACTATGGATATGGGAATGCAGATGTTCTTCAATTACCCAATTTAACCACTGTTTCTGATGTAATAAATAAATATTTTGAGGAATGAAAAATGAAATAAAGTAAAACAACAAAATATTTTAAATGCAGCCGCAGTTAAGACTGAAAAAAAAGTAGTGAGTGAGGATTTCTAACCCACGGTTTGATGTGTTTACACCAACTTGGTTGCTGTTTTTACACTTTAACTGTACTTTTGTTGTCTAACCATTTATCTTGTAAGTTTTAAACATTTATGTTGAAGTTTTACTGGAAACCCCTTGAAAGCTTGTTACAAACAACTCGATACCACCCACTAGAAATATGTTAACACATAAAAGGAGTGTGTAGTGTCTAAGGCTGCATTCACATCAGTGGACTAAGACCGCATTCACAACGAATTGAGCCAGGCTTTACAAATCCTGGAGACTAAATATGGCAGACGTACATGAAAGAAAAACCGCCTAATCTTTTAATAGTCTCTCCGCCTCTCACACGCCTCCCCATGTGTCCTCCCAATGGAGCCGAAATTTAATGACTGTACCCCCGCAGGGACAACACATGGGGAGGCGTGTGAGAGGCGGAGAGACTATGACACTGATTCATTTCGCCATACTTGATCCAGGGATCTATTAGTCTACTGTTGTGAATGCAGCCTTGGCCTGATTGAAACTGTACTCACATGTTTGTGTTACCCTGAATTGATCAAGGGTCAGCATGTGTTTTAAATGTAAGCCGATGGCTGTAGTATTTAATTGCAGTTTAATTACTGATGAACATCAGACCAGAATGTTGAAACAAAGCAAGTTTTTAAAATATTTTTCATCAAACTTTTATTTACTTAGACTATCACTGAAAAGAAGGCAGCTGTCAGTATTTAAAAAAAAAGGAGGATTTCCAATAATTTACTGATGATTTTATTACCCCAAAATAATCCTACAGATCCCAATATGTCACTACATGGGTGGGTGAACTAACTTTCAAAGTAAAAGTAGATGTACAATCTGGCATCTCTCCCCAATACAGGTTTTTGCATACATTTTATAGTGGTTAGAACGTAAATTGAGTAAAAGATTTTTGCTGTTGTGTCTTTTGTTTTGTTTGAAATTTCAATTTGTTTTTCTTGACATGACCAGAAGAAATACAGCAAGTACTGTTGACTGCTTTCCTCACTTAAAATATTTTTCTGACCCTGTTTTTTTTTCCTCAGGAATCTTCGTTTCTTGAATTTTTCAGATGGCATTGCCATTCCATTTTTTCAGCCTTTTTACCATATAAAAACTTAGTCTCATGAGCCACTAGAAAATAACATATGACACAACTTTCACTTAAAATTATGAACAGGGTCAGATTTATTAATAAAAGTAATCATAGTTGATACCAGCCCATTGATAGTAATAATTTGATTAGAACTGAGATGGTAGGCAGTGACCTATGTTTTTAAAAATGTCCTCTTAAAGTTGTCACAAACTGGCATTTGTGTACTCTAGATGTATGTGATGTGTGGTTTTATGTAAGAATTTTAAAAGGATGGGTGGTTGAGAGGATGTTCTCAGACTAATGCATTTTGACAGTCAGTGATGTTTCAATGAAATTCTTCATATGAAAATGACCACTTCTGTTATCTGTGATATGCTTTGAGGATTGGGTCTTTCAGAACGACGCATTTTAGCTGAATTGGTGAAAAATTTGTCTTTTTTTAACAGGACAGAAAGTATATGCAGTATGGACTTCAGCTTACTGTAAATTCTGAAATATTTGATTTTATGTCAGCAAATACAGTGCCTGGCACTATTTTTGAGTCAATAATGCACTTTCAAGAGGGGCAAACCATCTGAATATGTTCCTGTGAAGAATATTGTTTTTAAGTCAGTAATTTTTGTAATATTGACCTTATGTCATCAAATAAAAAGAAAGATAAAGACACAACAAATGTGTATACATTTTTCTTAATTTTTCACATATGGAAACTTTGAACATGTAAAATGTAGATTCGAAATGTATTTCGTAAGGACTTTACTCCTTGCCAAAACTAGCAGCCAGCAGTTGAAGTATTTATTGAGCACATAAAAAAAAGTGCTGGGTTGGCATTAGCAAGAGCTAAAAGTCTTGCACAGTTGTCTGGTTGGATTAGCAAATTGTGAATAGGATTTCACAGTTTAATTTCTGTTACAAATTCAAGGTTATAGGATGAATTTTAACATGAGCAGGCCTAATTAAATCTGACGTTTGAATTATGAAGTGAATTTGAAAAATGTTTTAAATCTTCTCTTAGAAGTGTTTTTTTTT
>NW_019773853.1:13131-33245 GCF_001039355.2 Lingula anatina | reverse complement strand
CCATATATTCAAGTATCATATCTGTTGCCATAGATTGCCATTGCTCTTCCTGTATGGTTTGTTCTGTAGGCGCCCGTATGAAGTTGATTATCAGTTGCGGAAGTGCTGCAGCCGCAAGGGACGCAAATGACTTCCCTATTGTCTTCAAGCGTTGAACTTGATGATAAGCATGCAGAGCGAACATTATCACAACTACAATCATAACTGAATGAAGAGAAAGGATTACAGCACACAGAAGTTGCCTTTTCAGAGGAAGAATCCGAGTGTACAATTGTATCCAAAGAGCCTTCTCCATTTTTCTGATCCCGCATGCGTGCAGGTAGGACGGTTGGCGCTCAATTTGAATACGTCGGCAGTGTCGTGTGCTATCGTTGGCTCCTGAGAAATAGTTGGAAGAAGTGACCTCCAAGAGGCGAAAGGTTTCAGCGTCCTCTCCTGTCGCGATACCAATTGATGAGTCAGAGAAATGTTTTGCTTTGCGGCATTCGTCGTAGGCCTTAAACACAATGGTCTTGAGTGTGCGATATTTCTCCTGCATGGTGTGAAATGGTCGATAGATGTAGTAGGCCCCTGAGACCAAGAACACTAAATAGGGAAGGTTCTGATCGCTGTTCATGAAAAAACCAGCTACAGTAAATGTGACTACCCAGCATATTGTTGAACACGAGTCAATCAAAAGAAAGACGAAATAAAGGAAAGGAAATAAAGAAATAAATGCATATGGAAGTTTCAATCTTCTCAACACTGGGTTACAATCCATTTTGCTGAGCTGCATTCCTAGCATGACCAAGAATAAGAACCCTACTGGCATAAAGGGCATAATAAAGGGCATAAGCACTGAATACAAAAAATTGGATTTAAAGGCTTTCTTCAAAATGCGGAAGAAAATGCGCGGTTCAAGGTGATATCTTAGGGATGTCACGAGACAAATGTGACTTGGCGGGAACCCTGCATTTCGATTGGCTAAAAATGTGACACCGATATCCTTAAAAAAAGCCCCGGATGCCAGATTACGGTAGGTGTGAACGGGTGTGACAAAGACAACAAACACAAAGCTCCAGAGTGTGAGTGCGACTGCGAAACCAAGATAACCCACCCAAGGCTGAATATCCAAGAGTATACAAGTATATGCAGACGATACAGGGTGTGAATATATCCAAGTCAAAGTAGATACCTGGAATAATTCCGTAAACGCACAATTACCCTCCCAAATAAATGGATACTGTATTAGGTTGGTCACTACCAAAAAAATTATCATTGCGTGAACCATCAAAAATGCCAATACCCTATATAGAATGGTAAGGCATCTGTTACCCATTGGGGCAAAAAATAATTCGCTGAAAGGCGTCAAGTTGTTGTAGTATTCAAATTGTTGCAGCTCTTCCTTGGCCACGTCGCTAAGATACACTGAATATCTTGACGGAACTGCCTTAAGTATCAAGAGAGGGAGAAAGAAAAAGAGGGTTCCAGTAAAGAAAATTTGGACAATAAAAGCCACTACATGCACGAGGTATGGTGTCCTCACGTAGTCAAGAGTCACATTTTCCTTTGAGCGGTTATATAACATGTTTTGACTACAGCCAGTGCGTCCTTCCAATGGAAGTGACAAATTCCTGAGATATGACTTTACACACAGTTGCAAGTCTCCGTCATTTAATGATACGTCCGTCATTGCGTCTGAAATGCTAATCAAAATGGCGGATGTTATGCAGTACAGACGACATTCTAAATTTAAGTGTTCCCAACAAGAGTCGGGCTTCTGGACTATATCGACCTCAAAATCATAAACATCATGTTTGAGAGTCCACAGTGAAAGGACAACGAAGTATGGATACGCTTGCAAATAGGGCAAGGCGGTCAAATTATTCAATAACATCCATCTGTAAGTCAATTCCATCCCCTTTAGACCTCTGTCAGTTAATGTTGAGTAACTAGCAACCGTCACATTTGGAACAATTACAGTGTATCTGAAATTCATCCCAAGTAGTTGGCGTAGTAATCTTTGGCCCTTTTCGGTGAACGTCAATGTGCAGTTCTCGGGGCAGCTAAGTGTTGCGGAACCGAGAGGGGGCGGAGGTTCAGGCAATGCTCGCACAGGGCATAGATATGACGTGAAGAGCGTAATGATGAAGTACATTGAAACGGAACCGATGGCCGCCTTGATCGCCATTTTCTTTGGTGGTTACCAATGTCCCTCGAATGACAGTCTGAAATGAAACAAATTCACGGGACTGGTAAAACGATCAGGAGATTCACCAAATGTAAGCGTGTGCCTACCACTATCACTTTCGGTGCATTAGGGAAACACACATGTATATAGGCTAATGAATAGGGCTACATCCTTTAAGAAAATATACATATTTTTGTTGTATTATTTAGTTATGCTTTTTATGTAATTCGATATATTTCGGTAATTTTAGACACAGATCAGTTTTATTTGTTTGTTTAAAAGTCTATTTTTTGTTTGTTTGTTGTTGTTGTTGTTCTTGGCGTGTGTGTGACAGAAAGAGAGATTGAGAGAGAGAGAGAGTAAATACGGAGAGAGAGAATAATTTAGTAATGCTTCACCGCAAATGTCATCTTCTGAATGGATTCAAATTACACACAGTTGTAGTGGCTTTATTTCTACTAAAGGTATAAATCAATGTACTCCAGTAGCGCCAGTGGTGCAAAGCAGATTTCTTATCTATTCTGTGTGTGTGTGTGTGTGTGTGTGTGTGTGTGTGTGTGTGTGAGATAGAGACTGTTTCGGTTATAGTTCAAATATATACGCTTGAGCTTAAGACCTACTGGGGGAACTCCGTGCATGCTTAAATAAATTAACTATTCTATGGGAAAGTGGATTATCCATCCATTCCCGGAAATATTTACAAAATATTAGCTGTTAGATAAAACTGACACAGGCTTTGATTACTAATACTTAAAAATATGTCAAAGATTTTTCAATAAAGAGAAGTTACAAAAAGATATAACGAAAGCTTTTGTTCAGATACTCACCACAAGCACAAGTTAAGCAGCACAAAGATCTCTGTCTCTCTCAGCAGGTTCGAGAACTCGACTCTTCAATGGAACTCGGTTGGAATGAAATCGTATAAGATTGTGATGAAAGTGCAAGCGACAGTGACAGCCTACATGCATAAATATTAGTAATGCGGTTCTCTACTCAAAAATGAAAGTCAAGGTACCAAGTTATAACTATGTCCGATTGACCATATACATGCACATGGATCTATTTTTAAGAGTTAATTTTTAAACAAATGTATGCAAATACATTAAAAGATCATGGGCAAAGTAAGGTGTCCCGAGAGTTCTTATACGAATGAGTGGGCACAAACAGAACGGTGAATAAAAGGTGAAGAACGCCACTTCCTCTAAAATGAAGTTAAATGAACTTATATTTATCTTAAGTGTAATGAGATCACTGGCGTTTTACTTTCTCTTTTTTGTTTATTATCACTTGTGTTATTACCAGCGCCATTGCCATGAATCAGTTTTTCGTGATACTAATTTCCAGTTTTATTTTAAATACCGAAATGTTTATCAGTTGTAAATAGTATGATTCTTCTCAAGTAGAAAGTGATTTGTTTGTTTGACAAAAGCGCTGCATGACCATTATTAAGTTTAATTAATCTGTCAGTTGTTGCGTTTTCAAACCAGCTTTTGTTTAAAACTTCCGAAGGTTAACAAGAGAGACGTGACAGGGAGTACAAGTATTGCTGTGACATTATTCCTGTGTAAATTCAATGTTGCTATCCACCTCACTGGTATACATGTACCTGAAGAAAGTGTTCAATTTAATAACAAAAGTATCATCTACATAATGGAGCCAAAACCCCGCGTGTCTTCCTGGATAATCCCCGAGTGTGTTTTGTTTCCAACTACACTGTCACCACGTGATACCAGTGACAATTTAAAATTAGTTCACCTGAAGAAATATTATTGTAAGGTCGAAACGTCGTGATTTTTTCCGTTTCACCTAATACCAGCATCCTAGTATAATTTAGAACAAGATGGCTCAGAATTTTATTATGACATCTAAGTGTACCCTTATGCATTAATTAATGTCACATTGTATATATTACATAACTCCTTCATCTGCATAAGTCAACAGGGACCCAGGCAGTGTTCACATAGTATTTCACATGCCATTTTATTCCCCTCTTTTAACCAAGCTACGACAGTCTAACTAACGTATAAAGTCAACACACATGGTTTAGATACTCACATTAAGTTTTTTGAGTATATACATGCAGTTTCTTGTGAAATATGAATCTCAGTTTAATTCACTTGTGCAGTTTTAGTTTTAATGTACTTACATGTACGTAAACAGTGCTAAGACGCATGTGTACTGCGGTCTTAATTATTAAAACTATCATAGCTGTTGTTTTGGGGGTTCAACTGACCCAAGCATTCTAGCTATTACATATTTATAAACAAATGAATTAATTATTTAATCATTATATTCACATTTTTACTGTTCAGCTGTTTTAGTTTCCGTGTTCTTCGTTATTAAAGGCACTTTATAAGGCATGCACTAGCCAAATGAATTTTCCTAACGAATCATTGCATTGCACGTCCCTGTACTCTACGATATTAATACACTGATTTAGTTTCAAACCTCTGGCCAGAAAATTAGAATGTGGTGTTTTCCTGTGCAGTTCAGAGACCTTCAGAAGGAACTATCGACGCCAGCTAGGTATTTTTTATTCAGATAACTTTAGATTTTAAGGTCTGAATTGGGAAAGATAAGTAGATTTACAGGATATGTAAACAAAAGAATGTTATTTGGGGAATTTTAAAACGCGTACAATGTATAAGGGATCTGTGATTTAATTACAAAACCTCCATATGAATACGCTACGCAAATATTTGATCAAAGAAGAAGTTCAATTTATTGCGCTTCCAATTACATACATTGCGTAAAGTGTATTTTTGTTAATTTCAACAGTTTTCAAAATGGCAATTGCTACATAATTTAAATCAAAGTCAGTTTACAAAACGTTCAAGGTGTATTTCATGAAGCAGGTCTCATAAAAAGTCTCGGATATATCATCTTAAAGTTTTTGTTGCATGCCATTCAACAGGAAATTTCCTGTGCCACATCTTCCTCGTAATTTGCTGTCTGAATACATGAGAGTGACCAAAATTATGGACACAGAAAACGAACTTCGTAATCTTTGCAATACTGCCCACTTGGCTGGTCGATGTTGACGCAGACGAATCCTTCAGAGGGCGTGCACTTCACTCTGATCACCTGACCAGTCTGATCCCATGGCTGATTGGTTCCTCTGACGCGGCACTGGATGTCAATGGGTTCATGGCCGGAGCACTAAAATAAATAAAAACAGACGCATTTGCTAATTGTGTACCTATCACTTAAACTAGAAAATATGAAATGCATGATGACTGCACCAACAATTAATATATATAATCGTTACATGACATGAAATATGTTGAAATTACCGGATTAAATCCATTTGTTCCCACGTGTTCCCAGTCTCCTGTACCGCCGGGGTTGTCCCTGTCCAACCAGGAAGTCCACTTTGCGCATGTCCTACAGGTGCCTGTGAGATATATAAATTTTAATTAGTAAACAGATCTGAAATGAGCTACCCTGTACATACCATTTAAAAATGAACAAAATGTTTTTCATCTAGAATGTGTGTGCATGTACAGGAAAAGGGACCTTAGGGTGTTTAAATTATGATCATTGTCCTAATAAACCACCTCAACTCAATACCCCCTCATCCCGCCCCACCCCCGCCGCGCACGCGCGCACATACACACACACACACACACACACACACACACACTTTTATATACAGATGGAGCTCATCACCCACTTTGGTATTACATTTAAGTAAGTAAAAATAGTCAAAGAAAAATTGCATTTGCCCTGCCCACAGTTGACGGTCATCAGTCGTACCTATGGCTGGACACTTGAATTTCACCTCGTAGTCCTTGCAGGTCTTCCCGTTGACTGATGTAGTACAGACCAAGCCATTCTCCCAGCTACAGTCATAGTTGTTATTGTACTGGTCTCCAGTTGCATAATAATGGGAGTGGCTCACTCTATCGCGACACTGGGCACACATTGGGCGACCACCATTGCAAAGGTTGACGCCATCACCCTGAAAAAAGAACAAGAACAAAACAAAATATTGGTTTTATAAAATTTATACATCGACTTCGATATATACACAGAAACAAACAAAGAATAAAAAAAAAACTTCCAGTGTCAATCATGCATGGGGGTAACAAAGGGTTAAGAAATTTCTTCAAAATAAATTAACAATTCTTATGTCAACAATAGATATGATTTGTTTTAAAGAATGAAATATTTTTCAAAGAGTTAACAAAGCCTTATGGTTCTCACACCAAGCACCAACAGACATAAGCATCAGCATAATTAGTTTTATGTTTTTTTTTTTTTTTTTTTTTTTTTTGATTAATTAATCACATAAAATTTCACATAATGGCACTTTCTTTCATAAGTAGGTCAAAAGCAGACGGATTCATAACAGGAATTATAGCGGGTATAAATGTTTATAAATGTTTTAACATTAAAATATGAAATGACAGCAACTATAACGGCGTATCTTATCACATGTCTACTCTTACCCTGAAAGATGCAACGTTCTCCCAGTCGCCGGTGCCGCTAGGGTCATCCCTATCTAAGTAGTTTGTCCATGTACCACCTAGAACAAGAATAAAGACATGATAATGAAAATATAGTTAAAGCAGATTTTCATATATTATTTCAGAAATAAAAAGAGATTGAAAGAATAATGATAGAGTACATATATCCACTACACCCTTATTCGTACATTATAATAATTTGTTTGAAAAAGGGTACATGTAATACTTCTGGCTGTTGTACATCAGAAACGTATCTTATGCATGGTCACGCTTAGAACAATCATAGTACTTACTTGTAGTAGGGCACAAGTATCTTATTTCATAATCATAGCAGTTCCCGCCGCTCTGCTGGGAGTTAACGCACACCAGACCTTTGCTGGGTAAACAGTGAATCGCCAACTTATTGGGAGCCGTGCCAGACCAGCGAGTAAACGTACTGATTGTCCCCTTCACGCGACACTCTGCCCCGATGGGTTTACATCCGCCACACACGTAACCTAGTTTCTAATTAATAGTGACACAAGTTTTACAGTTATTTATCCTTTATAAGTATGTATGCATTATTTAACAAAATGCACGTCTCATTCCATAGAATGTTAGAACAAACCTATCCTCTCTCTCTCTCTCTCTCTCTCTCTCTCTCTCTCTGTTATTTCTATTATATATATTTTCTAACATTTATTTCGTGGAAGAGTGATTCAATCGAGTGCCAGTCCAATTTATCCAATCAAATCAAATGTTTTCCCAGTCTGAATTGATTATGCACCTTTTGCTCCGACAGATTTTCATAATCCCCATTACCACTAGGGTTGTCTCGATCATACCAACCCGTCCAATAGTGGCCTGAAAGAAGAAATGCCGTATAGTTTTAAACACAAATAAAATAAAATGAATATCATTTTTCATATTAATTAGTCACATGGATAGAAAAATTACAATTAACCGTCCTCTGCGTCATCAAAGATTGTGTTCTATGTGTATACAATGCATATTCTCCAAAGTGAATAACTGAGGGATAACACTCCACACAAAAACGCTACCCTTTTATCTATGCACCTTTTGTGGAACGCCATCACTCGATCCGCAAACGTTATAAAACATTTTGACTCCATGCACCGACCCGTCAAGTGTATCCTCCAATCCATACTAAAATGTGGCTAACTTTTTCTATCGTTAGTCTAATTGGCTTTCCAATCAGTGAATTTATGTGAAAAAAATCTCTAAAAGTTTTAAAATTTTTGGTTTATGACATGATTTTCCGCATCACCCAAATTATGCATTGCATTAGGTGTGACACTTTTTCGCGAAGGGAGTAAAGCAAACTTTTGGATAAATCTACTAAGTATACAATATCAAGACTAGTGGAAACCCTTACGATCCTCATCTTTTTTAGAGTTACACGTTCATAATTTATTAGTCATGGAGATGCAGACAGGTGATTTTTACTCGTGACAAAAAATAGAAAAAATTTTCATTTACATGTATACTTAATGCAAGGTCTCTGTTCCATTCGTCCTTTAAAATATGTTGCATGCAATAAATCTCTGCTGATATTTTCTACATTTATAGTAAATAATAATAATAATAATAATAATAATAATAATAATAATAATAATAATAGAAAAACACTCAGGAAGCACAGACCTCCACGTCAACTCACAAATCTTTATCATAAATTATTTATGAATTAATTAATCGATCAATTCAAAGTGTGCTCATTATTTTTCATAATTTATTAATTAACTGAATAATTCCCATTATTGATTAATAAATCAAAAACAAATTTAAAGTCTTGCGCATTTTTGATGTATCTTTCTGCTTCATCAGAATCCCTCCATCTTTTTGCATCATGTCCCTTATAGACAGACAAACTTAATAAATTAACTAACTACTGGATCAAAAGATCACAATCTGGTAATTTGTACTTGGTCTAATTCCGAAAGCTTCTGAAAACTTCAGCAATATCCGTCTACAGCTTTTTGCATCATGTTGCAAATACAAATATACAAATAATAAATTAATTTTCCATTCATATATCTATTGATCACCACCAAATTTTAATCTTTCTTTAAGGTATTTTCTGGAATGTTCATCTTAACCCCCCCCCCCACCCCCCGCAAGTTTCCACCGCCAGACAGACACTTAATTATCTTATAATCAACCTGAAGCTAATAAGTGGATCACCACCAAATTTTAAATAATTTTTGCCACCCCCCTACCCCGGACACTTTCTAAAAACCATCATAATTCGTCCTCAAGTCTTTCCCCAAAATATAACTAAAAGATGAACGGAAGAAAAAACATAGCCTCCCTGGCGGAGTCTTTTGATGTATGACATTCTATGATGTTTATTACAAAAAATACCAATTTGAGCAAATGTCATTTTCAGTGTGCCACATGGAGAATTTTATTTATCAAGAGTGGGGGGGGTGGAAAGTCTCCGTTGGTTCCACATAGGCCTCTAACACTATCAATACAATTGGAATCCCCTTAAATAAAGGCAAAAAAAATGTTATTCTAAGGAAAGTCCAAAAGATTTACTTTTCAGTACATAAAATCAATAGAACATTTCTAACATAATTTCTCAAAACGACACCGCAGTGAGCAAATTAAAATCAACCAGACGCTAAACACAGGTTCTGTCAATTTCACTATTTGTTTATTTTAAACAGCTCACTTTTTGCGCATGCGCAGTGGTTTGTATCCTGTGCTTATAAATAAACATTTTACTCCAACACTGTCAATCATAGGTAACTCTAAACCAATCAAAGTAGAGTATTTATTCTTGTTCCCAGAACCTTTTCGAGGGAGAAACGTGAGCTTGGATTCGTGGTAAAGTTGTCATGATTCTTTGAACAATTTCATTTTATAGGATAGGACATCTCATGTTCAATTTTACTGATGTCTCAACTTTCTGTGTTGTTAAGATGTGAAGATATGGGATGACTGGTATGATAACGGTGTGTATTTCTGTTAACCTTCCAAAAATAGCAAATGTCTTTGCCTGGATACTCTTTCAAAACACCAGGCTCCAAAGTCAGGAAAATGTCTCCAATTAACAGCAATGTGTATTTATCATCTCTGGCACCGAAGCTTGATTTTAATTCTAGATCATGTCGGTGATTTACATACATACAAAATGCACCCTTTTCTTTGATACGTGGATACATGAAATTACCCTTTGTCAATGTTTGATTTCATCTGTATTTCACCGATTTTTGCTGTCACCTTAGGATCGTGGAAGAATTAACTTTGATTTTTATTGAACTAACTCTTCTGTAAAGACTGCACGTATACGCTGCCCGTAACGTGCGGTGTCTGTGCGGATGCAAGTGGTGGCATGGCGATTTTTTTTTTTTTTTTATTCAATATTTTTACACTGCTACATGTAGGGTTTGATCTTAATAACTAATTGATTGGCAATACCATATACACAAACAGCTAAAGATAGCAAGACAAAAAGTTTGCTTTTGAAGGAAAATTAAAGATTTTATAGGAGAGCATGTGGTTTTATCTAATTTTAATTGAAACGTCATCGAAAGTGTTTAAACATTTGCTGTAACAGTATGGTGTGGGCGATCCCAAGAGCAGGGAATTAGTAGAATCGATTAGATAGACTTACCGGTGGCTTCCAGATCGGAAAAGATTATGAACGATATCACACACCACGCTAGTGAAAGTTTTAAATTTCTCCTTAACAAATGTACACTTCTAACTTTAAGAGGATGCAAGTATTTTTTAAGCTTTTATCCAACCGCTACATCTTTTTTTTAATAGAAAAAAAACTAAACATTTTAACTATTACCCTAAACATTTTTTTTCTGCCGGATTTATTTTATTTTATTTTTTTTTTTTTTCACTTTCTTAAACCCGAGATGGTAAAGCAATTTCCCATTTACATGTATTTTATAATATGCAGTGCTTGAATAAACTTTATTGTTATTATTATTATTATTATTATTATTATTATTATTACTTCCCGTACGGGCAACATTCGGTGGACTTGCGGTGATCGTAGTAATTGATGAACCTGCTGTTGGTTTCATCCTTTCCACCTTTGGTGGTTATATGGAGGCAAAGCAATGATGTGAATTTATTCAAAGCGTAGTGTAATTCATTTGCATGAATAAGAAGTTTTCTTTTTCTGCAATTGTGCAGCAACTGGGCTGAGACTGAAATGGTTCCGTATGATCGCTTTTCAACCAACAAACCGATTTTCGCAAGGTCATGTTTGGAGAAATGGCACGGCACGCTAACGTAATATGAACATCTCGCTGTATGTAAAAACAACATTGCAGAATATAAAAGGACATTTAAAACCGTAAAAACCCGTTTATTTCAAACAGGGAAAATTTCAAAAGTAAAAAAAAACAACATAAAACAGTCTTCAGATCTCATCATATTTAATTTGGGTATATGTTAAGCAGCTAATGAATCATAATTTAAGCCTCGGTCACAACCAGACGTACGGGCTCTTACGGCCTGTTTGCGTCCGAATTGTGCGCAGAAGCTCACATGCAAGTCCTTCTTGGGAAATTTGGAGTTCGCAGACAGACCGTAACATGACCGACTGGGAAAGCACCCAAAGAGAGCAGAAAAGAAGGGAGTAGGAAAAAGAAAGAATGGGGAGAACAGGAGGCAAAACTGACGCACACGGTCAGTACGTCATTACAGGCATGTGAGGCAAGTATGAAGCAAAAGGAAATTACTTTCGCCGTGCGTAGCATTCTCTTCATAAAGGGTGAGTGCGTGCCACTTACGCAGGTAGCAAGGCAAATTCAAGAAATGAGTACATCGCACCTTGCAATTAGCGTCCCTGCCTCTCACGTGGACCCTGCAACTCGCAAGGCAGACTGGCGCCTTTCCATTTCAAACTTTCCTCTACCTCTACGAACTCCACGGCCTCCACTGCACCCAAAATTCGCAGGGGCCGTACGATCCTAAAATCCGTGGGTCCGGTTGTGACTGAGGCTTTATACAGTATGTTAAGTAAAAAGTCCACTTTTTGTTTGTTTGCTTGTTTTTTTTTTTTTTTTTTGTTTTTTTTTTTTTTTTTTTTCGTATCATTTAACATTTCATTGATATTCATTTTATCACGCTACAATATTTCATTTTATGAAAGTGTTCTTATTTATTCTAACTCGCATTGAAGGCTTAATAAAAGTTATGGATCCAATTAAAGGTATTGTTACCCTTCACCCAAATCTCCTTATCTACTGCCTTAAATAAACTATTTTGGGTAACAGATATACCCCCAGTATTCAGAGACCTATTCAATTAATATTTACACATTACGGGTGACGTCATAATTGCAATTTTGGGGTAAAAACTGAAAAAACGGTTTCTCATATTTCTTTTTTACCTGAGCACCCACGACAGCCGTTTCAACGCCTATTTAATGATACTACTTAGTACTCCAAAACCCTGTCAGCGATTTTTCTTAAAAGTTTTAATTCAGATTTTGTCGTTGATAAAGCAAAATGATGCCCTTGCTTAATGAAAATCTGTAATAAGGGGCTTATAACTTGAGTAAAAAGTCATTGAAACCAAAATGACGGCACGGGATTGTAGTACATACATTCGTGGCCAACTCTGCTAATCTTTGCGCTAAAATCTTGTTCAAAGATAAGTTACGCCCCGATTGCTATCTCACCTCAAGAATAGAAAGCAATGCCTTTTGAAATGAAATAAACTGCCCAGTCTATCAATAATATGCAGTATGTTTCCGTCCAGATTAAAGAAAAAAGCGTTTCGCTGATCACTGGCGTTCGTTTGAAAGAAACTTACTTTAACGTGTTTTTATAAACGCCACGATTTTCAATATCTTAAACTTGTCCTCTAGTTTAGCAACAGAAATCATCACTACAAAAGAATACGCCGCTAACATTGATCAATATCATTTGATTTCCTGGTTCATTTCCTAAATCTCTATACAAATTTTAGACTAAAAAGCTTAACAACGCAGTACATAAAAATACAAACATCGTAAGTCAATCACTAAAATAACGCTGCGCCTTTTTTAGAAATCGGAAAAAAATTAGAAAAAAAGATGTGAAAATTACCTTGAACCTGGACCAGCGACAGTATGCACGCCAACATAAAGAAGATGCCTTTCATGATGCCTCTGAACTGAAAAAGAATATTAAAAGAAATTTACATTTGTAGCTTTGCAACGTGCGTGCATAAAACACTGTCATGCTGACAACATTCTAGGTAAACCGACAAGTTAACATTTTGTTAAAGTATCGGTTATTCTTTCGAAAATAATACGATTAACCAATTTGAAAGGAAGAAATTCAACATAAAAGAAAATCATAAAAAAGTATCTTACCCGTGCTTGTATTTGCCTGGTTTGAATTCAGATTATCACTGCTGTGCCAGATCCCTGCTCAGTATACCGAACGTATGACACCAAACCCGCTTTCTGGGCGTTTAAGAATACATTCTCGGTCTTTCCACGTGACAAAGGGCTCATTCCCATTGAAACTATCGGTCTCTCTAAATCGGTCCAACTCCGCAGGGACACTGGCTGAATGCAATCAATTTAACAAATTTACACGCTTCATCCAGGCGTTGAGTAGAATACAGAAAAGCTGGAGATGAACTAATCAATTTTACCTAATTATCAATCAACTGAAACGTGTCAACAAGATTGTTTTTCTATCTGGACTTCCCAAATGGCAAGTAAACATTGTGTAATATATGACAGGTTTATGTCACTGATTCCTGTGGCATCGTGTCACCTGCCAAGTGAACGGTATAAATCGACACTCAAATGTTCCAAATCATCACCATCCAAAGATGCCTCTTAGCGATTATGTACAGTGTATAAGACAAACGAGATTCATAAAACTGGTGTAGGTGCAACCAAAGAAAATCGTTCATCATGATTCAGTGATTGATGTGACGGATATCAGCTGCTAAAATTTGTATTGTAAATGGTAACTGGAGGGTGTGCAGAAACGTTAAACATTACTCAGAAAAAAAAATACTTGAAATGCCGTGAGGAAAACCATTTAACAAGATTGCTACAATTTCTGTCAGATAGTAGCAGTCTCTGTGAGGCTGTAATCGGGACATTCTGCTTTGTAAAATTAACATCATTCTTCCTGCGTGTATACTGTATTATTTGTTGGAGAAATTATACAGTTATTGCATAGTTTATTTCTTATGTATTATGGTGTAATAGTAGCCACAAACCCAATTTTGTCAGCTTGCTGAATTATTTATGGAAAGTTGCTACATTCTGATGCTCAGCAGTTCTGTAAAAATTAGGTTTATTGGTGAGTCCTTTTCAGAAAATATTTTGATATATTACATCTCTGAAAATTATCTGAACATCCAATGGAACATTTGAGAATATCTGAAAAACTGATACCTGCTTCACAGATATTATACATCATACAATATAAGAGCACCATATTACACCAGCACGTAGCTGCTGATGAATATTCTCACTGACCACAAATAGGTTAACCCAGTAACAGGTTGCTCATATGGTTTAGTACATCACTTAATACATACTGATCTGTTCCATTTCATCTAATCTGTATCTACAACGAAGACTTCTTTGCGATAACAGAGGAAATATTCATGAAATGAAATGCTAAATGACGACGAGGGTGTCGATGCAGAGCAAGTTTCATTCTTCTGTATAATAAAAGGCAAGTATTGTGATTAATGAAGTGATGACAGTGAAAAAACTCGTGTGAGAATCAAGTGGGAGAAAGCAGATGTAGAGAGACTAAGCAGAAACACGTAATTTTGGCTTCGTTTTAACATTTAACCAACCTAGATGATGGAAATTTCAGATTGAGTGCAGTGGGATCCAATATCTAAAGTTATGGCGGCCGAAAATTAAACTGATGTCAATTGTTGAACTAACTTTAGATATTGAAAAATGTACTTAACATTAAATAAGTTACGGAAACAACGACGTCCACAAGTGCCTATCATTCAAAGGGTTTACTATAAAATATTAGCTGTTTCAATGATGGATAAATATTTACTAACTCATTCATGAGACTGAGGATTACTGATGACAATGTGCTGTGGAAAGGTATGTAATAGATAAAGATGCTGGTGACGATCAGGAGACTGAAATGTGGATTGAAAAATAAAACGCTCACTGGAGGTAAGGAAAAGACAATATAGTTGGAAAGGATATTGAATATAATTGAGATTTTGAAATAAAAACTGGTGATGCCAACGTTACTCGTTATACACTCTTGCCCAAAATGGTTGGTACACGGAAATTTTAGGATGCATATCGCCCTGTTTCTTTCATTATTATTGATAGTACCAAATTAAAACTGTGTATATTGTTAAATATGTGAAGCTGGAGGATTGGTTAAGTCATGGAGAAATAACCAATGCAAGTGTGAAAAAAGCGTTAATTTATTTAGGTTTTTTTCTCATGCCCCCATAAAGAGTACCTTTTTTTACATAACAGTACCAAGTAAAAAATTAAACATAAATTTATACTGTGATTGACAATTAATATGAAATTAGGGGAAATTGTCAAGAAACATCTTCAGAGTTCTTTATTAATCTCAATAGCGGGTATGCCCACCCCGAGCTTGGATAATGGCTGCCAAACGGCGTGGCATACTGTGAACTAGAGTTACAGCTCTTTGGAGAGGAATTCTGGTCCATTCATATTGAAGGGCATCTCGCAATTCATCTAGATTTGCAGGGGGAGGGTTTCTCCTCTGAATAGCACGACCAAGTTCGTCCCACATGTGCTCAATTGGGTTTGCATCTGGGCTTCTTGCTGGCTGTGGCATCAGCTGAATGTTGTTTTGTCGAATAAAATCTGCAATTAAGCGGGCTGTGTGTTGAGTTGCATTGTCATGTTGCAATCTAAAATTGGCTCTGTATATCCCTCTTGCGAATGGCTAAAGGTTCTCCTAGAGAATGTCTCTGTATCTGGCAGCGTAAAGGTTTTCATCCAGAGGAAGCAATGGGCAAATGCCGTTGCTGCAAATGGCACCCCAAAACTTGTACAGAACCACCTCCTCCAGCTATGAGAGTGCGTAGACTCCCTGGGGGGAGGCTGTTTACTGAAAATATCCAGGAAACAATAGCTATCCATACCCGCTATTGAGATTAATAATGAACTCTGAAGATGTTTCTTGACAATTTTCCCTAATTTCATATTAATTGTCAATCACAGTATAAATTTATGTTTAATTTTTTACTTGGTACTGTTATGTAAAAAAAGGTACTCTTTTTGGGGGCATGAGAAAAAAAAAACCTAAATAAATTAACGCTTTTTTCACACTTGCATTGGTTATTTCTCCATGACTTAACCAATCCTCCAGCTTCACATATTTAACAATATAAACAGTATTAATTTGGTAATATCAATAATAATGAAAGAAACAGGGCGATATGCATCCCAAAATGTCCGTGTACCAACCATTTTGGGCAAGAGTGTATATAGAAATATAGATATATATATACATATTGGTTAGTTGGTTGAAAATCGAGTGAAATGAGAGGTCTGTATGATTGTGGTAAAATATAATCAAATAAGAAGTAGAATTAATTAAAAAAACAACTCAATAAATAGTAAAAAAAAAGGCAACTGGAAACGTGAACTGCCGCTTCAGTGACTGATGAATGTCACATTGTTAAATTTTGTCAATGAACCCATTGGCAATGATCGTAAATATCAGTTTTTATGGCTCATATTTCAGAGTGACTCACTGTTTCAGTGATAAATGGAATTGAGTTTCTACAAAAAAATTATCAATATTCTGCCAAAAATGCAGTTGTTATTATTCATATGCTGGTGATCGTTATTGCACTTGAGCTTGAGGTATGTTCTAATAGTGTGACCGCAATTTATATAACTTATATATTAATTAATATTTGATACTATCCAAGCCTATTCACCTTGCATAATGGCGTAATTGATGACCCTTTGAAGTGTTAATACATCTACTACACGCATTGTCCCAAAAGCCAATCTACTCAGCTTGCCGAAACATTCGGACCTGCTACATTTTCCAACTGAGTATTTTTGGACAAAATCATAAAATGAAGGTGTGTAAATAAGATAGTGTGACTTATTTATCACTTAAAATCAGAAAAGAAATATTGCATTCAAACGTGAAAAAATTCGGATGAGTCAACAAGGTGAACAAAAACACAGTTTTCAGTCCAACTCATCAGCATCGTTAAAATACAAGAGATATTTCTTCTTTACGGGTAAATTTCTCTCTCACCACAAACAGGATAACGCAGTAAAAGCTTATAGCTTGATTTGAAACAGCGTTGTATATTTAATTGTATCTGAGATAAAACGATAAAACGATACTGATAGGTAATACATGTACTTAGTATTGTGCAAATCAAGAGGTGCTGACAGAGGAAGTTTAATGATCGTTTTGAAATGCTAAATATAAGAAAAACAATATATCTGGAGTATTTATAGGCTGGACATATTCTAAAATATCATATTGCTTTTAAAAACACTTTAATGCCTTCAGAAACGTAACTTAAATGAACATTAAACGTCCATTTTCCATAAATGCAGATTTCCACTTAACACGTAAAATACATTTTATCTCGAATTTGACTGAACATAGGAAGAAAACGATTTAATTATTTAGCCTTTGAGGTGTTTATGTTCAACGTTTACCACAAATGGAAGCTTTTTGGCTCAATCACTTCATTAAAGATGCGACATCTTAGCGATTTCCATCATATTTTTTCTCAGCTCCCAAACATTTATTAAAGTCGAGGTCGTTGAAATTGAATTTAGCTACTCGTATATCACAACATATGTATCATAACAGAGTAACTGAGGGGAGAACAAATAATTTACTCCCAACGCATTTCTTTCAATAGCTCTTACAGCACCCTGAAAGAGCTTAATCAAATATAGAATTGTTCAGAAATCGAAACAAAAAGGCGTGACTAGGAATAAGATAGAAATTAAAAAATAAAAAGCCGGAAAACGTTCATATGCAAACCGTTAGATTACGGTCAACCTGGACGTAGGCACTCATCAGACTGATGTGAATAGATGTTGTTGCTCACTGACCGCTAACTAAATAGCAAACGGTAGGAAAGTTTATCGGCTTGTGTTTGGTAAGTTTTATGAAGTAAAGAAATTTTGGAAGAGACAGCTGATCACGAGGGAGTAAATAAGGAAGGGTTTTCATAGGCTCTTCATATCTTTAAACACCTTATTGTTTTTAAAAATATTATAATGATGCCAGTCAGTGGATTTAAATGAAAATTAAATACTGATTTCCCGTAAATACAGCATTTCATTTGACACGTGTAATAAATAAAATCTCGCATTTGATAGAATGTGGGGAAAGTCATTTAATTATTTAGGCCTTTAAGGTTTTATGCTCAACGTTTGCGACAAATAGATGCTGTCAGCTGGCTCAACCATTTCATTAAATATGCGACGTCTGTCCTATTGCCATCATATTTTACCTCAACTCCCAAACACTAATTAAAATCTTAAGATAAATCAGAATGCCTTGACAAAAACAGAAATCGCAACATATGGCCTTTGAAAGTAGATTTTGCTCATCGTGAAGCATCATGGAGTGAATGAGAGACAGGCAAATAATTAACCCTTATGATAATAATAATAACTAGCAACTTAGTCTATAGCTCAGGCAAAAACCATAAAACAGCTTGAACGAATAAAGGATTTGTCAGAAATAGAAACAGAAATTATGATTAAGAATAAAATAGATATTAAAAGAAGCAAACTGTCTTCGATGTACCTGCTACCCTTGTACTGGTTTTTATTCTCCCCCCAATCTATTCAGCTACCGGTAGAAAGAGTTGTTTTTAAGTCACTGTGTTTTACTGATTCAGGTATATTTATAATGTACTATTAGGAGCAAGAAGGACGGACACTCCTTACACGTTCCCAGAGGAACTTTCAAATTATGGCTCTATTGTATTTACTCGGCAGTTCTGTAAAAATCAGTTTTATTAGTTAATTCTTTTGAAAAATATTTTGATTTGTGACATTTCATTTAAATATCTGCAATTTTCACTGATAAATGAAAAGGAAGTTCTAAAAGTATTACAAAATAATCCATAATGCTATTTTTCTAAAAATTTTAATCTTGAAATAAGATAATCCATAAGAAACCAATTTAATTTTTCAAGCAAAGAGGATATTTTGGGGATATCTTCAAATTCAAATATCCTGATCATTCACATAACGCAATGTCAATGCTAATTAACCTTAATTTTACCTCAACAACGGCCAAGAACCTTCAAATTTAACACAATGCACTGTTGAAACCAAAACTAGTTAAGTCTTTGAATTTAACTTTTGCTACATAACGGAGAGACTGAGGTGTTGGGTGTAAGTAACTACTCATACTACTGTTTTTGCCTTTTTACCTGCTCCTTCTTTTTTATTCAATTCCCGCATTCGAATTCAGTTTCATCTTTAATGGTTATGTGTGCATTGTGAAAACACCCCATTTCCACTCTCAGAATTGTGAGAAAAGACTGCCCCATCTCTGAATTGGTATTTGCAGGGGGTGAGGTCCAATTTTTCTCTAATGTCCTACATGCGTTGATGAAAATTACAGTAAGTCTGTTTAATTCAACGCGCAAGTATAATATACACACATTGTTCCCAAACCCAATCTACTCAGTTTACTGAATTATTAAAAAAACGTAAGATAAAGGTATGCCAATAGAATAGGGTGACTTATAATTACTTTTCCCTAAAAATCAGCAAAAATAAAACTGCATTCACACATGAAAAGTTTTGATGAATCTACGAGGTGAACAAAACCAATTAACAGTCCAACTTTTCAACAAAGTTCAAATACATTTCTCCCTCACCCCAAAAAGGTTAAAGCAGTAATTCGTTTTTAACACATTAATTAGTTTATTAGAATCATAAATAGTATACACATATGGAGATGGCAAATTGATTTAAGCTTTATGTGCTCATCTTAAGATAACGTCATAAAGGAGAAAAGAAAAGAAAAAAATGTTTATGATAAAAACTGAAATAATAATTTTGAAAATTAGTTAATTACAGGGGGTGGAGGGCCTGGCACATCGGAGGGCAGCTGTAGGAGGAGATAGGCAGTGGGAAGGAATCAACCCGAGGGCGGTCGATTGGATAATTCATATATGAAGTCACACATTGTCTATTAGAGTTTAATTTTATCTTATTGCGTTCTGAAGTTAATTCAGTCATCTCCGAGTATATTTTAGATTGCTTTATAGAAATTACAATAATTCGTCTTTTTAAGGGGGCATCGAAAGAAGAAATATCGTCGAGTTTCAGCCTTACCACATAGACAGTTTAGAGTGTTTAAAGATAGCCAAATATGCTTATAAAGTTGAGATCTGAATGAAAGGTCTATGCGAGCCCGATTAAGATGCATTTCTTATATCCTAGCAAGCCTTTAAGTGATCATAGATCGGGATCAAGAGAAAAGTTCAGTTTTGAGAGAATACTTGAG
>NW_019773852.1:0-39903 GCF_001039355.2 Lingula anatina | reverse complement strand
TTTCTTGTTATATTAGAAGGAAATGCCATTTTCAGTTGCTGTTTACACCCCTCTGTGTTGCATCAGAAATTCTGCAGTTTCATAGGTGATGTAAGGTGTTGAGTGGTCCCTCTTTTTGTGAGTGAAATAGGGGGCATGACAGGCCCGTAGCCAGGGGGGTTCGGGGGGTTCGAAAGAACCACCCCTTTTGCTGGGAAAAGGTCCATTCTGGGTAAATTTTGATCTATGTACATGAATATTTTATGGAAAAAGCTCCACTTTTTCAGAAAAAGAACCCCCCTCTTGAAATTGCTGGCTACGGGCCTGCATTAGAATAGGTATATACATGTATCAGATTATATCCAATTTTCTTTTTGTTCATCACTAAGATAGAGTATGCAACATGTTTGATATTATCATAGTTCAATGATTGCCTTTCCCATTGAATGTTAGGACTAGTTCTAGAATTTTCTACATCAAATATGTTACACCACTGTTCAACCATTTTGACTTGTGATTTGTTATTTTCCAGTGTAGAAGATGACCACCATCAAGCACATCCTACAGCGGGAGGTGTTCCTGCCCACTGACGAGAGGCTGCTGGGAGTGGTCAGTGTGACCAAAGCTGGAAAGAAAAAGAAAACTAGCTTTCTAAGCATTGCAGGTGAGTAATCACTATCAAAGTACTTAGAATGTTTATTGGAATTTTTGGTTGTTTTTTTTTTTCAAGTGATAAAATGTTTTTTTGAAGGCAATCCAAAGTATTCAAAGATATTATAGAAGTATTTGTATATAAAAGTAAATAAGAAATGCATTCTCATATTGTCAAAACTTGATTCATTCCAATTCTTTTTTTAGTGACGACAGAGAAACCTGTGCAAGTGAAGATTTATCAGCTGAAAAAGTCAGAGAAAGGAGAGACTTATAAAAGAAAACAGACATGGGAACTAAGAGAACTTAAAACAGTAGATGGAAAAGATGCAAAGAATGTAAGATATCTAGTAGTTAATTTCTGGTTTGGTGAAAACCATAGTCATATGACATGTAGTTATAAGTTTTGAATAATTTTCTTATAGTAAAAGGAACAAAATTCTCTGTGTTGGAACCCATTCTCTTCTCAGGTCCCTAAAATTTGAACTGGCTGAATTTTTTTTATTTGTCCATTTTGAATGCTTTTCGTTTCCATTCCAGGACACTGCTGAGTTTGATCTTCAGTTTGAGAAGACATACAAATGGGTTGCTAGCCATCCAAGGGAGAGAGACACATTCCTGTCATCTTTGTGGAAAGTATGTTTGATGCAATTTATGAATGTTTACTGTTTGAGTACATTTTGAAAGTAATATTTTGTCTGTCTACAGGTAAAATTATTTACTACATGGAGTGACTGTACCAAAAGTATTTCAGACACTTTTAAACATTAAATGATATGTTTCAGCTGTGTCAGAGGTATCTGAAGCGTGGACCTGTGTTTGTCAATGTGCCAGACTACATAAGGGAAGGTTAGTACCAAAACACACACTTTCTCACTCACACACACACACACACGCACACTCACATGCATGCACACACACATCTCTTTAGTCATTAGGTGTAGATTAGCACATGGGTCCTTGCTTGCTTTGTTATCATATTATTAAAGAATCTTTAATAGTGCATTTTTATGCCTAAAACATGATAAGACTGTAAGACTTTTAATCATAATGTGATCTACAAATGTTTAATTTAAAACTTTTGAAAACTTAATTGGCTGAAAGATCTAGATTGGTCAGTTATTAGTTGCAATAAAACATTAATTATTAAGGAAAAAGAGTGGTGAGCTCTGTCAAAATTTGGAGAATCTGGGGCCAGCAGTTTTCTGTCTATATCTTTATTATTGTTATTTCAGACAGTCTTGGTGTCACAGATGTCCGTCCCCATGGGGTAGAGGACACTATAGCCGCTGTGGTGGATGAGGATTACCAGGCTATTACTGAGAAGGAAGAAAAAGACCTGGAGACACTGATGAAGCAGTGTGAACATGCCATAAGCAATGCAGAGGCTTTTGCTGAACAGCTGTCAAAAGATTTGTCTGTGTTAGATGGGGTGAGGGTGAAATGCTTTCTGTCATTGGTATGCTTGTTTAAATTTAAAGATAAGTAAAATGGTTAGGTGGATAGACTATTTAGTTTACAAGTCAAGTATAGAGTAGTTTTCCCTTTTTGTATGCTATGCAAATCCTTTTGATGGGTCCTCTGTGACCAATTGAATGTGAATTAAATATTTGTTACCCTGTAAACAGCTTGCCAACTCTGTATTGAAGAGAAAGTCACTCGAGGCTGGATGCACTGCACCCCTTTGCTACAGTTAGGACTATTGTATTATTTGGGTTTGAACTAGCTGCATTTCTGATATCCTCTTTAAAACACACTCATATCTAAAAAATACAAATCATAGTAAGATGATTGTCAATTGAAACTTCAAGTCACCATATGACGTCTTTCAGGCCAACATCCACTCCATCATGGGTTCAGAAGATCAGGTGGTTCAGTTGATGAAATTACTGGATGATGGAGTCCGGGAAACAACCAAACTGGAGACCAAGCTCAATAGATATGATGAGTTGTTGGCTGTAGGTTTTTCATCAACATGCACTGGTCATGCATACATATATCTAAACATTATTTTGTTAAAGGCAGATTTTTTAGAAATATTTGTCTCATTTCTGGTATTTCGCTTTAAAAACAAATTTAAATTTATTTTCAGATGATACTATTAGACATCTTACTAACTGATGGACTTCTCAGTTATCTGTGCCATAGGCAGTGACTGGCATTATTTTAATATTGGCTTTACAACAGATTATATATAGATAGATAATACTTTATATAGGTGCAAAGATTTTATGTCTGTATTTGCACTGTAGTAGATGTTACAGTTGATGATAACATTTTCCTTATTTATTATTATATTTCCTGTATTTTAGAGTGTGAAGGAACAGATGGAAAGCATGAGGGACAAGGACACTCTGATCCATATCCAGAACAAGAATCATCAATCTTTGATTGACGAACTGGAAAATTTGATTGTAAGTGGTCAATAAGAACTGTTGGGGTTATTTTGTGTTGATGTAGGTATGGTGAAAATGTGTTTGAAAAAGGACAATTGATACAAGGCATATGTAAGGGGTACTTGCAAAAATTATTTGGAAAGAAGTGAGTAAGGGTCTAAAAAATTGGTTGTCAAATACTTGTCTATGACAAGTGATCCTTGCAAATAAAATTCTTGACCAGCCAATGTAATCTCTTATGGAATTATCTGCTGCAGTTAATGAATTTAATTATTGAAAATTAGCTGTTAAATGCTGCCTTTATGAAACAGACTGTTGGTCATCAGTTGGTTATTGAATAATGTGATATTTTTCTTTTTCATAAACCATTTTGTGCTAGTCCTATATAGTCAAAATGCAGGATTACAGGGGTCTTTTTACCAAGCTAAGACCTTCTGTATAAATTATTTTCAGGGAAGGCTGAACCTGGACCACAAGCATGAGAAGGCACTGCTAGATGGGGATCTGTCCACACCATCTGGGATTTATGAGAGCACAGAGGCTGCTGAAGAGCTACAGAAGTGCATGGCAGCAGAAATACATCCTGGTATGTGTACCGGCCACCATATTGGTCTGGCTCATGACAGACATACTTGTTTAAGCCAAATAATTTTTTTTGTCCAATTTATGTTTATATTGATACAGAAAGATTGAATATTTTCAAATAGAGTTTATAAAACATCAAATGCCCAAATAATTTAGATATTTGCATAAATTGTTCTATGCTAGAGGGAGTTTAGAATGTAATTTTTGTCAAGAGTCCCAAAATATTTGAATGTACTGCTTCTTACCAAAACACATTCTTCATATTTTGGCCTAGATAAATTGTGGTTCAATTCACAGATGTATCAGCTCCTAGGGCTAAGTGCATATTGTTATATTCCAAAATGACATCTTTAATTAATATCATCAAAGTTCTTGATTTGACAGACATTGTTAATCATAAACATTTTTATTGTTAACTTTCAGTTCAATAGTTTTAATTGTCAATATTTTTTTGAATTATTTGCGCAATATTTAATTTTTAGCTTTAATGAAGATGCAAGCAGTTCAAGAACAACAAAAAAGGTTTGGAAAATACAGAGTTGCTTTTGCCAAGAGACTTTCCCATCACCTGAACAACCTATTTATACACCAGGTAACCTTCTTGTCATAAAGTAGATGATCTTTATATCAAAAACATATTGTTTTAGTATATTATAAATCTGTAATTATTGGAAAAAGTCATGTTATGTCCATCACATTTTGCATATCTTGCATAACACTTCTGTAGAACTACATAATACATATACACCATTTGTAAAACTTTATTTTACATAATTTTTTGTGTTTTAGACAGATTTTAATCAATGATTACCAAAGAAGTGGTTGTATTTTACCATTATATTTAGTAGAATATAAGAATATTTCCTGTACATTCATTCCAGAGTTCATATCCATGCATTAGTTTTTCAAACATTTATTTAGGGTAATGAGATGAGTGAGACATTGAGCAGACATGCCACAGATCTGAAGCTTCCACCACACCATTCCTGTCACCGAGATTTGACGCCATATGCTGAACTCATGATGTGGCTGAAGGAGGCTGATCCACAAAGTTTTCAGCAGCTGGCCAAGGTATGGTGGCTGGGTCTCATAAATGAGAAAAATTGTTGGAAAATTGTGAAAATATTATTCTGTTGATATATGTAGCTGGAAAATGACCAATAGCAATTTTTGTTTTGAGGTGAAGTTGGCCTTTTTCTGGTGTTCTGGTCCATATAAAAAGAAGCTTGATCATAAGAATTGTTGATTAACTTTTTGTGGCATCTGTGAAAAATTAGAGCAAGGTCAGTTTGGCGAAGGTCTGTTCTGCTGCAATTACAAAATCAGATAATTGAAAATGGGATGGTTAAAAAAAAATACTGTCTCGCATTTTTGTGTATTGATGGTACAGTTTTTTTAGAAATGATATTATCAATGCCCTGTCTTTGGAAATAAAACACAATATTTATTCAATGTAATGGCCATTACTTCATCTTCATGAACAGGTCTACACCAACAATCTCAGCAGATTGTATGACAAGGAAGTAAAAGATTTCTTTGAGCTGGCTAAACAAAGATTTTTACATGCCAAAACTGTCGACAAGAAGCATGGAGGTGAGTAGGTTGTTAAGCTCTCAGTATGGTTTATTTATTCCTTTATTATTTTTATTTTTGAAACTAATGTTCTGTAAACACTATTGATTGCCATATCTTAGGGTATTGTGGCAAATGGAAAAAAAAAGATGTACCTTTAATTTTGTGTTTTCCAAGATGAAATGTGGATGATGCCAGTTTATGGTAATTGGTAAGTTGACATACTTAACTGATGAAATTTATGAAATGAAAATTTTGAAAAAAAAGTGTACTAAGGTGATTGTTGTTTGATTATTTCCATCCCCAGGTCTCACAGTTCCAAGTCATAGATTTGAGGGTTCAGGTTCTAGCTTGGACAGGGCAATGGAAACCAGCCCAAGAGGAAGAACTGCGTCCCTTCAGAGCCTGGACTCTGCTGATTCCAAGGGGTCATCTCAGGACCTCACACGAGGAAAGTTTGACCAGGTCAGTTAAGTCCACTGTTAATATCTGTCACATGAAACTCTTGTAGAGGGTTAGTGCTTTCATGGCCTTTCAAGAAGCCTACCTTTTATTTGCTGATGCATTCTCTTTTGGCATTTATAATCTGAAATTTCTTTTTAAAGCTACTGGAAATTTACCAAATGATGCGATTGTCATGATAATCATTAGCTAATAATAATGGCTTTGTGAAGCAAACCCCGGTTTGATGCTTTCAGTAGAGGCCCCAACAGTGTTGACTATTAGAGCAGCTTCAGCTTGCTGTCCAAGTAATCAAAATGAGAACACTTTTGTGGCTTTCCCAGCATAAATCCTGAGTTGGCCACATTGCTGAAAATTAAAAACCAAAATAAATATTTGAAAAAAATTTTTTTTTCAAAATGAAATATCCTACGTACTTTGTAAAATTTTACTTAGATTATGTGAATTAGACCATAGCTTTTTTTTATACATTATACATGCATGGTATGGTAAAATGTTTTAATTTCAGGTATTTGAGAAGATACTTTGTGAACTGGAACCATTTTGTCTAGCTGAGCAAGATTTTTGTGTCAAGTTTTTCCACCTGACTCTTGATCCTCATTCTGATGATCTGGAGTCAATGCTGGTAAGTGATGTCAAGAAAATGTGTTCTAAACTAGTTACAGGGGACAATATGAACAGTGGTTAATTTTTACTTAATTCAGCCATGTGATGTAACTTTTATAAACTTCTATTTTTCAGATATGATTTTTTCTGTTAACCCCAAAAACCAGTGCAATTTTAAACACCATTTGAAATGTTTTTTTCAATCTGTCATTAGTGTCAGATATTATTTTGAATTTACATCTTATATTTATTTTCATCTGAAACCCTTTATGTACACTTAATTGTTTCAAGAGGAAACTGCTTCTTGGTTTGCAGGAAGACCAAACTTCAAAGCACGAGGACACTCACTCCGTTCATTCCCACAGTTCCCAGCATGATGATGACGACATATGGGTGATGAGGCCGCAAAACAAGGCCAAAAGTCTGGCAGAGTAAGTCTCTACATCAAATGTAATATGTAAGCCAATAAATGTTTGGTATGCTGGTTTGTGTATTATATCATATTGATTTGATTTAACTTTTGGGGCATGTTTTATGTGTAATGGTAAAGATAAGGTTGTAAAGATTATAAGTGTGATTACTAAATTTGTGTTATTGGATTTTGACAGCATGATTTGGCAAATGTGATGGTATTTTGTTGAAATTTATTTGAAGGTGGATAAGAATTCTTTGGGTGATCTCTAAGATTGCAGGGAGTTAGTTATGATTTGTTGAACAAAATTTCTTTGAAATTCTTTATATTACGTAGTCTAGTGCTACATTTCTCTTGAAAAGTGACATCAGCAGTTATGAAAATTTGGCCTCATTGTTCTCTAAACCCTTTGTTGTATTCCCTCCATTTGCTTAAACCCAGCTTCTTTTAGTACATTTTAAGTTCAATGTGCCCATTATCTGCATTTTAAAATCATTAGAAATATTTTGCATTAAAAACTGCATGTTTTGCTGCAGCATGGATCCTTATTCAGAAAACCAAGTTCCAGTGAGGTTTGTGTGTTGTAAACAAATTCTTTTTTAATTCCACATGTTTCTGTTTTGCACCTCTCAGAGTAGTGTGTGCATCTTTTTGACATTTAACAAAACTGTGTCTACTAGCCACTGCTATTACTACTACAGAAACCATTGCTGTAATGCAATGCTGGTGACTTCACTGCTACAACAGGCATTTGAATCACCCTGTATTCAGTGTATGAGCACTGAAGGCAACATGACTGTGTTGGAATTGTTTTGGCTGTTTTAAAGGTGACATTGTATGATACGAGGCAGGGCTTTGAAAATGATATATGTGAGCTTGCAGTTTCATTAATATAAAATAAAAGTTTTGTACTTGAAAAACTTGTAAAAGCTTGTGTGGTGCATGTACAGGTACATACAAAAACATCAAAAATAGGTACGTGCATGTGTCGATGCAGATAAGCTGCAAATATATATGCACAGGTAATGAACCAATCTTTTGAATGGGCAAAAATTATCAGTTTTTCAGATACATTATTTGGGAATCATTAATAATTGTATTTCTGTATCACATTTTGGTGCTTTCACTGTATAGAACTGTAGGAAAGTCTGCTTTTCAGTTACCAGTACCAGTATCAAGTACAAATGTTCCAGTTTATTTATTTATTTATTTTTTTTACTTCAAAAATCATCTGACAGTGTAAAATTCACCATTTTTCTCATTGAAAAGATTGAGTCATTACATTTGAACATGCAGGCACTAATACACATATGTACAAATGCATGTGCAGTACTGCTCACACTTACAAAGACACAAAAATGCAATTGTGCAGCCCCAGTTATTTTATTAAAACTATTTTGGAAGTTTTTTATTAAAAAATATAATCAAGTGAAAAATTGGAATTCAAGAAGAACATATATCATAATTAAAATGCCCTCTTTCCATCTGCAATGTTTTTGTAACAAAGGCCTTTAAATGCTGTTAATATACTTATGCCTGTAAACTGTCTTGATATAACTTTTGACTGTGAAATTCAACACATAAATTTCCCAGTCTAATCCTTGCTTTTTCTTAACCCTTTTATGACTTGTTATTATAGTAACTGATTGTTGTTGTTGTTTTCTAACAATTTTAACACCATCTTTTACAGTTTTAAGAGTTTTTAAAATCACTTCACTTTTTTACAGATTTTTGTTGAATTTTCTTACTTACATATCTTCTGCATATGTTTATATTAGTGACGGCTAAAAGACAGAAGCCAAGAAGTTTATTTTTTCAGTTTTTATATTTTTAAATTAACGTTACTATATTACAGCAGTACTCTTAAGTTAAGAACTCAGTTGAAATAGTCCAATATATATGTAATTTCTTGATTCATATAAACACATTTGCATAAATACACAGGTTTATATTTATATATAAAAAATGGTACTTATTTTTAGAAAGTTCATTGATCCTTATAAAATTCAATATGTATTTTCAAGAATATGAAATCAAATAGATTAATTCTCATAGTCCTTTCAGTATTACTTTATGAAACGTCGCATGTGGTATTTATGATCTTTTTGCATGTTATATTTTCTTTTTTATGGTTTAGGAGACAGTTGAATGAAGAAGTCAGGTGAGATTCCCTCAACATGGTTCCCATACTTTCATATATAAAACAAATATATTTACTAACTTCTACACAACATTCTGTTAACAGATTTCACTGAAGGTAAGACATTTGAATACTCTTGGCAGTGTAAATTTGCCTGGCTGTATTTACACATGACATTGCCTATCTGCTTACTTATATGACACCTGCATCATAACTCCAGAATTTTAATTGATATAATCCTGAAATAGTTGAAGATTTTTTTTTCTTTTATTTTTCTTACATCTTTATTTATCTGTTACCCTATAATACAGACCCTTGTTAAATGGAACAAAAAGTGACAGGGCTAATATCATATTTGGTACTTCATTTTTTTTTACATCAAAGTGTAAGTGGCAAAGTGATGGCGGATGTATTGGACTTTGTTTGGATTGAACTCACAGAATTGTAGGTTGTTTTCATGGGTTTGGTTGTAGTTAGGTTTGGAGATTTATCTTAGTTTTGAAACTGTTTGGTACAGTGGCATGCACCATTCTGTGTGTAGATGGATGTCCATTTGGAGTGCAGTGACAGTGACAGAGTATTATAGGATGGGAGTGTATATTAGAAACGATAAACACATTTTGATATATATATTTTTACAAGAGCTTGTGATTGATGATTGTATTTAAATGAATGAAAATGTTACAGAAAATAAGACATTTATTTTTTTCTTGCAGGCGGATGATGGGTGAACTGTTCCCCTCCCTTGAATCAGAATTACTGAATTTTATCACTTTTGGAGATAAATTGGATAGTTTGTAAGTCATGTCAGTCATCTTATTTGTGCTTTGTATTTTTAAAGTATTTTCATGTTCAACAAGTCAAAAAAAATCAAAAGATGAAGCATTTATTTGGATGCACATTTGACATCACATGTACATAAACTGCTAGTTTTTTTTTTATCAATGAAACCTATTGTAATAGTAAAGATTGTCTGAAACTGGCTTCACATGAGGCTGGAGAGTGGAATTAAAAGAGAAAAACTGATATGAGATAAGAACTGTGTATATTGTTCAACAGCTTTTGGCAACGCGCATTGTATCTGAACTTACTTAACATGTTCATTGTCTGACAATGATAAATTGTGAAAAGACAGAGAAAAAGTTGATGATCCTTTCGTTATTTTACCTATGAATATTAAATTATGCAAGTTATTTCATTTTAGGGAATACCCAACTGATTATGCAAACATGTATGAATAATTAATGTTAAAAGATTACTGTGAACAATCATGTTTATCTGTTGCAGTAATTCCATGTATATGTTGGTCCGTATGAGCCAACATGTCATCCATGCCCAGGATGCTGGTTCCTTCCTGAGCAAAGTGTTTGCCAATGTTCTGGTCAATATTAAAAGAAACTTTGATAGATTCATTGTAAGTATTCATTATTTATTTTGCAGGCATTTATTATTTTGATTTCTTATCTCGGTTGATATATATAACTTATTAAGCAAAATTTTCATCTCACCATAGTGAATAGAGTGTGAACTAAAGATTTTAGTTGTCTGAAAATTGCAATATGAACAAGGCTCTAAAAAATCAAACTGCTTAAGTAAAAGAAAAATTTCTTCATGGTTGGCTTACATGTAAGACTATTGATCAAAAGTTCAGCTTAAAACTTAAAGGGATCTCCGGCATCCTTAGGTGTATTTTCTTGGTTGTCAAAATAAACAGCCAATTTCAGTAGGATTTAATTTACCTCTTGGTCATCAGATTTACTTCTTGGTCATCAGAAATGGTGTAGAAATAAAAGAAATTTTGAAGTTATTCTTCAATTCTAATTCTCTCCCTCAGTTTCAATTTTTATATATATCGCAAATTACATTTTTTAAGTAATGATTTTTAATATTGCATGGTTCTGAAATGTGTGACATTATTCCTATTGTGTATTTTAAATGTTCATTATTTTCATGTCTTAGTTACACAGAATCAAAGCTGTGGAGGAATATAGGATTTCCAAGAAGAATAAATGTGGTGTTGTGATGTTTGTACACCACTTTGAGGTAAGGGCTTACTGTAAGGCNACTTATGTCTTACCAAATAAGGATGGAAATATGTTAAAACAGAGAGAAATGGAAAAAAAAATCTACAAATTTTAAAAACATTATTCATTTTCCACTTCATTCCCTCAAACTTATAATTAGGTAATTGTTTATTATCTCACACTTAGGCTTCGTTCACATGGAAAGTCTATTTTCTAAAAATCTATTTTCTATTCGCGGTATATCTTGTGATCACGGTCTGTGTCCTGAATGTCCCGCAGCGTAATTACTGGCAGCGCGAGCCAGTTACTTATAGTAACTTATAGTAACTTATAGTAACTGGCTCGCGCTGCCAGTAATTACGCTGCGGGACATTCAGGACACAGACCGTGATCACAAGATATACCGCGAATAGAAAATAGATTTTTAGAAAATAGACTTTCCATGTGAACGAAGCCTAAGTGTGAGATAATAAACAATTACCTAATTATAAGTTTGAGGGAATGAAGTGGAAAATGAATAATGTTTTTAAAATTTGTAGATTTTTTTTTCCATTTCTCTCTGTTTTAACATATTTCCATCCTTATTTGGTAAGACATAAGTAATTTTTTTCTAACTTTGAAAATTTGCATCCATTCCCATGACCATATGTTTGAAGTTGGAACTTATCATAGTTATTTATTTATTTATTTATTTATTTATTTGTTCAGGATTTTGCCCACCAGGCAGAGGCTATATTCCAAGGTTCAGACAGGAGAGCAGACCTTGATAAAGCTTACAGCAAACTCATCAGAACTGTCTTTGAGCAGCTTCTAAGAATTAGCACAGATCACCCCAAGACTCCTAAAGATGTGGTCCTAATGGGTAAGAAAACAGGGCATTGCTTTTTGGTTCTTTGTGAATTTGAATTATGTTACCTTTAACAGGTCAAAGCAGTCTTGAAACAGTCTATGAACATTTGCCTCAATGGATAAAGTATTGAAAAATAATTAATTTTAATTTCAAGGCAATAAATACCGCATATTAATAATAATATTAGTAATATTAAATATACCTGTTCTTGCTCATAATTTATTAGTTTAATATAAATTTATAATTTTATTTGATATTAATGTTTTAGAATAAGCTTTTAGCATACATCAGTTTAAAATTATTTTATCTTCAGAAAATTATCACCATTTGTACGCCACGTTATCCCAGTTAAAGATCAGCTGTTTGGAAAAAGAACGTAAAGATGCCAGACAGAGGTACCAAGAGCACCTGCAGGCCTATGTGACGACTTACTTGGGAAGACCCTTGGAGAAACTCAATGTAGGAAGACAGAGAGTGAAATGAAATATATTTTAAAACTTAATTTTGTTAAAAACTATTTTTGTAAATCAGATTATTTTGTTCAGGTTCATAAAAGAAAATTTATGATTTTATTTTATGGGCGATTTTTACAGAATGTAGAAAAGCGGGAATATCAAGATGACTTCATTTCGTTAGCTCTGTGTTGTACTTGATTTCATTACTTCAGAATAGTTACATGATTTTATTCAGGTGTTAAATTAACAAGTAAGACTATCAAGTTGTGTGCCCCTCTTTTTCGCCCCATATCAAGTTGTGTGCCCCTCTTTTTCACCCAATACAAGACATAATTGTTAATAATATTTGTTTTGAAATACAGTGAGTGATGCTCAGACACTCTGTGTTTGCAGACATTTTTTGAAGGTATTGAGAGCAAGGTGGCCTCAGGAGTAAAGGAAGATGAAGTCGGGTACCAGCTGGCCTACAGCAAACAAGAACTGAGAAAAGTCATCAAAGAATATCCTGGAAAAGAGGTAAGGGATAGAGGGTTGTCCTTTTAGCATACAGGACATATTTTATGTAGCCGTGACAGAGGGTTTTTAATTTTGTGAAAAATCACAATATCTTATTGGGATATAAAGTGTGAAAAGGAATCTACATCTATAATAGATGGCAATAATATCAGGTAAAAAATTGTTAGGTTTGGACTTTTCCTGCTCGGCGTGTGCCAACTTGGATATTTCAGCCAGTTGCGCTGAGTGTAAATTTTACTTTTTTAGGTGAAGAAGAATTTGGAACATTTGAGAAAGAAGGTTGAAAAGCACTTATGTGAAGAAGAGAACTTATTTCAGGTAAATTTTTTTGACATAATTGAAAATTTATTGTTAAATATAATGGATTATAAACAGGCCAGTTGTGGAAAAAAACTATCAATCAGTTCAAAATTATAGTCAAGTACCTAGAAAAGGTCATTCATATAAAAAAATTAACATTTTTTGTCCTCATTAAGAATAATCACATTAATGTTTTTTTCAATCCAGGTTGTATGGCATTCAATGCAGGATGAGTTTCTAAAGCAGTACAAACATTTTGAACACCTGATTGCCAAGTGTTACCCAGCGTCTAACATCACCCTGGAGTTTAGTGTGGAAGACATTCTGCAGTTCTTCACAGATATTGCACAGGCTTAGATATATGAACACACGTCTTATCATCATTAATAGAAGTATGTTGGTTATGCCAGGTTTTTATTGTTCATTGTTGACAATACACTGCAGTTTTCTTTGCTAAGACATTGAACAGGTTTAGTCACTTCAGAAGACTGAAGATATTATACAGAAACTAGCCTTTGAATGAACAGTGTATTCATACCCACGAACATACTTGGAGAAATTTCAAATTTTGGGAAACACTTTTAAGTTCACAACAATTGGAAATTTATACACAGTGTGCACATTTGTAGCAGATCAACAACTAGGTGACATTCTTGCCACCAAGAGTTGACAGATGGTTAAAATATCTTATGTAAGAGCATTTCCTGTCAAATATTACTCCAGCTTCAGGACTATTTACTTTCTGCAAACTCTCTTGTGTAAAAGCCCAGCTTTCAGTCTTAGGCAACTTGATTTAAATCATCACAAACTGAAGATCTACATGTACATGTATCGGTGTCTTATCATGCAATTATGATAATAACAATGGTGCTATGTTTTGCTGCATGTGTCCATTTCAACACATGGTTGAAATTGAAAATTTAAAGAGCATTTTAAATGATCATAAAATATCTATGTAGTACAATGAATATGTATTGCTGTAAAACGTGAAGTCATTGGTTAAATAAAGAAATTGATGCAAAATGAAATTCCTAGTCTAATTCATAAATTGTTGAGTTTTTTTTAAAGCACTTTAGTCTCTCATTTTTTGGAAATGTGAAGGGCTGAGTGAGAGAGTGACATAATGCATCAGTCGTATTGTTTGTCATGTCAAAAAAAAAACTTCTACAATAATTATATGGCAATTATTAAAGTTATCAACAAATAAATGTGAAACATAAAATGACTATCATTGGTACATCATATGAATTGGGCAAGTACTTAATGAACATGCTTCCATGAGGGCCATATCTTAAAACACAATTGTTTACTTTTAGATTAATTACTAATATCATTATTATTATATATCACTATACACTTCAATAAGTTATCAGTTGCATTTTATGCTGAGTTGATAAATTAAGAGAAAATGAAGCACTTAAGGCTACAACTGTACAAGCTGCCTTCTTTCCTTAATTATTTATATATTAAATATCCTTACCATTTAACAGAAAGATTAGAACATGAATATCCAATTTAATTTTCAAAACACGGGTTTTGACAAATGAAGCACTATTCTCCTCCATCATTTTAAATCAACATTTTTCGCCTACTATTCCATAGTAAGGGTAATAAATAACAGACAAAATTATCAGCCTTAACTCTTCAGTTTATGTGGATATTGCCTCTTTATCATCAGTAAGCAAAGAACCCGCTAAAAATGGCATGAAGGGAAGAGTACATGTATCTATATCTTCAAGATAACTGATTTAAGATTCAGTGATTGAAGAAAAAAACTATGTATCCTGTCCCTGAAAACTGTTACTCCTACTCGGCAGCTGTGGAGAGCTGAAACTGATATCTGCTGCTGTGAAGCGACTGTTTGGAGTCGATACATGTCCAGCAGTAAATGCCTTGGCTGGTGCTGATTGGCTGAGAAAGTCCAATCTTCTAGCTCTTGATGGACTGGGCCACCTAAAGTGAGAGAGACAAACCATGGCATGATAAACATTTATGCATTTTTTTGAGCTGAAGACTTCTCAAACACCAGTGCACTGCTTCACGTGAAGAGATCACAATCGCTGACCCAATTATGTATAAATCTACACCCCCCCCCCAAAAAAAACAAAAAAAACACACACACGTCAAGATTACCTTTCTTTCACATCATCATCAAATGACTGCACAAGTTTCTTCCACTTTAGTACATGTGGAAAGTCTCTTCTCTTTATCACAGCATTTTGAATAGCCCTGTAAACATCCATGTCTTCCTTTGTTGGACGAACTCTAAAAATACAAGAAAAATGGTGATCATAAAATGCAGCTTTTACAAATACTGCACTCCTTAGTCAAAATCACTTCTCTCAAAAAGTGTAATGATTTTTTTTTTCAATTTATTTTTGATAACAAGTAATTGAAAAGTAATCCAAGCATTGCAATGACAGAATATGACATCAGCAACTCTTCACTTAGAGAACTGTGAATGTACACACATGAACAAGCAGACCTGAATTACCACTTAGAATAAAATCCTGTGGGAATCCCCAAAAGAAACATCTCTGGTTAGACAGAAACTTCAATTTAATGTTGACCATACTAGGAAAAAATTTGAATAAGAACATTTAAAGACATGAAGGAAGACCGAAAGATACTAACCCATGTATAAAAACAGGTCTTGCAGCACTGTATAAATCAGGAGAGTCACTATCACTATCTGATCGGTCCAAATCCTCCACATCCTCTTCGACGTTCCTTTCTCCATCCTCAACATTATTATCTGGAGGTGGTGGTGCAGACTTTCTCCTCAAAAATCCGGGGACAGGGATATAACTAGTCATGCTCCACAAAGCACCAAAAAGTTTAGAAACCTTTGATGGATTGGAAGGAGAAACCTGACCACTTTCTGAAATCTCAGTTGTTGCGAAAGACTCTCCTCTTGCTTCATTTTTACTAGCTACTGTGATCTTTGATTCATCTTTCAAGTTTTCCTTCTCCTCTAAATTTGTAAATATAGATTTGGAATCATTTGAGCTGGTTATTTTCACAGCGGGTGACGCTGAAAAATTATTTTGAGTAGAATATCTTCCAGAGTTATCAGAGCTATTACTCAAGTCCAAGTTTATTCTGGAAAATTTCTCAGTCATAGAGTTCAGAGCCCTTTCATACTCTGCTGAATCATTGAGAACGTGTTTAGATTTCCCTTTACCCATGTCACCATCAACAACATCCATTTCATTTTTCAAGTCTTGTTTATCAGCTGCAAATAGATTGACACTTATTCCATCAAGATCTGGTCTTGCACTTCGATCAACCAAACCATCTCGCTGTAGGGATTTACTACCAACAGGCGACCACAGTGCAGAGGAGTCATTTAAACTCATCTCACTGGTCAGTTCCATCAAGGCATCAACATCATCTGGTATTTGCTCGGATTTCTTGCTAAGATACTCCTCTAGCAATCTTAAGCCTTCTGGTGAAGAAATATTCACATTCTTATCAAGGAAATTCCAATATTCAGTCCATGGTACTCCAAGCTCTATAGCTAGGTCTCTAAAATGCCAAACAAATGTCATTTATTGGGTTTTTTTCGAAATCAAAATGGTAAAACTATCCATCTAAATGGTAAAACTATCCATCTAAAGTGAACTAAAACCATTTTATGTAAGATCTTATTGAAAAATACATTGAAAATCTTTGTCTACCATAATTTTTGTTCTTCAAAATATCAAAATATTTTGTACAATACCGGGTAGTCCCACAATAATATGAAGATGCATTAATTATCTTACAACTAAGTGTATCTAGCTGTGGGCGAGGCTCTTAGAGACACACTTGTCAAGTGAAAAAATCTACAAACAGTACCGCTTTACATTTAATGAAGAATGAATTCTAATAATAACTACTTTTTGTAGAAAAATTGAAATTTGGCACCTCCCAATTCTTTCCATTCCCTTATCACCATCACCCCGCTTAATCTGAAAATATTTCTTCCTTCCACCTGATGAAGGGGTGCTCCATTTTCTTCTAAAAAGTTCTGCCTAAATTAAAGAAAAATCTTCAATATATACTATAAACAACAGTAACACTGCAAAACAAAAAAATGACTATGAACTCAATGAATAGTGTGTAATTTTTTTTTATTACTCATAACTAATTAAGATATTTACTTTCCCAACAGATTCTAACCATAGTCTTATAGATAACCTGACCCAACTTAATATTATNCTGTATAAATCAGGAGAGTCACTATCACTATCTGATCGGTCCAAATCCTTCACATCCTCTTCCTCCTCGACAGTCCTTTCTCCATCCTCAACAATATCATCTGGAGGTGGTGGTGGTGGTGCAGACTTTCTCCTCAAAAATCCGGGGACAGGGATATAACTAGTCATGCTCCACAAAGCACCAAAAAGTTTAGAAACTTTTGATGGATTGGAAAGAGAAACCTGACCACTTTCCGAAATCTCAGTCGTTGCGAAAGACACTCCTCTTGCTTCATTTTTACTAGCTACTGTGATCTTTGATTCATCTTTCAAGTTTTCCTTCTCCTCTAGATTTGTAAATTTAGATAGGGAATCATTTGAGCTGGTTATTTTCACAGCAGGTGACGCTGAAAGATTATTTTGAGTAGAATATCTTCCAGAGTTATCAGAGCTATTACTCAAGTCCAAGTTTATTCTGGAAAATTTCTCAGTCATAGAGTTTAGAGCCCTTTCATACTCTGCTGAATCATTGAGAATGTGTTTAGATTTCCCTTTACTCATGTCACCATCAACAACATCCATTTCATTTTTGAAGTCTTGTTTATCAGCTGCAAATAGATTGACACTTATTCCATCAAGATCTGGTCTTGCATTTCGATCAACAAAACCATCTCGTTGTATGGATTTACTACCAACAGGTGACCACAGTGCAGGGGATTCATTTAAACTCATCTCACTGGTCAGTTCCATCAAGGCATCAACATCATCTGGTATTTGCTGGGATTTCTTGATAAGATACTCCTCTAACAATCTTAAGCCTTCTGGTGAAGAAATATTCACATTCTTATCAAGGAAATTCCAATATTCAGTCCATGGCACTCCAAGCTCTATAGCTAGGTCTCTGAAATGCCAAACAAATGTCACTTATTGATTTTTTTCAAAGAGGTTCAATCAAAATGGTAAAACTATCCATCTAAAGTGAACTAAAACCATTTTATGTAAGATCTTATTGAAAAATACATTGAAAATCTTTGTCTACCATAATTTTTGTTCTTCAAAATATCAAAATATTTTGTACAATACCGGGTAGTCCCACAATAATATGAAGATGCATTAATTATCTTACAACTAAGTGTATCTAGCTGTGGGCGAGGCTCTTAGAGACACACTTGTCAAGTGAAAAAATCTACAAACAGTACCGCTTAACATTTAATGAAGAATGAATTCTAATAATAACTACTTTTTGTAGAAAAATTGAAATTTGGCACCTCCCAATTCTTTCCATTCCCTTATCACCATCACCCCGCTTAATCTGAAAATATTTCTTCCTTCCACCTGATGAAGGGGTGCTCCATTTTCTTCTAAAAAGTTCTGCCTAAATTAAAGAAAAATCTTCAATATATACTATAAACAACAGTAACACTGCAAAACAAAAAAATGACTATGAACTCAATGAATAGTGTGTAATTTTTTTTTATTACTCATAACTAATTAAGATATTTACTTTCCCAACAGATTCTAACCATAGTCTTATAGATAACCTGACCCAACTTAATATTATAATATTTAGTATACAATTTTCCCCAAGGTGTTCCAGACCTGCACACTTACATACATAGTTATGCACCAATTGAGCTACACAAAAACACATTTAAATCTGTATTAGAAAATAATTCTGCGGTGAATTTGACTCAAAATTTAATTTTGTTTATATTATTTGCATAAAGAACCAAAAAGGCATCCTGACCAACATCCAATTTGATTCAACTGTTCATTATAACCATGGGCGAATCCAGAGATATTTTCTGACAGTCTTCTACATTATCTTTGTTGATACATCCTCCATTTTTTGAGCATCTTCCAACAGAAAAAAATGAGGTACTTATCTATGTAAACTTAGAAATCTGACAGTCTTCCGGAAGACCCAGAAGACCGCCTCAATCCGCCCCTGAAAACCTACAACAGAAACTGTTCTTTTAAAGATGAAAAACCACATAACACCACCCAGATTCATACCTTGTTTGACAACATAGGTCCAGCATAGGCCTTGACTTCCAGCTTAGGATCTCTGGGACTGCCATGTCTGCCATGTTCAGGTGTGCCAGGAACATGGACAAAGTCAGTGTGGTCAGGTGACCAGGGTTCACCAATGGTTGGTGGCAAGGTGTTGTCTGCAGAGCGCAGGAGAGGGACATAATAATGATCTGGAAAGATAAAATTTTGTTTATAAGATTCCTTTTAAGAAATTTAAGATAACAGGGATACACCAGTATTGCTTCAATATCAAATAATAAATGTGGCCTTGATGTAACATTTGAAGATTAACACAATGTTATTAATCTTTTAATGTTGATTTTGTTTCAATATAATTATCAAATCATTTTCAATTTCATTACCATATATCAGGAGAATAAAGAGGTGATAGAGGTTGGAGAAAGAGGGAAGCATGGAGTTTATCATTAAAAAATAAAGATTGTATTTTAAGTAATGAAATAATTCTCTTACCTTGCAGTAATTCCTCAATTTTTGCTCTAGCTTCCTTTTCTTTTGATTTATCTTTTATTCTCGAGCATACCACCTATGATGATACAGAAAAAAAGACCCTATGTGAGAGCAAAAAATAAGTCAAAAAAATTACAACAGCCAATAATTTGATTAATAACAAAGATGTCTGGCAGGAACAAACAAACAAAAAATCGAGAATATTGCATTTGATGTCTTAATGGTAGTGTATAAAAAATCCCTTTATACACTACCATTAAGACATCAAATGCAATATTCTCCTGAACAACTGTATTTAATAAAACCAAAACTTATCAGATAATTTTTGAAATTTAAAGTTAACTAATTCTTTTTAGCATTAAATACAGACATACGTCTATTGGCAATTCTCCATATTTGTTCCTCATGTTTTTCAATAACTTGGGATGAGATGTCAAAATTTCCACAATTTCCACATGTCCAAATTTGCAGGCAAAATGAAGTGGTGTTTCACAGACCTGGAACAAAGAATGAAATCTAAAGTAAGAATTGTGCTGCACTGATATGTCTATCCATTTTTTATTTGTAGGAAAATTGTAATTAAAATTCATATTTGAATAAGTAACCTTTTCATACTGACATCATTTATGTGGCCCACATACATGAACATATAAAAAAACACCAAAAATGTTGATAAACCAGCTAAAGAGTATCAGAAATATGCATAACATTGATTAATATTACCAATTTTCTTAAACTGAATTCAAAAGTTCAAAAAGGAACTTCTTTGGATGACCTAACTTACTCCCTTATCTGGTGTATTCAGGTACAAGTCTACCAAAAAGTCTATTCTGGAATTTCTTGTTTCTTCTGTGTCGTTTGTATACAGTAATTTTATGAAAGCAGGATCTTCCAAAGTGTCCAATAGGAGGCGACACATGTCTGGTCTGTTCCTCATAGCACATACATGTAAGCCATTGTATCTAAATCCCTCCTAACACAAAAAGAAAAAGGAAGTTTAGTGTAAAAAGTCTTCTTGACATTTTTGATCATTTTCTAATACTAATGACCCAGACAACATTTTATTCATTTGGCTTAAGACTTGCAAAATTTTTATCTTTATGATAATGTTTCTTGATTTATTCCAGACCATGTTATAATATTTAATGTTACATCAAAGCCACATTTATTATTTGATACTTGAAGCAATACTGGTACATCCCTGTTATCTTATATTTCTTAAAAGGAATCTTATAGACATACCATTCAAAGCATAAAAATGGAAATATCCTACACAGGTGAATGATGCTATTTCTTACTTGTAATATTGCAGGTGTGTCCCCACTACTTATAAGATATCTTGGATTACTCCAGACTAGGTTTTCAAAAGTGTCTCTGTTATCAGTTTCAATGGCTTTCCTAAGCTTGACCAAGTCCTGCGTCTTAGGAGCTTTAAAAGGCAGAGACTCTGTGATGGTTCCTGTACCCGTTTCTCCAGCAACAGTGTCTGGTGATCCCTGAAATAAAGATGGTGATAGTATTCATATTCTTTTGGTTAACTGGGCATACTTTTTTCATTTTAATAGAAGATTATACTTTCCAGATTTAGGAATTTAAGCAACTGAATAAAAATGAAATAATAAACAACTATTTCTTTTTTTAATAATCACAATTTCTTTCAGCCTCTGGTCAATACTACCTTCAAGCTTTTAATCAACACTGTTGTGTCTAACCAAGGGCTAAAAATTTATATATAAAGCAGTGTGAAATATACAGTGACAGTCACACTAACTTTTACTATTTGCACAAGTGTATAAAGTAACAAAAACCAGAAAATATGAGAGAGAGAGAGAACATGGGTGTGATTCATAGCAGCAACCAAAACTTATGTTTTGTTTGTAGTTTGATTCATTTGCCTGTCCATTTCTCAGATCATTTGCTGGGCTATTCAATTACCTGCTTAACTTTGTTGACAGAATCAAGAGTAATTGGTGATATTTGAATAAATGACCTGAAAATACCTGGGGCAAAGTTGTTTGTTTGGCAGCAGGGGACTGTGAAAAGTCTGCCACTTGCTGAGCAAAATTATTTGCTTCTTCTTGGTTCTTGAAAGCCTTAAATCTTGCTCCTTTGAATTTCTTAGCAAATTTCAGTGCCTCAATCTTATCAGTGAAAACTGCTTCTTTTACTGAAAATATGGAAAATATGTATTAATTAAGTTCAAGTGATGTTCTGTGTGTGTGTGTGTGTGTGTGTGTGTGTGTGTGTGTGTGTGTGTGTGTGTGTGTGTCAAATCTTATTAACATTCAGTAAAAGCATCATACAGTGCATTAAGCAATCTCATCTTCATCAATGCCAAACAGTTCAATCAAGGAGTTCTGTTGGAACTCCTTGGTTCAATAAACCTCTTCCTATGCTTGGAATAAGAATCAAAGTTTGACGACAATACAGGCCAAGAGAAAACTACAAATTGAAATGATATACAAGGGCATGGGAAGGACATCTTAAAACATTATAGGAGTAATACAGTAATTCATTTGGATTTATATGCCCCCAATTTTTCTTTTTCAGGATGAAGTGTTGCTAATTTTTTATAAAGTGAGCTTCACTGCATTCTCCATTTTAAAATTGAGCTCGTATACAAATAGGAAAATAATCGAATTACATACTATATACCACACCTTCCTCATAAGTCAGATCAGCATCAGACGGTAGACTGACGCCGTAATAAAAAGCAGGTGCTTCTTTCTTCCCTTCATCCATCTTTCCATCATTTTGGTCCTCCGATCTACATGTACTCTGGCTTGCAACGGTGCTACTGGGCACACTGTCGACGCTATTTGAAGAGACTTTACCATCGTTCATGTTTACCTCTCTCTCTGATTGTTCTTCGGGGGTTAATAGCCCCTTCTTTTTTGCAACCAAATTTATGAGCTTATTTTCCCAAAGTGGACGTGTTGTTGACAAAATTGGACCAGCTTGCATGCCAGATTTCTGCAACTCGGAGAGAAGGCTTTCATCGCTTAGCTGCCTGATACTTGATTTAAGCTCCTCCATACTCGTGGAAACCAACCAACTTACAATGACATCCGACTAAAAAACAACAAAAAAATTATGAATCTCCGTCTGCCTACAAAATGCATGTCTCTGTCTGTGTGTCCCGCCATACATTTGAACGAGATTATGTTTGTTTTACCTGTTGTGATTGGTAGGACAAACTGAGACTGACGAATCAAAATTCCTTTTAGGAAAAGCTGTTTGGACCAACAGTGGTGCGAAAAGTACACGCACCCTGCTGCACTGCACTGAAGTTCGTAAAAAGTTTTTGAAAGTAAGTTATTAGATATGGATTAAGATAGCTTCACGTATTTTAATTTTTAGATTTCTCTTAAGGCATTAAGGGGGAACGTGAATCAGCATTTATAATTGACCGGTAATGCAGAAAACGTATTTTTAAAACTATTCCATTCTGTGCTTGACCTAATTTTTGAAAACGCCCCCCTTATTATATAGTTTCTTTCAACATGAAGGAGTTCGCTTTATGAATATCAGATACTCTGATGGTTAGTGCGAAGAGAAATAGAAATTAAATAACACCCAAAACGTAATGATAAAATTATAGGCATGCCTAAATTATTTATTTATCTCATAAGATTCATTTCGCACCGAAACTTTATCTACCGGTACATGTTAGTGCAGGGTCGAGCAGTGATTTGTAAGTACTAGTAGAATGAAGTAAATGTTTTTCTCAAGGAAAATTTGAATTTTTTCTCGAGGAAATTTTGATTTGGTGGGTAAATTCTGTAGTATACCTTCCAACAAGCCAGCTTAAACCAAGCAGCCTACATTTTGTACAGGTATCAATTAAACACGCTGTAAACATGAAAACATAAATAAAAAATAATACCATGTATGCAGCAACATACTGCAGGGCTCGACATTAGCGCCTGTCCGCCTGTCCGGGACAGGTAAAAATTCAGTTCGGACAGGTGAAGTTGCAGGGTTGGCTGTCCGACGGACAGGTCATGTTTTATGAGAAATTTGGATCAAAAATCTTTAAACAAGGCAGCAAAGCTGTCAAATGTACAGACAAAAAGCAGGAAATAACTATGCACAAAATAGGCTACTGTCAATTCTGNCATAAAAATAAAGATTGTATTTAAGTAATGAAATAATTCTCTTACCTTGCAGTAATTCCTCAATTTTTGCTCTAGCTTCCTTTTCTTTTGATTTATCTTTTATTCTCGAGCATACCACCTACAATGATACAGAAAAAAAGATCCTATGTGAGAGCAAAAAAAAAAAAGTCAAAAGAATTACAACAGCCAATAATTTGATTAATAACGATGATGTCTGGCAGGAACAAACAAACAAAAAATCCCTTTATACACTACCATTAAGACATCAAATGCAATATTCTCCTGAACAACTGTATTTAATAAAACCAAAACTTATCAGATAATTTTTGAAATTCAAAGTTAACCAATTCTTTTTAGCATTAAATACAGACATACGTCTACTGGCAATTCTCCATATTTGTTCCTCATGTTTTTCAATAACTTAGGATGAGATGTCAAAATTTCCACAATTTCCACATGTCCAAATTTGCAGGCAAAATGAAGTGGTGTTTCACAGACCTGGAACAAAGAATGAAATCTAAAGTAAGAATTGTGCTGCACTGATTTGTCTATCCATTTTTTATTTGTAGGAAAATTGTAATTAAAATTCATATTTGAATAAGTAACCTTTTCATACTTACATCATTTATGTAGCCCACATACATGAACATATAAACAAAACACCAAAAATGTTGATAAACCAGCTAATGAGTATCAGAAATATGCATAACATTGATTAATGTAACCAATTTTCTTAAACTGATTTCAAAAGTTCAAAAAGGAACTTCTTTGGATGACCTAACTTACTCCCTTATCTGGTGTATTCAGGTACAAGTCTACCAAAAAGTCTATTCTGGAATTTCTTGTTTCTTCTGTGTCATTTGTATACAGTAATTTTATGAAAGCAGGATCTTCCAAAGTGTCCAATAGGAGGCGACACATGTCTGGTCTGTTCCTCATAGCACATACATGTAAACCATTGTATCTAAATCCCTCCTAACACAAAAAGAAAAAGGAAGTTTAGTGTAAAAAGTCTTCTTGACATTTTTGATCATTTTCTAATACTAATGACCCAGACAACATTTTATTCATTTGGCTTAAGACTTGCAAAATTTTTATCTTTATGATAATGTTTCTTGATTTATTCCAGGCCATGTTATAATATTTAATGTTACATCAAAGCCACATTTATTATTTGATACTTGAAGCAATACTGGTGCATCCCTGTTATCTTGTATTTCTTAAAAGGAATCTTATAGACATACCATTCAAAGCATAAAAATGGAAATATCATACACAGGCGAATGATGCTATTTCTTACTTGTAATATGGCAGGTGTGTCCCCACTACTTATAAGATATCTTGGATTACTCCAGACAAGGTTTTCGAAAGTGTCCCTGTTATCAGTTTCAATGGCTTTCCTAAGCTTGACCAAGTCCTGCGTCTTAGGGGCTTTAAAAGGCAGAGACTCTGTGATGGTTCCTGTACCCGTTTCTCCAGCAACAGTGTCTGGTGATCCCTGAGATAAAGATGGTGATAGTATTCATATTCTTTTGGTTAACTGGGCATACTTTTTTCATTTTAATAGAAGATTATACTTTCCAGATTTAGGAATTTAAGCAACTGAATAAAAATGAAATAATAAACAACCATTTCTTTTTTTAATAATCACAATTTCTTTCAGCCTCTGGTTGACAGAATCAAGAGTAATTGGTGACATTTGAATAAATGACCTGAAAATACCTGGGGCAAGGCTGTTTGTTTGGCAGCAGGGGACTGTGAAAAGTCTGCCACTTGCTGAGCAAAATTATTTGCTTCTTCTTGGTTCTTGAAAGCCTTAAATCTTGCTCCTTTGAATTTCTTAGCAAATTTCAGTGCCTCAATCTTATCAGTGAAAACTGCTTCTTTTACTGAAAATATGGAAAATATGTATTAACTAAGTTCAAGTGATGTTCTGTGTATGTATATATATATGACATACAAGGGCATGTGGAGGATATCTAAAAATATTATAGGAGTAATAGAGTAATTCATTTGGATTTATATGCCCCCAATTTTTCTTTTTCAGGATTGAGTGTTGCTAATTTTTTATTAAGTGAGCTTCACTGCATTCTCCATTTTAAAATTGAGCTCATAGGAAAATAATCGAATTACATACGATATACCACACCTTCCTCATTAGTCAGATCAGCATCAGACGGTAGACTGACGCCGTAATAAAAAGCAGGTGCTTCTTTCTTCCCTTCATCCATCTTTCCATCATTTTGGTCCTCCGATCTACATGTACTCTGGCTTGCAACGGTGCTACTGGGCACACTGTCGACGCTATTTGACGAGACTTTACCATAGTTCATGTTTACCTCTCTCTCTGTTTGTCCTTCGGGGGTTAATAGCCCCTTCTTTTTTGCAACCAAATTTATGAGCTTATTTTCCCAAAGTGGACGTGTTGTTGACAAAATTGGACCAGCTTGGATGCCAGATTTCTGCAACTCAGAGAGAAGGCTTTCATCGCTTAGCTGCTTGATGCTTGATTTTAGCTCCTCCATCCTCAGGAAACCATCCAATTTACTTACAATGACATCCGACTAAAAAAAAATTATGAATCCCCGTCTGCCTACAAAATGCATGTCTCTGTCTGTGTGTCCCGCCATACATTTGAACGAGATTATGTTTGTTTTACTTGTTGTGATTGGTAGGACAAACTGAGACTGACGAATCAAAATTCTTTTTAGGTAAAGCTGTTTGGACCGACAGTGGTGCGAAAAGTACACGCACCCTGCTGCACTGCACTGAAGTACGTAAAAAGTTTTTGAAAGTAAGTTATTATTTGGATTAGGATAGCTTCACGTATTTTAATTTTTAGATTTCTCTTAAGGCATTAAGGGGGAACGTGAATCAGCATTTATAATTGACAGACAATGCAGAAAACGTATTTTTAAAACTATTCCATTCTGTGCTTGACCTAATTTTTGAAAACGCCCCCCTTATTATATTAGTTTCTTTCAACTTGAAGGAGTTTGCTTTATGAATATCAGATACTCTGATGGTTAGTGTGAAGAGAAGTAGAAATTAAATAACACCCAAAACGTAATGATAAAAATTATAGGCATGCCTAAATTATTTATTTATCTTATAAGATTTATTTCGCACCCAATCTTTATTTACAGTACTGTACATTTAGGTGCGAGCAGTGATTTATAAGTACTAATAGAATGGAGTAGATTTTTTTCTCGAGGAAAATTTGATTTGGTGGGTAAACCCTGAAGGATACCTTCCAACAAGCCAGCATAAGCCAAGCAGCCTGCATTTTATTGTACAGGTATCATTAACACACGCTGTAAACATGAAAACATAAATAAAAAATAATACTATACTGCAGTATGTATACAGCAACATACTGGGTTAAACCATTTTTGCAGCAACATACTGGGTTATAGATACATAAAAAGTGTGTCAAAGGTCAAATTCAAGGTTACATGTGGGGTTGTCACGTTTTTTCTATTCATGGCCAGCAATAACTGGGCGTGCTGAGTACGTGTACTGTATCTCTTTTGATATTGGAGATGTACTAGTCTGGCAAATAGAAAAAAAATAAGATTTTTTCCATAAAAAGAAGGTCAAAGGTCAATTTCAAGGTCATATTTGGATTTGTCCATTACATGCATGTGTGTGTATCTTATGTAGTATTTGAAAAGCAAAGCTGAAAAATTGAACAAAAAAATTTGGTTTAACCATCAAAGGTTGGTCAAGCTAGGTCAAAGCAAAGAGCTAAAAAACATTCTTGGAGATGTAAAGCCTGTTATATTGATCGAACAAGGCTAAAGGTGTGGGAAAAATTACAGAAAGATGTAAAGTATAATGGAATCATGCCCATTTTCAAAATGCAATTAAAGCCCACAAGTTACCTCAGCAAGCTTAATCATAGTTACCATTTGGATGAAACGGTGTCCACATATTAAAATATATGAAGAAAAGTATTGAAAAAAACATAAAGAATAATTGGGCATTATTGCTATTGAGATTGGCTGACATTTTAATAGGACAAGCAGCCAAAGAGTAATCTCTGAAACTTGGAAGCAAAACAGCAACATTGCTTGCTAGTTATTGTGGTAACAAGAAATGTGTACTTCTCCAGCTACCAGCTTATGACCATAGACAGACTCAGGTGATGGGATTTTAAACATACTCAGTAGTGTCTGAAAAGAGTTTAATTTATGAAAAAGCATTATTAAATAAAAATTCAATGCAATATGATATAAGAAATATACATGGAATTGAAGGTGTATAGATTGATATTTTTATGATCTCAAGAGCACAGACCATTGGAGTTAAAAAATGTGCTTTAATTAATTAACCAATCATCTGTTATAAAACTGTTAATGGAAGTTTCTACTGGGGTAATATGTAAATTTAACAGGAGAGGGGAAAATTCAGAGATAGAGCTAAAATATGGCATCCATGTTTTGGCTGTTTTACATAACCTTACTTGTTTTAATTCAAGTTTTGTTTAAGCAAAAATAATCCAACTATTTGACAGAAAGAAATTTTCAATCTTTTATTTTTTTATCTTAGTATGGAGAAAATGTTGTTTTATTTTTATGCAAAGATTTAAAAAAATCAAACAGAAGTAGATTGAGGACATCATGTATCTCAAACTACAGATAATTAGAATAAGTTAGTAAGCACTCAAGCTTACATGGAAATAGTGAACAGTGATTATGTAATATCACTTTTGTTCAGGTGGACATTAAGCTTTGGATCCTTGCATGTACATGTAATAGGTACTAGTAATTGAATATATGCATTTACATATGTCATAATTGAAAATTTATGTCAGGCTCAGCAAGGAATACCATGATAGATTGCATTACATGACATTATAATTAATGTCATGTAATGCAATCTATCATACTTATAACTATAATAGATCAACTTTTGACTAAAATTGGTCAGCTGTAAATGGCCATTTGGATATTTTTAGGTTGTTCCAAAAATTGACTGCACATGCCTAATATATATTATGATGTGTCAGATTCAACTGTTGGAATGATACATTTATGGCTTCATTGGTACATAGCTAGATACCACTGAAAGATGATGTAGCATTGATGGGAAATAATTCAGGACACACTAATGTACATGGATGATGGTCTGTTGCTGAATGCATTAAATCAATAATTAAGCCTAGCTCAGTAAATCAGAAATAAGGAGCGAGTCAGTTTTAGAGTGTGTGTTGTGACAGCAGTGGTAATTGCAATTACATTATAGAGTACATTTTTCCAGAGTACTGCTATTCAGGTGTTGTATTTTCTTTTCAATTTGTGACTTCTGATAAGTTGTAATTACAAGAGTCATTTGCAGTCTGTGCATGAGAAAATGCAGTCAACATTAATCCTTATGGACAGAATGGTTACCCTAGATCTTGTCAGTTGGATCAAGCCAGAAACCTCTGTGTTAGCATTAAAAAGTGGGGTTGAGGAAAAGGGAAGTGCACACATGCAAGCACTCATACAGAGTTTATCAAGGGACTGATATGAAGATGTTACACTGTACCAGGAGATATTTTGAGTAAACATAGCCATTAGTTATAAGAAAAAAAAACTCAATAATGGGCTGTGTTCACAATAAAAAGATAAGATTAAAAATGTTTGCAAATAATTTCTGTGCTAAAGCTCTTACTTCATAAAATAATTATACTCAGGACTGATATTGTTGTCTCAGAGGAACCAATGTAACTCAGAATAAGACTGTTGAATCATCACCAAGTGGAGATGATTGGAAAGATTGCACACTAATGTGGTCAATTTAGAAAGTCATTGTCAGTGAAATCTGAAAAAAAAAATCCTACATTATGTTTTATCTTCTTGAGTTGGGCAGTCACTACCTCTTTTAATAAATAAACATACAAGCATGTGTAAATAGAATAAAAATAGCATGATTACAAATATAGAACACAATGGGGCTGCTGCTTTTAAAACCACTCGCCCTAAAACCAATACAAAAAGGTAATTTATCTGATTACTATCGAACTGCACATTCACCTCTCTCCTCCGCACACAGATTAGCTGAAGCTCTGTGCCGATTATGGAATGTTTTTAGTCACAGGACGTCTTATCATCACCTGAGCTTGCCATAGGATGATATACAGTGCTAATTTAATGCAGTTACTGGTAGCCAACTTTATAGTGGACAAAGCGCTGAAAAGAGATAAAAGCGTGCATTTTTCTTGATTCCATTAATTGCATTGTTGGAGTGGAAACGGCCATTTACAGCATGAGCTTCGGACATTGTTTACAGGTTGCAGATAACTAGTATGCAATACATTAAGTATTTGTAACAACATTGGTAGATCAGTTACTCTTTACGTCAACTCAGGAAAATATGACATATTTTTGTGACATTTAGAAGCAGGATTAGTTTCTATTGCCTGTGTTCACCTTTTGGGAAGATAACCTGCAAGTGACGAGGAAACCTCTTGTAGCAGGGAATGTAAAACACTGATGGGTTACTAAAGTTGATAAAACAGGATATACAAACACTGGAGCGAGAGCATAACTTGTTTATATTTTATGGTAACATCATCCAGATAATCAACACAATATCGAACTATGCTACCATGTACATGTTTTCTTCTTTAATATTCAATTGTAATTGGACTTGGGACTAAAAAGTGACAGAAACAAGTAGTTTTATGAGTGCTTAGGCACAGGATCAGTTACAGTGCATAGTATCATCTAACATTCTGCTCCATCAAACATACAGTACTCTCCATGACTAGCAGCTTTGTGAACTTCATGCATTAATGGTAGAGTGACATTCTTTCCTGGGGTACTCAAAATTGAATGAGTACTAGCGTTACATCATCGAACCTTGACAGGTACATTCTACTATATTGCACACACATTGGAAGAGGATATGTGAATAAAGAATTCAATATGTGCATCAATGGGAGGAAGTAGTGAATAGCAGTTTTTGCATTTAGCCAATTTTTGGTTCAGGTGTGGTGTATTTCCACTAATGCAGACATAGTGCTTGCTGATAACAAATTGCTGAATAATATAGGATGTTACTTTTTTTTCTTATGTGGTGATAAAGGAAATGAACACGTGTGTAAAATAGCCAGACAGATTTTAGGGCGCAAGGTTGGACTAAAAAGAGGGGATAGACTGCAGCTTCTTGACAACATTTTTGGAGAGCATTGGATATTCTTAAGTGAGCAGTACAGAGAAATAAGGTCCAAATGTTTTATTGCTTTTTTAAAACTGTTAAAACTGTCAGTTATTTGGATTGACTCCATATGTGACAATTAATTGTTGATTATGTGCATCCTTGATGAAAACTTTCCCTTTTTTAGAGGTATAGGTATAGGCAATTATAATTTTTATGGAGGCAGAGGTATCAGATGTAATTAGATGTGTTAGATACATGTACCTGGTAATTGATAAGAATATAATTGTCTTGAACTTGACATCCAAATATTATTTTCTTACCAGGTGTTATAGTCTTCTTGAATGACAGTGGAACCTACTTACCCGTAGGAGATCTGGTCATATCAGTACAATAATTTCAATAATGGACAACTTTAGTGCATGTAGCAAAAGAAGTTGTTGCTGTGGGGAGTTAACCTGAAGATACTTTACCAGCAGATGAATGATCACCTGAAAAATGATAATACCATAATTGAAAACATTGACGCACGTACAATTTGATACTATTATAAAAAGAGGGGATAGACCTCTGAATAACAACTTCAACAACAACTGGAATACTCCAAACAGTTTGAACTAATTTAAAAAAAAGTTGACAGTCAGAGACTTGAAACAATACTGGCTGGAAAATATTGGGTCACCTGAATAGTATAGTCCGGACAGTACCCTGGATAAAATTTTAATGAAGGAAAGCTCTTCAGGGAATGGATCATGTATCACCTGCTCAATGGATCAATACATGAAAAAGATCACATTGGTTTGAAAACAATAGAAAGTGGGATACAATCAACTTGATTGGATTTCATTCAAAGGGTATATATGTTCCAGGCGAAGTTTGTGTCAATGGTGAAAAATATATCAGAGGCACTCTTGATAGATGAATATTTCTATGGTATTTACTCTCCTTATTGTTTGTACTTATTGATAGTATCTACAGAAGTAGATAATACCACCTGAGGAGCATTTCAATAGAATTATAACCAGGTGATATTTCCAGTATAGGAAGTGTTTGTTTTATGATGCAGTAGACTGTAAATGAAACATGAATGCCTTTGATTGTATTGTATTAACCTGGAGCTAGGGAGATTGGCTAAATTCTGTTTCTGAAAGAGTACAACGAGTAAACTGATGCTTTTGCTGTATTTTGGATATATTCCTTAACTGCAGCATACATTGAACAGCTGAACAGTGCACCAGTTAATTGATAATAGATTTTTGCTGAGAAAATAAGTATCTTTAACATGGAGCGACCAAGTACAATAGACAATTTAATAGCAACTCCAGAAAGAAACAGTTCCTATGGGAGCATTGGAACTGCTGTAAAGTTATTAGTTGAACAAACTGATACATGTTCTAGAGTGCTCATGGTTGACAAAGTGGACAAAGCAATGGGTAAGTGGCTGGCCATTTCACCAGTTGTTCCCTCTGTATAACATGCCTTCTCCACCTTGTCCACCTCTTCAGTCTCCATAAAAAGAAAGAGACATCATTTCATACAGTACACTTGTACTAAATTGGAAGGAATAGATGTGGTAAATGGGTATATGGAGAAATAAATTTGCAGTAGTAGAGTGAGGAAATGGATCAAGAAGAATTTAAAAATATGATTGATGATCTAAAACCATTACATAATTGCAACTGCTGTAATTTACCATTGACTTAATGTACAAGTATGTTTATTATCCCTATATAGCAACATGACTGTTCTTAAAATGTGATTACTATTTCCTACAGCCCCTGAACTAGTAGAAGAGGGTACCATGAACTACCAAAGGTTTGATGATGAGGAAGAAGAAGACATGGTTATGCCGCCAAAAGCACAAAATGAAGAGATCATGACGGAGGTGCGCCTTGACCAAGATGGCGTCGATGTACAGGTATAGGCGCTTTATACATGTCGATTGTGTTAGCAATAGTACAGAATGGAAGAAAGTAACTGAAAATAAATGGCGAAATATTTGACCAAATACATGTATATTATATTCTGAAGTACATAAGTTAAGTTGTAAGTGCTTATTTTATTTCATTTTTTGTTAGAATTACAAAAGCTTTTTGAAACTCATTTAAGGGAAATTGGTGTTATAGAGTAGGGGTATGATGTAAAAAGGCCATAAAAATTAACTGATGGGGGATACTTATTCCATAATGTAAGTGTGCTTATCATAAGGCCATGCTTTGATTTGCTACTAGTACTTATTACAACTTTATTTTTTCAAGATTTGTGTTTTAGTTGCATGATCCTAGATCTCATGGTAAATTTCTTTTTATTTTACTAGATTGTTTCAAGTGATAAACATGTCATACGTGCATCTTCTGGGACCAATGGTACTTTTTACGATACAGAGGCTCAGCAAGGGGGGCCACAACACATTGAGGATCCTGCAGGGGACCGTTATACAGCAGAAACACCTCTGGAGTAAGACATGTCTATCTGTAATTATTTCTTTTTTTTCTCTCTTTCTCTTTTAATTCTGGCATGCCTTCCTTCCTTTTTCCTTTTCTTTCTTCTTTCTTTCCATCTTTGAAATTTATTAGATTGAAGCATTGGGTGTGAAACAATATCAAGTGTTTTGTAAGTTGGCTGAAACTATATTTTAAAAGTGGCAAACTGAACAGTTTCATTCCAGAAAGAGGCACTTGCATAATTTAATCACTGCAACAGATTAAATGTGTTTTGGCCATTGGCCTTCACTTGTGGACCGGGTATTTACTCTCTTGACTTCCTTCCACGTTGCGTGAATGGTGCTGACACATCCTATTGGGATATGATTCATGTTCAGTGCAACATTGATGTAAAGATAACTCATACAATGGGTCATCTGATTGCCAACAGAGCTCTGAAAATATCCTTTGTTACCTCTACTTCAAAAGATAAGAATAGTTGCAAAGCAGAGTGTATATATATTCAACATGCATAAAGCAGAGAGTGTATGGTCAAGCCTGAGTTAAGATTCAATCGTATTTTGAAGCTATCAAATTGCCTTCCTAACCGTTGGAAATGGATTGGATTATAGCTCACTGTGGCTCACAGAACACTGTAGGCTGCTGTCTTCTGTCTGGATGCACACATTTGATCAGTGGAATTTGTTCTCATGATGTTTCACTCATCTAAGCAGAAAGCTGACAAGTGCTTTGATCTAATCAGCTGTGCCAATTAAATATGTACAGTGTACGTTAATGCTACGGAAACTTTATACTGAAAGAACACAATAAATACATAGATTGCAACCCACACTTCAATTCATTACTTACACATTAGAAAGGGTTTGGTTGCCTTGGTTATTGGTGACAATTAGTGATCACTTATATATCACATATTAATTGGCGTATTGTTTAATATGTGACTCAGAGAGTTGATCAAGACCTGCCTCCACTCTAATTAACCGTTTCCAATCTTATGCAGTCTGTAATCTGCCTTGTTTCATGGTAATTTCATCTGCATAATGATTATGATGTATTAACTATAAAGCTGAATTCTAAATTAAGGGAAGTTATAGAATACATAAAAGAATGGAATGTCTTTCCTTAAATTATGTTGATTTAATATTTGTACCACCAGCGTTAGAGAGATTTAGAGTTTTAGTTTTTGAGATTTAGTTTCAAAACCTCCCAAAAGCTTCTCAGTACACTTTCAGTATTTATTTACTTATTGTACCACCAGCGTTAGCGCTGGCGGTACACATGGTTTCGGTCCCGTCCGGATCGTTCCGCCGGCTCCGCCGGACGGCTACCGTTACCGCTTCTCCTCCTAGACGGTAAGGGCCCCTGTACCCATCTCANAATTGTGTGTTGGAAACATACTCTTAGGTTTTTTCGGTAAAGTAACGTAGGTAAAAATAAGTAATATAAATAAAATAATATAAATAATAATAGAAATAAGATTATAAATATCCGATAACTTCGTATAATGTATGCTATACGAAGTTATTACGTCTGATTTCTATATATCAGAACATATTTTCATTACAAAATACTTTGTCAAATGGAAAATGTTTTCTAAAACCTCTTTTAAGTAGCTGGCTTTACTTTTGTTATACACCAATGTTAAAAAGATATCGAAAGTAAAAAATAGTTATTTGCCAAAAGTAATTAGGTTGAAAAAACACAGAGGTCAATGGCAACATGAATAACAGTACACTTTGCCAATTCAAAATATTTCAGTAAAAAATATACATACATTATGTAATTTTTGCTCTCTCTCTCTCTCTTTCAGACATGCACAGTTAATGGTGAGGAAGGTTGTAGAACATATTATCTTCAGACTGGTCACAATGGTGCTCATTCTCATAGACATTGTACTGGTGATTGTTGATATATCAATCACCACAGACAGCAAGAAAGGCTTTGATGTTGTTGCTCTCATTTTTTCATGTTATTTTATGACAGAGGTGATTGCTAGGATATTTGGGAGAGGGTAAGTGCAAACTTTATTTCTGACTTAATGCTTACAGGATTCCTGCTTGCAAAAAATATGTATTGTGGGTAAAAGTGCATTTTGTTTTGTCACTCTATGTGTTTTAGTAATTGTAGCCATGACCACTCACTCTTATACTATTTGGATTCTCAGGATGATTGGATTAAGTCTTGCTATTTAAACAATACATGCCTATATGAATAAAAACTATAAAATACAATCTGCATTTACAAAAATTTACCAAAAAGCTGACAGGGCTTAGAATTATACAATATTTTACTTAAATTTTTCATCGCTGTATCAAACATTCGCTGTAAGTTGTTAAAATGTCAGAACCACACAGCAATACTAACATAAAATTGTATTGAAAAATCTTCTTAGAAAAAAGTATTTTAGGAGAATGAAGAAATCAGTTCTTCAAGATAACTAATTGTTTGTATTTTTTGTTATTTTTCAGCCCAAAACTGTTCTTCAAAAACTGGGTGGATGTGGTTGACTTTGTGGTGGTGTTGATAGCCTTCATTTTCACTCCTATATATACAGCTTTAGATTTAAGAAACTTACAGCAGAATGCTGAGTTGGGAAAGTAAGTCTAGTTATTGTGGAGTTTTATGTAGAATTGTGAATTTTATTTATTTGATATAAAATATTAACGGCACTGGGAACATATTCTGTGCTTCTTTTGTTTAAAAGCACTTTTCAAAAATATTTTATAAAAAGGGGATATCCATTCAGTTCTTGAATACATGAATTTTACTAGTGAACATTTTTCTGTTTATACTTTACAACAGTCTTAATAGGAAAATATAATATGTGTATAATAAGGTGTATGCTGTTGTAGTGTGGAGAACTAAAAGTAATATTTAAAAAATTTAAACAAAATTTTCAAAATTAATGTTTTTGTTGCTGTTTTCAGACTAGTTATTGCTGGCCGTCTGATCAGAGGCATACTCATCATTCGAATCATTTACACGGAGAGAAAGAATGTTGCCAAGGCCTCTCGACTGATGGTCTCAGAAAACAAGAGAAGATACCAGAAAGATGGTTTTGATCTGGATTTATGTTACGTGACAGGTATGCAGCATGTGTTCAGTTTAGCTCTTTTGATATGTGAGGGGTGGAGAAATGTACTTAAATGAGGAAAAAAGGTGTTTCAGAGGACGGGGCAACTGTTATATGGTCCAAAACTGAGTCTGGTTGTTTAATTGTAGTAATATAAACAAAGCTTTAAGGTGCAAGGCTTACTAAAATGGAATATTTCCATATTATTTTGATTTGACCAACTGTGTTATCAGGCAGTGCCATTGTATTTCAGGTGAGGGCAAACCCCAGTTAGATAATGTTTTCAAATTAATGATACCTGTACATATGGTGAAATATGTATATCATTTATAAATTTACATATCAAGATCAAGTTGAAGGTCATTCCAATTAAAGCAGATAATGAATGATATGGGGCATGTTGTCTGTGGGGACATTCATACCCTCCTCCACGGTCACAGAGAGAAGTTTTTTTACAACATTTTCAAAGATATTTTTCTCGATATTCACTAATTTTCTACATTTCTGTACTGTGAATTTTTGGACAACATTTACATGTGCATTTTTACTTGGCTGTCCATTTGTAGAGTAGATATTCAATACCCCTCTGAACTATAACTCAGGCTAATGGCCTAGTATCTATAGCTTATTGTTCAGAATTAGTTTTCATTCAGACACTGGAAGAAGACACCCTTTTTTACCTCACACTTGCATAGAGATCTTTCCCTGGCATATGGGGTCATTGACTCATGTGGCTGTTGTTTACTGATTTCACCCAGAGTTACACATTCTTTGTTTGTACACTGAGGCACATTCTGGTATATAAAATAATGAAGTGCTTTCATGTTAATTTTGGATGTTGTCTTCTAACCCAAAATAAGTTAATTTTATCAATAAATCTATTACTTTACCTTTTATATTTTTATATTCTCTGTGGAACACTGCACACTGATAAATGTAAATGTTTTATCAGTACTCTAATTGCTGAGATTGATGCCTTGTAAATGTCTCCCTTGGATAGCGCTAACACTCGCCAATTTAGCCAAATGCTAAAACTCTCTTAAATTGGCTAAGAAAAAGGGCTTGATTTGACTTGTTTTAGTCAAATTATAACCATTTTGATAACAAATTGACAAAAAAGTGGTGATTTGGCTAGGCGAAAAAAATTGCTAGCGCTACCCCAGTCTCCTGTATTATTATTTTATATTACAGAAAGGGTGATTGCAATGTCATTTCCTTCTACTGGAATCATGTCAGTTTATAGAAACCCAATCCAGGTGAGTTTGTACACATGGGCTCAAAAATTATATAGTAATTTATAAGTGTATTTGAATCAAATTAACAAAGTATATTTACAGAAACATACATTATATGACATTTCTAGACTGGTGCGCTGTTTGATTCTGAATCCCTAAGATACCAAATCCTTAATCATTTTATAAAAAAAAGGAGCAACAGCTACATTTATATCACTGCCAAAATAAAATGTTAGCCAAATTTGGCAAGTTGGCCTGCCAAATATGCACTAGCACTTTCTAGTAGCACCCAGCTTAAGTATTGTAAGTTGTGAAGTTGAAGTTAAAGGTACCTGTATTCTATTTGGGATAAATCCTGACACCAAAATGTAATTTTCTTTTAGAAAAAAAAGCATTTTTTCTCCTGCGCGCAAATTGTTCAAACTTGTACAGTTTCTAATGAAATAACTTACTTCTAAATGAACTGTGATTCATTTAAATTCTTAATCTCAGATAGAAAGGTCAGTATCAAGTAGACTCCAGATTAACTTTTATTTGAGAGGTTTCATTGTTTTTATGTCTGGAAATGAGAAATATTAGACAGGATATTTAGACATGAAAATAAGACTTCAAAGCATTTTCAGTTACCTGTAGGATATCTTAAATGCATGCTTTAATTGTTTAGTCTGAAACAATTACACCAACTGCTTTCAGGAAGTTGCAAGATTTTTTGACACCAAGCACAAGGACCATTACAAAATATATAACCTCTGCAGTAAGTATGAGAAGTGAGATAGTAGGTGTTCAGTGTAACTTACAAGCATGTTATAATTGAAATATAATGTAAAATTGGAGAATTAAAAAAAAAGATTTTTTTTTCATTTAGGATGTTTGGCTTGTTAAACTTAAAAATTCTAAACCATCTCATTTTTGGTTAAACTACCAAGGTGCATTAATGAAGATGTCAAGCTGAAAGAGTTACAAGTTGAAAAAAGTTGTTGTTAACCAATAATGCCATTAATATTAACATATTGCTTAGCATTGGACAAAAATTAATGAAAATGGACAAATGTTCATTCATTCATTCATTCGGTTATTTATTATTTTTAGGTGAGAGAGGGTATGATGAGACATTATTCCACAACAGAGTGGAGAGGGTCTATATTGATGACCACAATGTACCAGAACTCAAGTATGATATATAAAGATATTTCACTAAAAGACAGCTTATGTAAAGTTCAAAAACCCCATTATTTATTTCATAAAATTTCATAAAATTGGTAGAGGGGTAGTCTTATTGGATTGTTTGATAACTGTTGTAGAATTGATTATAGCCAGAGTATAATTATTGTCAGTCTTAAACTAATTCCCAAACATTTTTGGAGTACAATATTTTTATTCTTTAAACACAAAAGAATAGCACATTTGGTCTGAACCACTGAAATTGAAAAAAATGACATGAAAAAGTTTTAAGTAATAGAGCAAAACATTAAAACTTTGTGAATAAATTAAGCTCATAATGTTTGAAATATGTGTACATACACATAAGTTTTTTTTTACACTTCAGGGATATGATAACCTTTGCTAAGAGTGTAGAAGCTTGGATGAATGAAGATCAAAACAACATCATAGCAGTGCATTGTAAGGGAGGCAAGGGACGGACAGGCACCATGATCTGTACATGGCTGGTGCACTGTGGCTTGTTTGAACAGGCTCACGTAAGCATACTTTATATTTTGACCAATGAGGCTGACTTTTTTCATCAGTGGTGAAGAAGAGAGAGTGCGAGTGTTATCATTATCATCAGGAGAGTTGATACACATTAACAGACAGTTTTGTGCATTTATTGGGTATTTTTATGCCATTGGGCAATCTCAATATCGCAAGACTCTCGCCATGACCCTTCTCTCTCTCGGTCTCTCAAGAAATATATATATATATATATATATATTTAAGAAAATGTTCAGTGTCATTATGTTTGTATGCCATTATTTTGATTCAAGTTTTGATTTAAAAAATACATTTCCAGTATTGTTATTATACAGGGTTTCCTTCAGACCAAGACCATTAGGGACCATTCCCAGACCCTGTCGTACTAATTGTGGATCAATCTATTTCTGAGGCGATTCTTGCTAAATTACTCCAACTTCAGCGGCTTAAATGTCTGTCACGCCTACTGAAGCTGTTAGAGGGGAATCAATTATCGTTTAGCAGCTTCAGTAGGGGAGCCAGACATCTAAGCCGCTTAAGCTGAAAGCAGTTAAGCGAGAAACCCTG
>NW_019773850.1:6540-32060 GCF_001039355.2 Lingula anatina | reverse complement strand
CAACTGCCCTGGCCTGCAAACTCTCCAGATATGAACCCAATTGAAAATCTGTGGGAGGAAGTAACTCACAGAATTAATAGCTATGGTCCTCGGCCGGTAAATAGTGATGAACTGCGACAGGCAAATATCACTGCGTGGAATGATATCCCCACCCAAACTCTAAAAACGTGTCACAAGGTATGCTATGTAGGATGAGGGCGCTGCAAGCGGCTGCTGGAGGTCATACCGGCAATTACTGACTTTTCATGATTTACTGTAGTGAGTTCTTTGACTGTGTAACATATCACTGTCCAGAGGCTATCATTTTCTTTAATATCTTATCTTAAAGTTTATACTGACATCAAACTGTTGATATGGTTTTCTGGGGGTGTTCCTTTCTTTTGAATGGCATCTTATTAGATTTGATGTTATTGACCAAAATATCTCACAACAGAAGACTGGATGTTATTATCACTCAGTGACATACTTTTTTAATGACTCGAGCCAAAAAAATTTAATCAGCACTCAAAAATAACAATGATAAAAGATATTCCATATTAAGTAGCAACCCTGTATGTCAAAGCTTTCCATTACGTTGAGGCATTTTATAAGCCGTCGATGTATAATAACTTGATTTTCGTCATATTATGTTCAAGGACATGATAAAGAAACTTTAGAGTTGGAACTGAAGATGTGAGTTTGTGGTTATATTCCCTCTCCCATGCATCAGTGACAAGTAAAATATTAGAAGAACCTGGGTAGGGAGGAACATATGGACCCTTACAAGTTGTATCTGTAGCCAAATATTTGTCGTTTGTTCTAAAATCGGTTTTGCTACTGTAAGACTGGGTTCCCATACCTAGATCGATCTAACAGGATCGATCCATCTCGGAGGGGTTTCTCGCTAAATTGCTTTCAGCTTACGCGGCTTAGATGTCTGGTACGCCTAACGAAGCTGCTAAACGATAATTAATTATCCCGTAGCAGCTTCCGTAGGCGTGACAGACATTTAAGCCGCTGAAGTTGATAGCAGTTTTGTGAGATTCCCTCTGAGATAGATCGATCCACAATTAGTATAACAGGGTCTGGGAATGGTCCCTATAACTTATTTTTAGTCGGCTCTACAAGGCCAAAAGTCCGAAAAGGGTCTAACAGGGTAATCTAGACCCGGCCATCCCTAGTTATAGTATAATGTTATGTTATGTTATGTTATTTATTTCTGGAACCCTTTTCTGTCGTCGTGTGTGTGATGCATTTTTAACGAAAAGACGAATATATCTCATTAATTTTATATTATTGTTGTATAGTGTTGTTGTTGTCTGCTTTTCCCGCGGTTTTAAGTAGGTCACCAGTGACTATGCAATGTCAGAGAGGGCTCCGTCGGTTAAAGTCAAAATAACTCTTCGTTTTGGCCAAAAATTGGATTTTCCTGGAAAAAACGGCAATTTTCCCGTACTTACCAATGGTCAACGACCCCATTCCTGCATTCAAAGTTAATCCAGTTTTTTTTTATAAACGTACGTACACATGCGAACGAAGGCCTCAAAGCTTGGGACAGTTGTCCATGGATTAGCAGTACCCATTCTATAACTGGCCAGTGCCAGGGTAACATGAACCGGCAGTAGCTTGATCCACAGTAAAATACATATCAGGGAAATGAAGATGACACCCAAGGTTATGCGTTTGTAAATCAGATCTGCTCGCCCGTAACGGTCTGAGCCTCTTGGCGGAATGGTGGCCGTGCATGTGTTAGAGGCCATTCAGAATGAGAAGAGCCGAGTGCTAGCTAGGCCACGACCTAATTATGGCGGACCTACATGAAAGGAAGACCGCTTAATCCTGTAATGGTCTCTCCGCCTCTCACACGGCTCCCCACGCGTCGTCCTTCGACCGGTTGAATTAAGCCTGGATTTAATTACTGTACATGTGCCCCTGCATGGACGACGTTGTAAGGCGTGAGAGAGGCGGAGATACCATTACAGGATTAAGCGGTTTCCCTTTCATGTAGGTCCGCCATATTTAGGTCGTGGCCTAGCTAGCACTCGGCTCTTCTCATTCTGAATTGCCTCTAAGAGAGCATTCACATCGAGAAGAGCCGAGATTTAGCAAGGTCTTGCCCTCTAATACATATTATCCTACACTGTATGCAGAAGTGCTACACATTAAGCTGTTAATAGATGGTACCGGAGGAGACAGGATTGTGCCGGAAGTGACGTGTAGTGGCTTAAGACGTGAAGCTGTGTGCTCATTTTTAGCTGGAGGTGAACGGAAGTGAAGATGTGGGCTCAGAGAAAAAAGCAGTTTTCCAACAACATAGTGAAATAACATTTTTTTCTTTTGGTATTTTGGGCAGAAAATACTTGTAGAAATAATAGGTACATGATATGAAAACGTATTACGATACTTGAAGGTGCAAAATCTTGCTTAATTTTGCAGTCAATTTGTTTTGAAATATGTGCTGCATCGATCGACAGGGCGACAAAGAGCGTCAAGGGAAAAGAATTCTCGCGAGGCTGTAAATCGTTGTCATGTGGAATTTTTGCATTTATGTAATCTGATACGCCCATATCTAATTATTTTTGGGTGATTTATGGTATGTGCTGCAATTATAAAGATGTTTTAGAGTCCTTTTGGTATTTTGGGCAGAAAATACTTGTAGAAGTAATAGGTACATGATACGAAAACGTGTAACGATACTTGAAGGTGCAAAATCTTGCTTAATTTGCTGTCAATTTATTTTGAAATATGTGCTGCATCGACCGACAGGGCGACAAAGAGCGTCAAGGGAAAAGAATTCTCGCGAGGCTGTAAATCGTTGTCATGTGGAATTTTGGCATGTATGTAATCTGATATGCCCATATCTAATTATTTTGGGTGATTTATGGTATGTGCTGCAATTATAACGATGTTTTAGAGCCCTTGAACTTGTGAAAAAGAGGGAGTAGTTCGCAACTGATAACTGAATTGCACCTAACCGAGATTGCTGTGCAATGATTTATCTTTTTTAAAGATTGTGACGAGTTTTTAGATGATTATATTAAACGTAAACTTGCATGGGTTTACATTCAATAAAGTGCTAACTTATTGTCACTTTGGGATACTTTCGTATCCAGTATTTGTGTGCAAAAAGTAAAACGCGAGTCACCCAACAAATACAGCATTTATCATATGCTAAAGAATTTCTTTGCTTTTGTCCACTTTCACCAACTTGAAGATACGCTCACATGCGACAGCGGCTGTTTTTTCACCAAATATGTTCATTTTATTTAATCTGTAATGTTCCATTAAACGCTGAACAGCCGCATAGTGTTTTTCCTGGGCCACAACACAAGCGGGATCCCATGTCCAGTCAGAGAATTCAAAATTGAACAGATTTCTATGAATGCTGCTTTTATTAAAATACCTACAGTGCCCAGGACAGACGTCAAATCCACCAGAGTGACAAATTCCTTCTAGGAGAGCTTGGGGGTAGTAACTGTTTAAATTGTACGGAGGCAGTAAAACTTCCTTCCTTGGAGGTGTGTGATACCGCCAGTGGATTGCTGTTCTCGCAACAGGTGCGCGTTCTTCAACTGTAAAGTTATCATGATAGAATCTCAACGGCATTCTTCCTTCGCTTTCTTCCACCCACTCTCCATTCGGGCGCTTTTGAATATGGAAACTGTATTCATTACGATGAAACGTGAATATATATTGGCACATCAAATTGAACTGTGAAAAGATGTCTACAACCGTATACTCTTTGAATATTTCATCAAATGTTTTATTGTGTCGTTTTTCGAGGTAATGTCGCAGTTCAACAATGTGCTCAACTTTCACGATGACAGGGAAATACGCCATACACTTCATTACCTCTGGTGTTCCAAATAGATTCTTTGTCTTCCAGGCAACCCCTTTCCACCAGTCATTGATAAAACCTCCATAAACTCCAATGACTACAGGTTTACCATTTAGGAAGATATTTTCTGGTGTGACAGTTGATATGAATAAAGTATCCGTATCCATAAAACCGATGTATTCCGCGTTAGTGTAATTCTCCGGGTAAAACATCGACCATTGCTGTCGATCGTGTCCGTGGTTGTTGTAGGTTTCGGGAGAGGGATTTTCATAGAAAACTTTCGGGTAAGGGTACCTGTTACGCAGTTCCTCTCCACAAAGATGATCACTTTTGGTCTCGTTATCCAATACAACTATCAGTCGAATATCTTTCGGCCAGAACAGCTTCATACTTGGTGTAAGTATTGTGTCATAGATTTCCTTTTTAGCCGAACACATGCGAACGAAGACTTCAAAGCTTGGGACATTTAACCATGGATTAGCAGTACCCATTATATAACTGCGCAGTACCAGGGTAACATGAACCGGCAGTAGCTTGATCCACAGTAAAATACATATCAGGGAAGTGAAGATGACACCCAAGGTTATGCGTTTGTAAATCATATCTGCTCGCACATAAGAGTCACATAACGGTCTGAGCTTCTTGGCGGAATGGTGGCTATGCATGCATTACATATTATCCTACATTGTATGCAGAAGTGCTTCACATTAAACTGTTAATTAACAACCACAAACGACCCACGAGCAGTCACAAAGGACCACAAACGTCCACAAACAAAAATGCATGGTTGGGGAATCCATGAGTACACAAGAACAAATAGTTGAAAGTAGCTAGATGATATTGAGCCGAGCCCTCATGGTTTTCGAAATAGGCCTGTAATTGTTTTCTATAATAAATTGCTGTAATTCACCATCTTGTCTGTAATAACGATCCCGCTATCGGTGAACATGTAAAATATTGATTTTGGTTCTAGGGGAGCATGCATGCCTCCGTGTTATGGGAACGTTAACACACAAGATAGGCTCAATTGGGTCTAAATTGAAAATATTTTATCCGCTTTATTTTTGTAATCGTTCAGTCATTACGAACTTTTATAGGCTGAACGTTTATTTATTAGTGGAATTCCTATCTGATGTTAAACTGTCGGCCTTCTTACTATTTTATGCCTGTGTACGTATGTGGTCGCTCGTCGCCGCCTATGGACAATCATTCTCTCTGTTATATCGTTCAGTAGGCCTACAGGACACTGTTGGATGATCTTTCCAACTTAAATTACCGTAAACCCCATTTACATTGGACGGCGTCCTTTGTGCGACCAAGAAAGTGGCATTGCTGTGGTCGTAAAAAGGAGGCACAAGTATATCGCTTCGGTTGCAAAATGAATGCTCGATGATCGACCAGTTGTCGGCACGTAACGTATTATTGATTTTTTACTCTCAAACAGGGCTCCGTAAAGCCTGGGTCCCAACCCAACGTACGGGCTTCTTTGTCTGGTCTACGTCCCAAAAATTGGGGAAAACGTGGGGAAAAAAAAACAACATCTCAACACGTAAGATTCCTGTGCAAAGGACGTNTATAAAAGCTGATTTTTCATGCAGTGGTTAACACACAAGATAGGCTCAATTGGGTCTAAATTGAAAATATTTTATCCGCTTTATTTTTGTAATCGTTCAGTCATTACGAACTTTTATAGGCTGAACGTTTATTTATTAGTGGAATTCCTATCTGATGTTAAACTGTCGGCCTTCTTACTATTTTATGCCTGTGTACGTATGTGGTCGCTCGTCGCCGCGTATGGACAATCATTCTCTCTGTTATATCGTTCAGTAGGCCTACAGGACACTGTTGGATGATCTTTCCAACTTAAATTACCGTAAACCCCATTTACATTGGACGGCGTCCTTTGTGCGACCAAGAAAGTGGCATTGCTGTGGTCGTAAAAAGGAGGCACAAGTATATCGCTTCGGTTGCAAAATGAATGCTCGATGATCGACCAGTTGTCGGCACGTAACGTAGTATTGATTTTTTACTCTCAAACAGGGCTCCGTAAAGCCTGGGTCCCAACCCAACGTACGGGCTTCTTTGTCTGGTCTACGTCCCAAAAATTGGGGAAAACGTGGGGAAAAAAAAACAACATCTCAACACGTAAGATTCCTGTGCAAAGGACGAGCAACAACCGTAGGAAGTCAGCAAGACTACCTTACATCTACTTGCGTTGCCTGTACTCCTTGTACGCATAACGTACGTAGTGCACGATGCTTGTACTTTGCATGCATGGGTCGCGCGGGACACGTGCGAAAGCACGTCAGGCTCAGAGGTAGGCCTACTTCTGACGTGCGGAGGTTGTGCTTCCTACGTACTTTCCACGCACTTTCTTCTTGCGCATTCATTGCAATCACCAGCTACTTGATTTCTTCTCTACGATCTAGCTACGTCCCAGCCAGACGAGAGGAACCTTAAAAAAAAAAAAAAAAAAAAAACAAAACACGCCCGGCCCACAATGGCACCTCCTCGTGGGCTACAGGAGTAAGAGACGCATTGGAACTGACCGAAATGGGAGCAGTTTGGGCCAAACCAGTAGGGTCTACTCCCTCCACAAAGAATTTTGTCAATACACTATATATCAGAGGCAACCCACAAATACACTTAGAATGTTACTTTAAAATATATTTCAATTCGTGTTGAAACAAATATCGAATTCAACATTTCACACCTGTCCCCTAAGCATAACTTCTACTCTGTTTCTCAAACATAATAATTCAACGAAAGGCCTTTTGTCATAAGCACTCCTGTTACACTTAGTCTTGGATAAAACCGTATTATATGTCCAAGATAGAGTTAAATATGAAATAAATACCCTCTGCCCCCTTTCCCAGACCTCAACCCCAGATTTTTATCTGTGGGGGTGTCTGAAGGATCGTGTCTGAAAGAATCCCCACACCATCCCACAGCAGCAAACACTTAAGAAATCAGAGCTATCGATTTTACTCCAAAAGAAGAGTGCATCAGCCATCGGCAACGTCGTCCGTAGAATTCAAATATCTTTAGCAAAACGGAGCTCACTGTGAGGTTATTCCATAAGTGATGATAAAATCTTTGTCAGTACAACTGATGACGTTATTTGTGGCAATTACACCCAGTGGATTTGCTAACTACTCTAGTTTTAAGAAATATATGGTTTGTATGTAGTTTGTAAACAGAAAATAAATGGTCCTCACCTTATTAGGTCACATTTATACTGGGACATCCTGTACCATTTGAATAGCTGTGATATTGCACATTTCTCTATGCTTGTACCCTAAGCAATGTGTGTGTGTGTGTGTGTGTGTGTGTGTGCGCGCCCACATGTGTGTACATATACCAGTATCTTACAAGTTATAACCCCATAGTGGCTTTATATATATATATATATTAATTTTCTGAAATGTGTCCAAATATCTACAGTACCTTACGAATGTACATACCAAAGTAAATTTAATATCACTTAACCAGGGGCGGATCCAGAGCTATTTTCTGACAGTCTTCCAAATTATATTTATTGATCTATCCTCCAATTTTGAGTGTCTTCCAAAAGAAAAAATAAGATACCTTTTAATGTAAACTTGAAAATCTGACCGTCTTCTGGAAGACCCAGAAGAGGGCCTAAATCCGCCCCTGTTAACCAGGCAACGTTAAACACTCAAAACCAAATTAGACTCAGAGCACACCTTCACCAAGTTGGTGAGAACAACTGTAAAAAAAAAAAAAAAAAAAATGTAAGTTCCAATCCTCTATCTCCAATAGGAGCAGGTAACATTTCTGATAACTAGAAAAGTAGTAATAGTATCATGCACCATCTAACCAGGTGACATTTAAATCAGGACACAATAGCACAAACCAATGTACTGTCAGCCTATCACCAATTGTTAATCCTGTCTGTAGTTTGGTCCACATAAACTTAACAGGTATCATTACCATGATACACACATGTACTGGTACTCCGCCCTAGAGAGGCTCCAAAGGTCCATAAAGCAGACTATTTTGTTGTTTTATCATATCACAGACAGTTACCAACGATTGCACTAAACTGATCAAAAGGTGCCCTGATGAAGACTGACAAAGTCAGTAAAGATATAACAAAGAAAATACAAGTAGCTGTCTGTGATTTGAAAAACAAGAAATTAATAAATAAAAAGAATTTATGACCAGTTCAATAAATTTGCTCAAGAACTCTGTTAAGCAGGCCTTGGATTTAACATTCTATTTTTCACAATTCTTTGAGGAGCCTTTTATTTTTGTAAGTTCTTGCCAACTCATCAGGTCAAGGTCGCTTAATGTGGTCCCTTGATGTGTCCAGTAGTAAGCACCCTATGCTCAGTCCTAGTCCCTCCACTGGGGTGCCCACTCACTGGACAGCAGCACTCTCCTGGCCACCAGCATGGCCAGAGCCACAGCCAGGATCATCATGAGGACAAGTGACCCTGTCCCCCCTGCCTCCCTCTGGACCCGTCGCCTCACAGGTATCTCTGCCGTCACTGGGTTGGTGTCCACAGCAGGTGAGGTGGTCTCTGAGTTAACTCTTCTTTGTCTTAATCCTGGGGTTTGGGGCTCTTCTGTTGTAGTTTGATTCATGCCACTGTTAACACTTTGGTTCTCTCCACTGTTTGTAACTCCTGCTTGAGTTGCTCCAGCAGCTGATGCATTAACAGCAGTTTCACTTTCATTTTGACTGTTCACTGTACTACTGGGTTGGGTTTCAGTCTGTACATTGCTGGTATCTGTGGTGGTGGGGTGTGCCCCACCTGACTGGCTACCAGCCACAGGAGATTGCACAAGATTGGGATTTCCCTGGTACGGTCCACCAAATGGTCCATATGCTGGGTTGAACATGAAATTGGGTGGCAAGTTCATTGGCAGCTGTCCTGGCATTAGAAACCCGGGGAATGGAGGAAAGTTGGGCTGTTGTTGCTGGGGTAAGTTGGGAGTTGTTTCAGCTGCAGGCACACCATCTTCAGCATTTGAGTTTCTGTCTTGGGTTTCTTTGGTCTTTTCCTTTTCTGCCTAAAAAGAACAAAAAACATATTTTAAAGGGTGTGTCACTTATGTGGTTTTTATTCTGCTTTGAATTCTCAGTTGCCAATATGCTAACAAGAAGAAGTCTTCCTTACATGAAGTGTGCAGGAACCCAAGTGTGTGTGTGTGTGTGTGTGTGTGTGTGTGTGTGTGTACCCCCATGCATGCATGCCTGCGTGACTACCTGCCAAACTAATTTACTTTCTTTTCACCTCGTGCAGTGCACTTAACTGGATGGGGCCACTTATATAGTCAGGTTCCAACAGGGACTTTACTCCCTTTCACATGCTTAATTTCAATGGCAGCACTGAGCAAGGGGGGCTCCGTTTAGGTGACTCTGTTATATAATAGCCAATCTAAAAAATTGTCAATCCCTCAAAGCAAACTGGTCAAGTTCTGTGCACTGCTGATGTGAAGAGAGCCTAGAAGTATGTGTAGTGTGCAAGAGGGTCCAGCTGTGTTTCTGCAATCATGAATGCTTTGTGAATGTCAAAACAACAAGCAGATTTCAAACCTGAAAGGAGATCTGAGATGCAAGTTCTTTGGCTTCTTTGGCTGTTTCTTCTGAAGCAGATGTTGGTGGTAATAAGACACTATTCACAGGACCACAACTCTGACACTTGAATTCCCTTGACCTAAAATTATATATATATTAAAAAAAAAATCAAATAACTGCTGATAGTAATTGTCATATAACTAGAATAGGTGGTGATCTTATATTTATGGTCTAGAGGTATGATAATAGTAATACTCCATACTGATTGACTGACGATGTCATCACCAAAGGTAATATTGACCAATGATATTATCAAAAGTTTTTGACCAATCAGAAAAAATTAAAATGTTTCGTGAATCTGACAAGAACAACAATGTAAGAGAGCAGTGATGTTGCAACTTCTGATGTTACCTTGGAAGACAGTGAGATTCAGGTTTTAAATCATTTAATAAAAAAGTATTGACTCTTGCTTTTGGTCAATATGTTGTTTTGCACACCTCATCCAAAGTTAATAAATATATATATATATATATATATATATATATATATATATATATATATATATATATATATCATACTCGGAGAGTATGTCTTGCTTGTGTGGTTGACTATAAGGCAATTTAAATCATGATGATAATGTTTTTAACATTCAAACAAGATTAAAAACAGGGTTCACTTACTTCCTAGCCAGCACTCTCCTCTCATCAGCAGTATAATCCAGTGAACCAATGGCTCCACCTCCATGGGTCGGCATGAAGCCTATGATGGCAAGCAGAGCTGTCCTTACTGAAATAACAATAATTAGTTCAAGATTTGATCATTTAATTACTGGGTATTCTGTACATCAGGCCCTGATTGCTACCTCTTTGGTGAAGTCTTTGTAGCATTTTTTAAACATTGGTGGTTAGCACACAAACAAGTGAGCACAGTGGATGAGTATGTACAGGTTCCCAATATATAGCTCCATATTGGAAATTCACAGCAAGAACCTCATTCTGCATTTATAAAATTTTCTTCTCTGAGGGTACATTCTTATATAGGGTAGAGATAAGGTACTAAATAGTTTGAAGTTAAAAACATTGTTATATGTATCTTAGGGTTTATAAATTGCTCACTGTTCAGGAGACTAAATTTACTTACTAGACCACGAAGGTTGCCAGGACTCCGGGTGGTGACCAGAAATACTCAGGCAAATCTTTTTGCCTATTTCAAATCTGCCATTGGACTAGAATAAAAAACAATATAATTTTCAAAATCTGCATGCATGTTCACAGAAAGTCAAATGTGGTAAGTGAAAATCTAAACCAAATCTTCAAAAGAGGAAGAAAGAGAATGGATGAAGAAAGAGAATGAATGATTAAGTAAGTAATGGCCGTTTTGGGACAGGAAAGAATGCACAACGTGTAAACAACTTACTGTCAATAAAATAATGCTTGGTGGTTTCATGGGGTAATCTGGAGGCAGCACAATTCTTCCATGGTAAATCCCTCCCTCAAACTCTGTGTCTGCAGGACCACGTATTGTGAAATGCCACTCAAACAGGTTGTCCTAAAATCAAAATATATTGCACAATTCTGATAATTTCAAAGTAAACATTGGAAAGTACAGAGGGTAGTTTTTTTCTTCTTTTGTTTATTACTGTTGTTTGCAGTGTAAAAATTAACACAATTCTGAAATGTTTCAACAGTCGACTATGAATACTACTAGGGTGAAATTCTTAATCTCTAAAGATAATAAAAATGTGTTTTACAATAAAATATACTATACCTCCAGTGGCTGGGCATAATACTGCTCTGTTGGTTCACTCAGTTCATGTGCTTCTTTCATCAAACGCTTTACAGCTATTAAAAGGAAAACAAAACACAAAGACTATTTTAAATCTTGTCTTATATCAGAATGCCCCTACCCTTGTGATGCAAACTATGATTGGATACAACACATTCACTATACTACTGGTGTACACAGGCAATAGTAGATTAAATTTAAATGATTTTTAAAATGTTTTTATTTACCAATCATTATATCTTTAAAAAAAAGCATCAGAATTCTGCCTGATCCATTAATATTTCTAACATAAAAAGTCAGGAAGACAAGGTATTAGTGTGTCACGTCCATATGAGTTAAATGCACGTTGCCAGGAAACTTAAAAAAAATTTCTGGGCACGTAATTTTTGTGTTTAAAAAACAATCAGGTTGTCAAAGAGAATTTAAAATGCAAGTTGACATATACGGCCTGTCACATCACTTGAAATGTGTTCAATAAAAAATGACCGCTATCAACACTTCCTTAGAGGTTAAGAACGAAAGAGGATGTTGTACATGTAATTATTAATAATACTACGATTCATGTACAGTACGGGCGCATTTCTAAGTGACTGAACTCGGGAAAATCTAAATTTGTGCCGTTCTAACGATGGTTATTTATAAAATTGCAAATAATCCTAATGTACAATTCAGTAACTCAATCAGATATGACTTACATGGACTCCGGAGACTGTACTGTGACTGCATGTTGATATTTAAAGCCGCCTAAAGCAAAGTTACTTTACATTTCTGTCAATAATACTGGCCACTTCCGGTTTTGGAGGTCGCTTTGACGTGTCCTAAAATTAAGTATTTTTGATTTTGATTGGTCAAACTAGGAATCAGAGCCAATGGGATTGCATGTTACTTCCACGGCACTACTTCCGTTTTAATTGGAACACGTGCAGACTAATCAAAATGCTTGCAGTTCAAAACACATCAAGGCAATTTCTTAGTACACCGCTTGTTTGTCATTTATCAAGGAGATGGAAATTTAAGAAGAAGCATGTGAGTGATAGAGGTGGCGTGAAGTTAATGCGTGATGAATGATATTGGGACAGCAAATTATATGCTTTATTCATACTTTCTGCACCAGACTGAGCAGGTGAAAATGTACAGAGATATAATATTATATCAGATATTATATAACTGAGTGAATGATAATAAACCTTGTTCTCTAACTCAGTCTTGTTCTTACTGCACGTAGAGCAACAAGTCTGTAAGGACAAAAGCAGGCAACTGAGCTTAGTCTTACTTAGTCAGCTTATCTTTATCACTTTGCTTTCATTATTACAGTACAGTGATTATTGTAGAGTTTTATACTCATGCAGACAATCTTAACTCTAGGACAACTGTCGGGAAACTAGCTAGCCTACTAGTACATGTACCTCAAAACTTCATTTTTACCATCTCAATTCCATCCCAAAAATGCAGTCTGGGGTTTCTGTATCTACCCCTTTGAACTTCTCTTTACATTTTCTGCATTTAACAATTGTGCTGATGTTGCAATAGATATTTCAACATGTCATATCAAATATAACCAGGAGGTGTTTGTTGTAAAACATCCGAAAACTAATCAAGTTGACAAAAGTTGTCTTTTCCATAAGACCTATTCATTGTTCAGTTGATAGAGGATTACTGTTATATGTCATATAACTGTTATTTATACTTTTTGTAGTTTAACTTCATCATTTTGTGTACATGTATATCCAGCTTAGTTGGCTAAGTTTAACAGCTTTTTATTTGTATCTTTTTAGTTTCAAACAAGCAAAAAGTTAGGACCAGAAGTCCGAGCATTGCAGTTCTTTGACAGATATTACTCTCCAATATTTGGGAAACAATGGCCCTCCATCCGGATTGCCTTATTGTCCAGACCCAAATATTGTGCTCTGGTGAACAACTTAAGCAGATCAAGAGATGACATCATTGCTGACTTGTCATCTTTAGGGGCTTATGATATTAACAGGCCAAAGAAGAAAGCTCCCAAAAAGAAGAAAGTGAAAAAAGATGGTTATGAAAAAGATAATGAGATTGAGTCACATGAAGAGGCTGCATTAAATGAACAAACTTCTGAGATAAGTGAGAGAAGGAATGACATGGATTCCTCTTTATCTGAAGATAACACTCACAGTGACACTGAAGAGAGAGATGATGTAGACATTCACTCTGACTCTGAAGATGAAGACATTTACAGTGGCCGCGTTGGGCAGGTTATTAATATGCATGATTTTATTCCCCCAGCTAAAGTGTACACCCAGGACGAGCTGACTTTGCAAACACAACAGGAACAGAGTTTACCAGTGGAAGATGGTGAAGAAGTAATACAGATTATACCAAGAAGAGATTTGAAAATCCCTCCTGAGCTTAGAGTCCACATATTTCCCAAGAGAAATGTCTCAACATTTAAAAAGCCTGTAGGTGCAGGTAAAACCATTCACTTTGAGATCATCATACCTAACATAAATTAAAAGTATTTTTAACTGTAACCCAAAGTGGCAATTAAAAATTGGCTTATTCAGTGAACTATTGCTTTTTTTATGCAGATCAATTCAAAAATTCACCTACAAGGTTTTTGACATGTGTTAGTTTTTATATGAAAGAAATTAAGAATACAACTTAAAAACAAAGCAGAAATCAATTCACGTAACAGCATCAAGTTTATATTTCTTGAGCCTCATTGGATTGATAATTTAACTTGAATATCAGACTGGTTGGGTTTGATGTTATGTTATGTTGTGTGTAAGGCAATATTATATCTGATCTAGGAAGACTAATCTTATAAAGGTTTTACACCTTAATTTGTAGGGTACTACTTAATGGATGCGGCCTCTCTGTTGCCCGTATTTGCACTTTCTCTGACCTCTAACTGCCGTGTGTTAGATTTATGTTCAGGACCAGGAGGAAAGGCATTGGCCATGATGCAAACTATGAATATTGGTGAGTAAACATATATCTAACCAATTCTAAAAACTTCCTTTTTCCTTTTTTTTGATGATTGAATAAATGGCATTATAAAATTTGTTACAGACCATGGGATGTAGTATTAGTTGCAGCAGTGTTTATGATGAATTAGTGATTTCTCCTCTGGAATTTATGTAGTGAACATTTTTTGTCTGTTTTTTTCTTTCTTTGATTGAAGTTATCTGCTGTTAAACATTATAATTATCATGTTATAATTGTTTCTGACAGAGCAGCTGACCTGTGTGGACATCTCCCTGAGCAGACTGAGGAGGGTGAGGTCAGTAATGGACAGATATTTGGGAGGTGTGGGTCATATTATTGACTATCACCACATGAATGGTATCAGATGGGTCGCAGCTAACCCTGATGTTATATATGATAGGGTAGGTCAGAAGTTTTACAACTTAAAAGGGGATGCATTTGAATATCTTTGTGTGAAGTGTGGTTGCAGCTTTTGTGTAAAAGTTTTTGAATTAAAAGATGAAGCATTACATACTTATTTCTTCTATAGTGCATCCCCAGTACGAGTACAGATAATTATCTGTGATAAACAAGATGTCATATCCACAGATTTTGAATCAGATATGATTGCTGTAATTTTCCACAAAGTAGACACGGTTACAGTTTTTTCAGTCTTTTTTGCAACCAGAGTTTCAGATATAAATGGACAGTCACCATACCCATCTTCCATATTTCAACTAATCTAAACGGCAGCTGATAACAGAGACACCCAGTAAGTCTCCAGAAACTCTCTGAAATTTAGGGTGTCTATTTTCTAATGTTTTTTCATAATTTTATAGCTCGTATCTTAAACACATTCTATCGTTACTTTGTTCAACAGGTATTGGTAGATGTGCCATGTACAACTGATAGACATGTTTTAAGCCCAGATGAGGAGGACTCCATATTCAAACCTGCTCGTACCAAAGAGCGACTGCAACTGCCAAAGCTGCAACAGGAATTACTTAAGTAAGACTGTGCTCACAAATTTTCAAATGCCAACTGCTAAACAATTTATAACATACAGATGTACACAAACAGTAGTTAGGAATTGCAACATTTCTTGTTGATTTCCTGTTGAGTACGTAAGTTTGAAATGTGATTTATAACTAAAATAATCACGCAATACATAAGAACAAAATTGAAAAGTTACCTTTTCCAAACTTACGCTTTGAAAAAAATATCTCTAAATGATATTTATGAAGTTTTGAAAATCACTATGGTACATACTGGTATCAGAAAATGTATTTTTGTGAGTAAATAGCTATTGAAATAAGTTCATTGCTTTAAAATTGGTGGCAGATTTCATTGATTTGTTACCTTGTCATTGTCTAACTCTCTTATTTATATAAAAAGTGTTTAATTGAGGCATTTTATACTTTCAGATCTGGTATGCAGTGTTGTAAACCAGGGGGTGCTGTAGTCTACTCTACCTGCACCCTCTCCCCAGGACAAAATGACCAAGTTGTCTACGCCGCCATTATGGACCTGCACCATAACTCAGAAATGCAGTTTGTCATCGAGGATTTGAGTTGTTTAGTTGATGCATTTCGGAATGTTTATTATTTTGACAATCATTGTAAATATGGACAGCTGGTGCTGCCACATCTTGCTGCAAACTTTGGACCTATGTATATAGCAAAAATTAGAAGATTAAATTAAGTGCTAGAATTCAGAGCATTTTACTTTTCAAAATATAGGTATGCCTTATTCAGTGCATATTAATTACCCCTTTAAACAAGGCAAATAGAAACAAGCAAAAATAATTTTAAATGGTTTTCTGTTGGACAACTGAAAATTGTGGCAAAAAGCACTGAATAAAATTACTGGGTATATGTTAAAAAACACCAGATTTGATTTTTCAATAGAAAATTATTCCCCATTTAAGACTGCAGATAAGTAGTTGTTATTTTATCCAAGAGACTGGTTTTTATTTAATCAAAAATGACACATTTTAGCTCGCAATCAAGTCATTCAATTTTAATCAATCTTATCCAAACACACTTGGATTTTCTGAGGTGATTTCACCGTTGGTTGTTCCACTAAGTGATTCTGGCATTGCGACAGTTGTGCCAGTAAGACTTTCTCAAGTACCCCGAGTCCCAAGCGATAACTGGGAACCCACCCACATTATCAAGATTTCTCTGTCCTAACCAGTCACTGAGGTGAATTAATATATAACCACATTTATGCTTGTTTAGCTCCTTGTCCTAAGTTTAAATTGAAGTCGTTATGCTCTCCGGGGTGTAACTCCAGCCGGTCTTATCTATGAAGAGAATCTTTGGAAATCTAACAAAACTGTGCAGTCTTATCTGTTAAATAAATCTTGAATAAATCCAAAGTGGTATAAGAAGACCGTCTTATCTGTAATATAAATCTAAGGTAGTTTTAACAAGACAGCCACGACAGTGACTACCACGCAACGCAGGTATTTTGACAGATGCCCTTGCTCGACTTTTATAACGCGCTTTTGTGCGTTTGTCTCGAAGATAAGGTGGTCCACGTCCTCGAAACGCGTGCATCAGTGACGGGCATTAACTCACGTTGTGGAACGTGCACAGTGCCCGCCTTCTTTCATTAGCTTCAGTATCTAAGTTTGCGCTCTGTCATGTCGCATCAGTAGTTACTTAGAGCATGGCGGATAGTGGACGTGTGCTGGGCGGCACAAGAAAGGGGGGGAGGGGGTTATGTTCACGTTTTCTGAAAATAAGATAATTAGATATTTAGCCAATTCTCATCCGTATGTTATTTTACACTCCTGTGCCTCATATTATAGACTACGCAAACGTCCGCTTTCGTGCCATTGTTCGGCTGTTAGGTCATTTACATTCCTTTGCTGCCGCGTACCATGCATAGTCATAGCAATGACCAGTGGTCGCTCCAAACAAGTACCAGTACATCATTTCTGAGGAACAAATTATGAGATGAGAAATTTTTAACTAACGAAAGACCTGTGTTTTAAGGGAAGTTCAATTTACAGAAATCTTTCAATTCTTGTTTTCTTTTGGATTATTTTTCAATAAAACATTTACTTCAAATGACCACATCCTTTAAATTTAAATCGAAATTTTAAGTAGTGTTCTGATACAAGGTACCCACATCTAAAGTTTTAAATAGTGTTTGATGTGAACTCTTGATTTTTTAATATTGCTGTTCTTTTCTAATACTGTCATTGTATATTGCTTATATTTGTTTCACTGCCTATATGTATATATGTATATACGTATTAAAGTGCTTCTGAGGAGAATCGGAAGCGTCAATGACAGATGCAAGCGGGGGAAAGTCTAAAGAAAGATGAGGATTAGTCGATGTATGAACTTGTATCCAAACCATCTTAGCAAATAAATAAATAAATAAATAAAATAAATAAATATAAATAAAATAAATAAATATAAATAAAATAGATAAAATAAATAAATTAATTAATAATCTACCCCCAGAACTTATCAAGATAAAGGGGTTGGGGTGGGGGCGTCTCGATAGTCCGAAGGTTCATTGGTCCGAAGGTTCTATAGTGAACATTCGGACCAATGAACCTTCGGACTATTGAACCTTCGGACTATCGCTACGGCCCCGTTGGGGTAGTATAGAGATGACTTGCGTGAGATGCAGTAGACATAAGATCTGATATTCAAATGTAATTAATTATTATCAAGTAGCATTCGGTCACCTGATGCTGCTAATTCTTTACTCACAACGTGCACGATGATCGCCATCTCGCAACATGGCTGAATTAAAATAATGGAGGTTCTGTTTTTGGTCGGTGCTTATGTAGTGATGATATTTAGACCTAACACATATCATTAAGAGGACAATATTATATAACAACAACAATACAATTTTTTGCGACACGAACAAATATTCTGGGAGGCCACTGAAACCTTTCAGGGAACATTTTCAGGACTATTAAATAGCGTAAAATGCACACAACAACAGCAGGTAAGAATAGTATGTGGTAATAAGATACCGAAAACGATGCAATCTGAGGCCTACTCGTGGCTTCATTCATGAATTCTATTTAAATAGCAGAGAAAGGCTGCATCCTAACACGCGAGGTTAAGTGTTGCTTAATAGGCTATATGTGGCACCTCTTTATTTTAATAAAAGTGTTAATTTGATTTTTATTTGACAAGCCTTTAAAAAACTCTGTCACACTCTCGATAGTTTTTTTTTTTATCCTTTATTTATTATCATAACGGCGCTTGTCCCTCTCTAGCTGCTTTTCATTTACCCGATTTAGATCAAGGATAATTTATTTCACCATTTATTTTGACGCTTGTGATATTAGCACATTTGCTTAAAAAAAATCCCCCTTGGAAATCAATGCCCCCAAGATTTCCAAACTTTTAAATTTTGAAATACTGTAGAATCTGTAGACCAAACAAGAAGTGCAGGCCCCTAAAACAACCAATCACCCACACAGGTTTCATTACATTTCATCAATGCTATCGTTCTGCCCCCTATTGGTTTATACAGGGTTAGCATTGCGAAGCATGTGACCTTCGTTGCAATAGTAAATTTAGAAAATTGACGAGTTTTTGTCGGTCATACTGATTTCCTTTCCACAAAAGACACTCATGTTGCGACGATTATCTTTGATGTTAAAAACTTTGTGTTGATTAGTCCACCAATTAGAGATACGGAATGCTGCCCCGGTGATCGCCGCGCCACCAGCGGTGAGCGCCAGTTAATGCCTGGCATTCGTAGCGACAACACGCTCGCGGAGAGGATGAAAGCCGACAGAGATTGTCCCGAAATGTTACTGGCGAGATTTTTAGATGATACAGATCTGTTTAACCTGACCATCGAAGACCCATACCAAGAACAAGTAAGTGAAATACTTTGGTAATAGTCCTAAACCATTACTTCGTATTTCTGCTTTATAGTTGTATAATTCAGCACGTTCTCGTGCGATCAGATAAAGATCCTTCTTCAGTACGTCTTTGATATCTTAAGATTTGTTCAGATTATTTCTTTGATGATTTTGAGTAACCGAGCATCGGATTTTACCGTGACGCTCACTTTTGAACCACGTACTGTTTACAAATTTGTACATCTAAGTCAGGCAGCACGTTGCTTAGTTTACTATTATCGTCCTCGGCGCTGACTTGATCGATAGAATCTGAATATGGGTAGTGTTCGTCTTTATATACCTTTGCAGTTTTCTATCACGTGCTTTGCCTTATATCCAATGATATTGCCGTAAATGAGAAGGTGCGTTGTTCACGTGAATAATCTGGTCCAATCCAGTTTCGGTGGCAGGAGGTGTGTCTCGGTAAAAACCCATTCATTACTGACGTATGTGTGACGTCAGAGGCATGACCTTTCTGGGTCAATGCCCAGGGTGACTATCGTATTACTGGACATGACGTATTAACTGTCATGACAGAAACAGGAGAGGAATATAATTTATCATAATGTATAGTTATTTTTTTACCTTTTTTTATGGCCCGTACATGATTTTGCTTTACATTAAAAAGGGAAACTTATGGAATGACTTTGCCTGGGTAAGAAGAGTTCAGAATAAATTAAAATATTTTGCACTGAAAAACTTCATTACCAAATTAAGTCACAAGTGATGCAGCACAGTTGTAGGCCATACCAGGAAGTTTTTTGTAACGTCATCAAACTTTGTACCATATTTTCTTTGAATCGGCACTCATGTACAGATTATTTTTCAGACAGGCATTGGCGGCAGAAAGTGCTTATATTTATTCCATACAGAAATAATACTTTATTTAGTTTGTACAGAAATCAAAACACCCCAAAATACTATTGCTTGATTGAGACTTTACTTAACCCAAAGTTTGGTCACCTTTTCTTCTTTCTGACAAGGTATGATAATGAGCATAACACCCTTGGACTACAAATAACAGTAGCCCTGTTGACTGGAGGAAAATTCATGGTCAGTGGACAAGTGGTTCTTTTTGATTCTGATACCGGATCTGTTGTGCATAAAGCCATAAACCTTATCATGTGCACTCACCTTATTAACACCTAGGTGGACATGCTTGCATGGCCTCATGGATGATTAGATCACTCTCTGAGTGGGTCATTACTCCTCATGGCTCGTAGTGCTAAAGGAAAACAAGTCATATATTCTTCTATGAGAAGAGACATTTTCTGACAGTGTCAAATTATCTTTGTTGATCCATCCTCCATTTGGACCATCTTCCGACAGAAAACATTAGATAACCGTCAAAATAAACCTGACAATCTGACCGTCTTCCGGAAGACCCAGAAGATGGCCTGACCTGCCCCTGAGTACTGTGGTGAGGGTTCCATTGTGGGGGAGGGGGGGGGGAGTGATCAAAGTTCACTGGAAATAACTTATCAATGCACAAATCACAGGATATAAATCTTTATTCTGTTTCATTTAAAATGCAGGAAATATAAGTTGGAAATCTCAAATCACCAAGAATGACTTTTTGACACGAATGACAAAGAGTAAAAACTTGCATTCACGAGTGACGTACATGAATGGGATTTTTCACAGATCAAATAATATGAACATTTCATGCATCTCAGATAATTAAAAGTGACTTTCAGGGGTGACAAAAAGACCCAATGACACCCTCTATGAAGACATTGCTATTTTAACATCTGTTGATTCTTCAGAGCAATAAGCAAATCTATTACATGACTTAATAGGTTTTGAACAAAACATTTTTATTGTTCGAAAGCAAAGAAAAAAATCTGATATTTTATTATCTTATGCTAGTAGCTGTCTACAACACAGCTAAACCAGGCACATTTCATGCAGTAGATATAACAGTTCAAACATTATTAAGTATGTTGAGAAAGGAGTAATCCAATTTTTCCCTATTAACCACAAAACTACTGATTACTTTTACATCATCTTCAGTCTTTGTTAGAAAATATTGTGAATTACACTTTTATTTTGCTTTGTTTGTTGAGATGTGACAAAACATACTAAACTTGAAAGTAGAGGGCTGTTAAATACATTTATATATTTTTTTCCTTATCATGGGTCTCAGTTTTTTTTGCATGGTACACATGTAATGTTGAAGCATTAAGTGCATTAATGGCCTCAAACTCCAGCAAATTTAAAATTTCTGTCAGCATAATATATATTTTTATCATGCAGAATTCCCTCCTGAAAACCTTGAGCATCGAATCTCCACAGAGCTTGGAACAACCGTCATCCATTGTGTCATTGCCCAGCAGTCCAGAGGCATCCCCAGGATCTGAAAGCAGCAGAAAGAGGAAACAAAAGAACCCCGTGGCAAGACACAAGAGAGAATCTCATATAAAGGCAGAATTGCGTAGGAGATCAAAAATTCAGGTGCTTTTTTAAAAAAGGAGAGAAATAACTAGGAAAATTACGAACAAATATAACCCATTGGTCTAGTATATATTACACCATATTGTTTTTTTATAAACCTGTTTATTATTTTGAATGGTTTTCTAGAGAGACAACTGTTTATTTGTCTTACTTAACTATTTGATTAATCACAGTGTAATGATTTGGTATTAAAAATCTGTATTATGATTTGTGAGCCAAAAGCAATATTCCCCTTTCTCCTTGAAGCCAGCTATGAAGTTTTGTAGCAGAACACAGAAAATCCATATGCATAGCCTAAGACATTATGGTGATTATTACTTTTTTTGAAAAAGAAAATAAATATTTAATTTTAGCATGGCTTTGGAGACCTGAAGACTCTCGTTCCAGCCATTGATGATAGCCCAGGAAGCAGAGAGAGTAAATCTGCCATGTTGTTCAAAGGTAGGTGGGAACTCATTTGTCCTTCATTGGCCAAACACAAGTCTTCCCATCATTTCCAAAAGAAAATGTTACAGTTAGGGACAGTGTTATATACAAGTATAAGCATTGTGTTATCAAAACAGGAAAAGAACACAAAACAAATATATGTGATCTTGCATTTGCCTTTCATGATCTGTGAAAATAGTCTTTGTTGTGCAATCTCAAAATACCAGATGAATCTTTGAATAATTTTGCAATAGTGACATTAAAGATTACTTTAGCAGAGAAAACTTCTGAAATAAGTTATTTAATATTGATGTTTATAATTTTTAACAAAAGATAAAAGCTCCATGATGGTTCTTTAAGAAATGTTAACTGTTGTTTGATGTGAACTCTACTTCTGTGACAGTCTTATTTTTAAAATGTGGATATAATATAGTCTACAGACACTCAAAATGATAATAATAATAATAATTTTAATAATAAATACATAAATAATATTGCTGTTTTTGCAGATATTAAGAGATTTTCTGTCAAGGGGGACAGTTTTACTCTTTGAACTCTTCTGTTAAACTGAAGAGACCTCCATGTTGATAAAGATTATTGTTGACCCCAGAAGCCCAACACTCACCTTGGCTTGTTCTCATAAAACTTTTCGTTCAAAACAACAACAACAACAGCATACACACACGCGCATGCACACACACACATGCACACACAGGAAGATTTCACATGGAAAAATAAAGTTGTCTGCCAACAAGTGACCGTTTTATGAGTTTCATAAAATTTAATTTTTTTTCAAGTATCTAAAACATTTTTGGGGACAAAAATTTTTCAGTTCATTGTAAACTCTAATCAGTTCTGCTAAAAAGTAACTATACCTTACTAAAATGCTAAATTTATATAAGATTATAAATTATATTGTATTTTAGCCACTATCTGTCTTCAGAAAACTATCCGACAGATGAGCAAAAAGGCAAACGCTCATTTAACAAGGTTTATGTAAGACCTGTTTGTAAATTTAAAGAGAAATGTTTGGGATTTCTTGACAGTTTATTTTCCTGCTTTGATACAATGTGAGTACTTGTGTCATCTACCAGATAAGATAAGACATGGCAGATGTTTATATATACATTCCCCCTCCCTTATTCTGTGTTGCTAGATCAGAACCATGACATGCACTTTTGGAAGGATGAAAACATTTATTCATCCGGTTATGGATTGTCATCATCAGTGAAATGAAAAAAAAAAAAGATAATTTTTTTCTTTGGATAAAAAAGCATGATGGGAAAAGACCTGGCAGCACACTGGTCCCCCATGTCCCGTTTATTAAAACGACACCCTCTGCTTTTAAACACACCAGCTGCCGATTACTGCCGACAGCTCCAGGCTGAGCGTATTCAAATGCAGAATGAGGGTGACGCTCTGCGTGCCGAAATAGAGATGCTGACCCAACAGACTAGGTGAGGGTCATTTTCGAAAAAAATAACGCACAAAACAACATATCACCACCAAGTGTATTGGGTTAGGTAAGTATGTGGATGGGGTAAGCTTACTTCACGCTGTTGTGAACATGGTTTACAGATTAGTTTTCCACCAATCATTGACATAATGTGATTGAATGAAAGACTGTTGGTATATGCATGCATGCTTGTCTTGAAAATCTCATTACTATGGATTTTTTTTGCAGATGATACACAGCAGATGCACACTTTAATACAATAATTCAAAACTGTTTTGTGGTTAGAATTGCAGGTCCCTCTTCAATTAAAAATTAATATTTTTTTGAACTATTTCTGTCAAAATAAATAAAAACTTTTCTGAATTTCAGGCATGTTTTTCATTTTGGATTCTAAATAATAAGATTTTGATTAAAACTTTTCTTGTCTTCAGGTCAAATCAAAAATTGATTGAATTGAATAATTCAAATGGGCAGTTTCTTTAATTTCAGACTTGGGTGGGCAGGGATATTCTTTTTTTGTCAATTTGAAAAATTACAATTTAAATTTCTTTTTGGTTCTTATAAAATAACACGATCAATTCACATTCTTTTTTGTTGAATAGAAATTATATCCAGTTCCTCTTCCTTTTTTTTTTTTTTTTCACTTACGCCACAGTTTTTAATGTCACCAGTGATTAAAGTGCGCTTTATCTGTGTGTGATTTCGTCTACACTCCGAAAAGTTTGGTTAATTCTTATTTCATTTTAAGTTTTCTAATGCATTTTTTCTTGAATTTTTACAGCCAGTTGCAAGCCTTGCTTCCTGAGTCGGGTACTGATGTTGGTGAAGAGTGTGCCAAGAGCTCTGCTGTAACATCCAAGTCAAATTTGGGGGCTATGTACGAGGAACATGTAAGAAGAGAAACTTACAGGAGTTGGAAATATTGGGTCGTATCCTTTTTGAAGTAAAAAGATTAAGATAATGAAGACAATTTGTTTATGTAAAAATTGGACATATATTTACAATGGCAAGAATACTTGATTATGTGGATACTTGTGTATTTATTTCTAAGAACTGAACAGGTATCATTTCAGCTACAATTTTTAAAATGTCTTAAAAGTAGAGCAATCCTGCAGTGAACTTGCAGTGTTTTGTTAACTCACACCTCAAAGTCTTAAATTGAAGTCACATTCAAGATGAAATGAGAGGTAACTAGTTTCAGTTCAATTTATTAAAATCTTAAAGCCTTACAGCTTATCAGAAATTTAGAGTAATATGTTTATATTTAGTGTTTACCTTGACTTTGGCATTAGTATGGAATGTTAATGCGTCCATTGTTTGACTCCTTCAACCAAACCGTGTCCACCAAGACCTGGAATGAGTTCCGCTCTTCTGTAATGGTCTGGTTGCAGAACCACTGCTCACTGGGGGGCATGAGGGCAGGTGAGATTGATGTTTGTACATTCATGCACACACACATACACACACACACACACACACACACACACACGTGTTGAAGTGCAAGGAGTGGAACCTTAAGTGTATAGAGGCACTGAAATATCCAGAATCTAAATGAAGAAAATTTATAGCATGAAATACAAGAGTTCCTGACAAACTGTATACACACATTTTTTTTCTTTTGTTGTTAATATTGTTCACTGTTTTTGTGCCTTGTTTGGAAATTTCCCTGCAATAAACATAAGCCAAAATTTTATCATTAAAACATACTTCACTGTAACTTCAGTAAGGTATGAATACCTTTTTCTAGTTGCACTTCATACACTTCGTCAGCTGAGCACAAGTACGGCAGTGTTGACGAAGCCAGAAGATTTTCCTGCAGAATGTGTCCGTGGGGCCCTTGAGGAATATGCCATGAGTTCATGACCTGTCTTGAAGTGCTGTGCCACCTATGGCGCAAATCTGAGTGGACACTCAGATGTGTATATATTGTAGTGTACATAAACAGCTGCCCTTTTGTAAAGATGTAAAATAATATATTGATTTTCATATGTATTGCTTTATCAATGGATTGTATTTTTATGACTTGAATAAAGTATTTTTGCATTGCAGCATCTTAATTTGATTTTGAATGGTGTAAGTACAATTGTTGTAAAATATGAATTTCAAATGAGGTATTTTGGGATGAGAGGCCAGATAATACTATTTATAATTCCGGCTGCAGTACAGTTTTTGAAGTGGGTCATAGGTCTAAATGTTTTTTTTT
>NW_019773849.1:11089-40156 GCF_001039355.2 Lingula anatina | reverse complement strand
GTTATCTTGAAGATTTTTTTTCAAAATATATTGTGCATTGTATATTTATACCTGTTGAGTCATAGTCATTATAAACATCTTCTGTTACTGAAATGAATTAGTAGAGATTTATGTTTTGCATTATATGCCACTTATGAGATAAGAACTTAGCTCAACAAGAAAGTAAATAAATTTTTTGTAATTCTCAAAAAAAAAAAAAAAAAAAAAAGATCAGCAGTATTGAATAGATATTGATATTTTGCAGTTCTCAGAAAAAAAGCTTAATTGGTTCTCTGAGAACGTAGGTAGATAATTAATAGAAAAATATTGATATTTTACAGTTATCAAAGAAAAATATTGATATTTTACAGTTCTCAAATAAAAGCTCAGCTTCGTAAGAAAGCTTATGAAGATGCTGGACTGCCAGTCCCTGCAGAAGAGAAATCTCCAAAGAAAACTACACAGAAGCAGCAAGCTTCCGGAAGAGGAGAGCCTCAAGCAAAGAAACAGAAGACAGCTGGTGAGAAACTCTTGGAGATTTTATTACACACTTTCTTAAAAAAAAAAAAAAAAAAACGTTTCAAGCAAGTTTATTTAAAGATATGAAGCAAGACTTTTTGACCCTCCATCAAAATGCCTTTATCTTGACTCATCAAGCCTCAACTTCAGTTAGATTTGATTCATTTTTTTACCATCATTACACAAGAGACAATGATAAATGATAAATCTAACATTTCACATCTCACGCTTGGTATATAATTTCAGAGGTAACATTGAGTGCACTAAATGCACCCGAGGGTGATGTTGATATTGAGGGAATTGGGGACCCTCATCCCAGGAAACTAGATTTTGATTCAGGTGAGTATTGCCTTAATGGATTACCCATTTTTGTTTATAAATCCATATGANCTTTCTTAAAAAAAAAAAAAAAAAAACGTTTCAAGCAAGTTTATTTAAAGATATGAAGCAAGACTTTTTGACCCTCCATCAAAATGCCTTTATCTTGACTCATCAAGCCTCAACTTCAGTTAGATTTGATTCATTTTTTTACCATCATTACACAAGAGACAATGATAAATGATAAATCTAACATTTCACATCTCACGCTTGGTATATAATTTCAGAGGTAACATTGAGTGCACTAAATGCACCCGAGGGTGATGTTGATATTGAGGGAATTGGGGACCCTCATCCCAGGAAACTAGATTTTGATTCAGGTGAGTATTGCCTTAATGGATTACCCATTTTTGTTTATAAATCCATATGATGTCAAATATTATAACTTACTATAGTGCGCCAAAACATGTACAGTATGTAGTGTGATAAACCATATCATACAATAATGTTATCTGATTACCTGATCAAACCTCTATCAAGATTTACATGAAAAACATAAGGGCAGTTTACCACGATGAAAATCTAATATCTTTGCAATTTTTTAACCCAAATACTTATTGATTTATTTCCTAGACGTAGATTCCAGCATGCTGTGATGAACTGAAGACCAGAAAGATGTAATCACAGTAAATAACAGTGCCAGTCTGTGCTAGAAGGGACAATAAATGCTTCCCTCAACTGAGGAGGTTATGTTGTTATCAATTTGTTTGTTTGATAATGGAACAATATATCTTGAAATGTTTTTCCAAATTTTGTCTCTTGTTGATATGTTGCTGTAATGAGATTTTTCCGTCTATCAGTGGATTTCCAACTTCTTGGGAGCCAAAAATATCATATTAGAGGTCGATGCAGAGGGCCCCCTGGATCTCAAGCCACATTTTCAGACTTTTTCACTGAATGGCAGTTCCATCCCTGTTGTTGTCATTACAAACTTGTAAATACCATGACATAAGTGTAAGATGGGGGCTTTACTCACAGGATGCCATTAGTAATAGAGTTTTAAAAAATGTTTTAAGAAACTGTATGAAGCCAGTTACTTTCAGTTGTTGTGCATATTTAAACAGTTACATGGTGTACAAGGTACTTGTTAAGTAGTGTAGATTAATAGGCTGATGTAAATTTGTCTACCCATGTAGATTTATTAATAACAAATTCACTTTTGTATTCTCTGGATTTAGTTACAAATTTAAAGTATTGTTAGCTCTCTGCTGCATCTGTGGTCTTTTTCACATTGACAGCTTGATGAGCAACTGAACAGTGCTTTTTAATTTTGATTCAAAATTTACCAAATTAAGCCTTGGTATTTTTGTATAGGCTTCTTATGCAAGCAATAACTTTCTTGTGTAAAGGTGACAGCCCACGGGTCTTTACTGCAGCAAATAGAACTTGGAACAAAAGTCTGTATTTATTTCTTAAATGAAGTCTTACAGGCTTTTATTGCCAATCTGTAGCAAGCACACAGCAGGACTTTGGATATTTTATTGTTTAATATTTATTAAGCAGCGTATAGTTTTCAAATATTGAGATCGACTGAATGTAATAAACACACCTACAAGCATTTACTTATGTCATGCCCTTTAATTGATCTTTTTAAAAATTTCAGTAATATACCATTATGAATTAAGACCTATAAAACGTCCCCGTTTTTCTTTACTAGATTGTTTCATATAATCACTTTTATTTGCAAAAAAGTGACCTCATAAGACTAAAAAACTTTTTTAAGTTGCTTTGTCCACCCCCTCCCCCAACACACAGGATTTATTCTTAAGCAAGTCTAAAATTTCCATTTCTAAAGTTTTTTAAAGTTAAAATATTACATTTCCAGCTTTCTAAATCTAAAACTAGCCACGCCAGTATAAGATAGGTTTAGATAAGTTGTATAAGAGATTTTAGAAAGTTACATGTATGAGAAATTTATTTGTAAAACTGTCAATGCTGGCAATGCTAGCAAATTGGAATAGTGTAACAACAATATAATAATTATATTTATTACTTTATTTATTTGAGCTCAACTTCATTGAAACAGTCAATCCTTGGTGAATAAGTTTTTATCCGACTGATGTGTCGAGGAAACTATCTTTTATAATGCTCTTATTTATCCCAAAGCAGAAGCCATAAAACCACAATAATTTTATAAGTTTCAATTATCAACATCAGGAATTAGTCCAGAATATATATACATCAGCTTTAACAACGTATTTGGTCCTGAACAAATATAAACTTAGTCCATATTGTTCAGTTCTATCAGCTTGTCTTCTTCTTGACCAGTTCTTTGAATTGTGACAGTATTCTTCCTTCACGCTTGGATCGCTCTGCATGGTTAAAGTTGGCCAGGGCACGCTTTTCATCTGCGCTGTATATCTGGTTTTCCTTACGGAGACGGACGGCTTCCATACGACGATGCCTGAAATGCAAGTATAAGAGTAATAATTATTATTTTTATGGAAAATTGGTGAAAACTGCACAGCTTAAAACAAGGTATTGGGGGCTGTCTATTGTATTTCTATTTGCCTTAAGAAGGAACATCTGCTGGCTAATCAAAGCCATGCTAAAAATGATTGTAATAGCAAACCTTGTAACATTTCCAATGTCAAGAACAAAAGATAAAGATGTGATGTTATTTTCAATAGCTGCATGTCAAGCATGAAAGTAAATTACAACAATGCCTGGGGCCATTTTTCAAAATCCACCTTGGTACACATTAAAGACACCCCTCATTATGTGACACCTACTTGTATTCATGCAAGGTATGTACACCTCTCTGGATTGTGGTATATTCAATAATAATAATAATTATTATTATAATTCTTATAACAATCAGTTTCCTTATTATTGGCTCAATCAACTGCAATCATACCTGCTCCCACTCATGACATATCCAGAATCTTCAAACTTGTCAATCTCGTCTGGAGTCAGACCAATTTCACCTCTTCTTGGGATCCTCTTGCCTTCTGCTATGTAAGCTGCCATGGCAGCACCCTCTCCTGGCAAAAGAGCTCGGCCAAAACTGAAATGATTACATAAAGTGGTTTTTAATGAGTTAAAGGGTAACAGTAAAAACTGGGATCCAAGAAATGCATGAACACAACTCGAGTATGTTTAACTTAACTTACTGAATATTTTTAAATCAGGACTTTATCAAATGGATCATCCACAATACAATTCTTTTCTGTTTTATGATGTACTTTTAATATATAATGCTTTGCAATGATGAGCGTAAATTTAATCAATTAAGAGCTATCAAATAAAGGCAATCATATACAGAGCAAAAATATAAACACTCTATGTGAATTATGTAACATGAAATAGACGATTACAAATGAGCTTATCTAGCCTTATAATTTTACAGTAATCTGCAGCACATAACAAAATTCACTTGGTACGATTTAATATATAATTACATAACCCACAATGCTGATAAAATTTCTAATTAGTATTGTGAGGGGCATATATATTTTTGGTCAGTACTAGTACATATATATTGTCCCAACCTTAAATGAGAGTGAGAAAATTTGTTTAACTTCATGCAAGTCCAACTCTCTCTGAATGACAATGCTTTTCTTTGTACCCAAACATACTTTTAGTTAAAAAAATAAATAAATAAAATAAAATAAACAAAATTCAAATTAATACTTTAGCTCCCCAACTTACTCTAATTTAGCCTGTCCCGACCCGTCCCCTCCATCCAAGATGGGCCCAACCACATCTTCTTCTTCTGGTTTCTTCTTACCAGAGCCAACTAAAACACAACACAGACTCAAAATATGTACAACAATACATGCACAACAATATCACTTGTAGTTAGTACATTTTACAGCTTAGACCAGTAACTTCTGAGATGCCTGCAGGGTTTTGACGTATCAAAGTTTAAAGATAAATTTTTGTAGTTAGGTTCTGAATCAGTGAAACAATCAATAGTGAGAAATTAAAATTTAAAACCATTATAACTGTGCTTACATCAATCATTTTGTTTTTGCATTTTCTGGATGTTCTCATTACTAGTAACAGATGACTTGCCTAAATGAACCTGAACTTAACATAGAGGAAAACTATTAACTTTCTTACTTTTCTTCTCCACCCACTCTTCCATATCAGTGTCACTGTCCTCAGATTCTGACTCAGTCTCCTCCTTCTTCTTTTTCTTCTTTTTGGTTCTGGTCTTTTTAGCTTTCTTAGATTTTTTACTAGTAAGAAAAGTTGAAAGGGTTATTAAGGCAAACAAACAATTTTCTATATAAATATGCTCAATGTGACTCCTCTATAGTTATTTTCCTTTGTTCCACAAGCACCATACTAATTTTCAATTGCTATACAGAATTAGTAATCTCAATATATTAACATTTCTATTGTTCAATTAGTTTTTATACAGAATTAGCAATTTGAAGCAAAAATGATCAACCTTTCAATCGATTTAATTTTAATTGATTGTTTTTTTTAAATAAGATCAATTTTGAAGAGTATTTTTTAAAAAGATTTTTTAAAATTCATTTATCATCCCAATTTAATCTTTGTACCTTTTCTTTTTGTGTTTCTTGTTCTTTTTATCCTTTTTTCTCTTTTTCTTCTTCTTTTTCTCCTCCTCCGATGACTCTGTTTCAGATTCAGATTCAGAATTTCCCTTTTTATTATCAGTCTCTGCTGCCAGCCAAACATGGTCCACGTGGTCGGGTGACGGAGATCTCCCCCACACCTCTAACGCGCCCACTTCTCCGATCTTTTCTCTTTCACGCCTTCTCCTGTGATGTGAAAAATAAAAGTTTATGGAGTATTCAAAATAAAGAGCATGCTAAAACACGTCAAATTTCAACACACATGAATGTCTTTGTTCCATTATATTTTAAGATGATTTTTGTTTCAACAGGACGAAACCTTTAAATCTTGGGAGACATGAATATAATTAAACGCTCTTAATCATGATATTCAACTTTAACCTTAACGGGCCTGATGACTTGGGACTGATAAAATATTAAATGTACTGTTCATCTCTGGTGGTGGTTTTCAGCTATTATGCTCTATATCAGAACTGAATAAAAAGCTTCACGAACTGAATAATTCAAAATTAATTAGATAAATTTTGCAATAAAAATTTTCTTTTTTCTTTTTTCGAAAAAAATTATAAAATTTTATATAATAATCACCTGTTTAATTGAATAAAATTCTTAGAACTCACTGACATGAAAAAAACTTAGTCACCATAAATTTGATCAAGGGGCTAAAATCTTAAAGGTACATATGAACCAAGCATTGGTGGAGTGTGGATTCCCAGTTACACATGTAAACCACTTCAACTAGATTCTTATATGACTAAAATAAATTCGACATGCCAAGGGATAAACTGAATAGATCACTCGATCAGCCATAAAAGACCTTTAGACTGCTCCTTTCTTTAAATTTTTGGTTGTAAATTTAGCCTACTTTTGTGACCTACTTTCCTGCCCCATTGACATACAGCTTAGAATGCTAGCAGAAAAATCTGTTCAAACATCATTTTCGGGTAAAATTAAACAATGCCTTTTGGTAATTCTCTTAGTTATACTACTTGAAACTATATGCTGGCATTTGGTTGGTTTTGTGACAAAAAATTGACTTTGTATGCATCTTTAACCACGAAGAATATATAGCACAAGCAACTTTAAAGGTTAGAGTGACCCAATGAAAAAACTAGACCCCACTTACCTTTCCAAGAATTCCAAGGACTCTGGTAACTGTCTTCTTTGGTGTCCATGTTGGTGCCACTGACTTTTCTTGGGGTCTTGTGGAAAGTCATTCCCAGAAGAAAATCCATTCTCTCTGTCAGTTCTGGGAGAATAAAAAGAGTACGCTTGCATTTTTTTCTTATAGGTACAAGACTGTTTCAATATTCTTTTCTAGTATTTTCTGGCTGTCAACTTTCAAGCAGAACATTACACCACTTCAAGTTACATGTGCTATAACTTGTACAGTCAAATCTCATAATGTGAAAGAACATTCTTTTACATGTAGATCAACTAACTTCACTATATTTTCAAAACATACAGCCTAAAATTTCTTTTAGTCAATGCCTCAAAGTAGATACTCATATTTTCAAATAAATCCTATACTGAATATTTCCAGTTTTCTGTTTTTCTATATATATATGACCCATTAAATATAATAAAGGCACACATCTCAAAATTTTTTTTTTTTTATTCATTTAACCATTAAAGTTACCTTACCTTTCCTGTTTAAAAGGTACAGGGGATCTTGACCTTTCTGAATTCATGGCAATGTTCATTAGTCTATTGTTAACTGGAGACCTTGACATAGATTTCTTCCTTTTCATAGGTGAGCTAGATCTTGATCGTCTCTTGCTTACTGGTGATCTTGACAGATTCTTGCTCACTGAGGATCTTGACCTTCTTTTGCTCTTTGGTGATCTCGACCGCCTCTTGTTCACTGGTGATCTTGACTGTCTTTTGCTAACTGGTGATCTTGAGCGTCTCTTGTTTACTGGGGATCTTCTTTTGCTTACTGGTGATCTTGAGCGTCTCTTGCTCACTGGTGATCTTGAGTGTCTCTTGCTCGCTGGTGATCTTGAGTGTCTCTTGCTCACTGGTGATCTTGAGCGTTTCTTGCTCACTGGTGATCTTGAATGTCTCTTGCTCACTGGTGATCTTGAGCGTCTCTTGCTCACTGGTGATCTTGAGCGTCTCTTGCTCACTGGTGATCTTGATTGACTCTTGCTCACGGGTGATCTATAATTGCTCTTTCTCACTGGTGACCTTGACTGTCTTTTCCTCACTGGTGATCTTGATCCAGAATTTTTTCTGTTTCTGGGTGATCTTGATCTAGAATATTTCCTTTTTACTGGTGTCCTTGACCTCCTTCTTTTAGGAGACCTTGACATTGACCGTCTCTTACGCACAGGGGACTTAGACAATGACCTTTTTCTCCTAACAGGAGATCTTGAACTACTACGGAGTTTCTTTCGGTCAGGGGAATCATACTTGCGATTCTTTTCTCTGGAATTGGATCTGTAGTGTCTTTCTCTAGATCTACTTCTCGAACTATGCCTTTGGTCAGTTTTCCCATTCCTTCTGTCTCTTGGACTCTGTGAACTTGAACTGCTTGATTCAGAATCTGACCTTGAATCAGACTCTGAATCTGAGCTTTCCCTTACCATCTCTTTTGCTCTTGTTTGCAGAGTATCTGTAATATAAAAAAAAGGGGTAAAGATTACATTAAAATGCATTAAAATGTTGATGAGGAGCAGGTCTTTTTTCTCAGAAACAGACAGTTACTGTTTTCGGAAGATAAAAAAGTAAAAGGTAAGAAGTTTTAGGTATATCCGACTGTCTTAAATTCCCTCTTAATCAGAACTATGACCTATTCTAATTTCTACTAAAACATGCCTAAACATAAACAGATCTTTATCATGGAACCTGTATGGAATATACTTGCTCAACGTTACATGTAAACAAAATTCTTAGCATTTAAAGTCAATCAAGCAAGTTTATCTCACTTGTAACTTTGTTATAACCTTACATTCTGAAACTGCAGCAAAACATACGTACCGGAAGTGTAAATGAAATCTCGCGAGACATGCGAGAATTCACTCGGATGTATATTATTTATGTTTTATTTTAGATTTAATTATAAATTAACCTGCCTTAAGTGGCGTTTTGCTTTCAAAATCGATTATAAGATTTAGTGCATTGAGAATATAAGCATTTGTACTCTATAATTATGAAAATAAAAAGATCGTCTATTTCCGGTAACATTCGTCTCCAGGGTGATGTTTCAAAATGGCGATACCAGGAGTGAAATATGACGATGGGGGTGTTGGAGTTCCTGGCAATTGCTTTCCTGTCAGAAGTATATTCAAACAATCTGAGGAAGGTCAGTGTACATTTCAATCTCACAAAATTGAAACTGCATAGTTTGATACTGCGTATACTGTTCAGAAAACGTACAAATATAGTCGTTTCAGTCGAGATTGTGGTAAATAAGGTCATGGACATAAGAAATGAGAACAAATGCATATAGCAGGCTTCTATCCAATGATGGCAAGAGTGTATTCTGCTTTAATTTTACTAGAAACATGTTGAGTGAAAATCGTAACGTTGCTGGGTTTAAAACTACGCACAGGAAATAGCGCGAAATGTGGAGAACCAACCAATGCTACATTTCAGTTGCTGAAAAATTATAGGAGGGGTATTTGGAAGGGGTGGGGGTTAAAGGGGTATGGGGGGGGGGGTTGAGTTGGAGAGACAACAAATTGTCACCTTATTTATTAAGCATATTTGCATTAAAAAAAGATTCCCCAGGTATTTTTATAGGTATTGCAGCCTCAATAATCATTTTCCAATACTCCTACATGTACCGGTATATATTAGAGGATGATGCATCAACATGATTTCATAATGGCAAAGCTATCATGCATTATTATTTAAAAGAAATGAAATTCATTTTCAGGAGGAGGCGCATGGCTGGTCTCATTACGAGCAGAACAGCGTCGCCGCTTCAAGGCTGTTCTTTGTTCAAAGCCAAAGACATACTCACAGATCAAAGAAGAGAAAAAGCAATCAGCTGCCCCAATAAGCACTCCAAGACTACAGGGCAATCTCAGTGATGAAGAGGAAGGAGAGACTTTAGATGGCTTCTACTTGGTCAGTTCATTTGCATACCTGCAATTGTCCTTTCGTTTATTTCTTCTTCTTCTTTTTTTTTTATCCCAGAGGTGTATCACAGATTTTTCAGAAATAGAAGGTGGTTGGCTTCTGCAGTAGCAAATACTCCTATGCAGTCTCAAGTGTCCCATGCAATCTTATGATATCACCTGGCTTTCAGTAGGAATGGGACTGTTTATCTTTAAAGAATTTTTTTGGCATGTGAGGACACTGGGGGGGGGGGTTTATGGGAACAAGAACATTATATTTTCTAGCAATTTTGTTAAAAAAAAATATCTTGACCAGTGAAGAAAGCTAGCTGTCCAGCTATTTAGGGTAAAAATTGAGTTGTCTTGTCAAATTGCATGGTATATTGTGATACAGACAAAGGTAAGAAGATATTACCACTCTGGTCGCAGATACTTTACCATTTCCATATTATATTCAACCTTTCAGCTATACCTAACTTTTGGTTTGGCCCTCTTTCATTGAATAGAAAGTAAAGAACTTTAAGATAATTTTTAATTGATAAAAACTATTGATTGTAGACCATTGGGAAAAATTTATTTCAAGATGACCCAAGAAAAAAGTCAGCAGTATAATAATAATTTCATTCCTCTCCTGCAGATGAAGCACAGCTGTGTAGAGGACCCCTCAGACCTGTGTTCTGTGAACATCTGTGGGAAAGGAATCACTGAGGTGAAGGAGGAAGATCTGGGCCTCTTTGACAATGTGGCTTATGTCAATGCAGGGGAAAACTTCTTGCCATTCGGTAAGTGTGTGTGCGTGTGTGTGTGTCTGTGAGAGAGAGAGAGAGAGAGAGAGAGAGATTGTGCTTGGGTAGATCTTTTGGATAGATTTGTATATTACTTAAATATCAGGATTGTAAGATAATAATTTTTTTTATCTATTTCATTTTTTGATTGTTAGTAAATTTGAAATTCTTTCATTTCAGATAAATTAATCCCTGCCTTTTTTTCTCCTATAAATCCCTTACCTATACAGTTTGATAAATTATGTTGAATGATTTATCATTATGTACTCAAAATGTTTTTCTTCTTTTAATTTTTAAAATCTAGCATAATTTTTTTTTTTCATTGCAGAGGCATTCCGTGGTTTCCCAATTATTCGTGAATTAGAGATTCCACTTAATGGGTTAAGAGGAATACGTATTACACGCAAGGACTTTCCTCATTTGGAGGTAATATTTTGATGTATTTAAAACTACTTTTACACTATGTGGACTTTGTTGGGAACATCTTTGTATATTTTGTAAATTGTTGTCTGTTTTGATATTTGTAAGATTAAAAGGAAATAGTCAATTTTCTGATGTCCCCCCTCCTTTCTGGCCTTTGAGAATGGCTACATACTACATGCTTTTATAAGTATCATTCACATTCATTCACTAGTTACCAGCACTTCCATAATCAACTTTTCCCTTTTTAGGTCCTTGATCTGTCATATAACAACCTGGCCAAGGAAGATATTCTAATGCTTGGCGTCATTCCAAAACTTAGGGTGCTACATTTAACAGGGAATAATTTTAAAGAGCTTCCACCTGATCTAGCTCAACCTTTTAAATCAGAAAAGTAAGTATTAATTTTAAATAAGTAAACTGTTAGCAAATGATCACTTTGGATTTTTTTTTTTTTTTTTTGCAACATTTGTTTTAGAGTTTTAAAAAGTTCATTCATTTTGTGTTATAGTATTCTTTCATTTATTTATTTATTTATTTATTTATTTATTTATTTATTTATTTATTTATTTATTTATTATTATTATTATTGTTGTTTTTATTGTTGTTATTTTATAATGTATAATTATTAAAAGTTGTTTTGTTACAATTTCTATGTTTTAGAAAAGTAATTGTTGATACTGAACAAAAGATAATCAGTTATTTAATAATTATTTAATTTATTCAACTTGAATAACACGATTTTCAAAGAATCTTTTATACTGTTACATGTACTGATTATGTCATTTTAATACTTTATTTTCAGAGAGAAAAGAATGGAAAGATTTCCTGCTTTAGAAATATTATTTTTAGATGACAACAAACTGTCTGATCTTTCAACTTTTTCTGCATTAGCCGGACTGAGGAGGTGAGATAGGATTTCATGTATTTTAGATAGCGTTTATGATCAATTGAGAAAAGGAAAAGGAAATATAATCTACGCTTGAATTTTTTTTCCTTTTAATCAAAATATGGATATAGATAAATAAACCACCGCAGTGAAAAATTCTGACACAATATAAGAATTATTTCATTCTACATTTTAGGCTGCGTCACCTCAGTCTGGAAAAGAACAACATTTTCTCAGTGCCACAGCTGAGGTTGGTGGGAGGTAGACTGATTACGCAAGAAAGTCCAGCCTTCAAGAAGATGAAGAAAAGCAAGACACCAAAGTCCAGGCCACTCAGTGCTAGAAGTCAAAGAAAAATGGAGGAAGAAGACAGAGATGGTGAGTGGTTAGATTATTCAAGGACGTATAAGACGTTTATCAATAAACATCCTTGGATTATCCAAAGCAGTACATGTACTATAATATAGCAGTAATGGCTAATCCAGTGGAGGACACTTGCCCCTTCCTTAGCAGTGAACTTTTTCTTGCCATACTGCAATGTAATGATTTTGATATCGTAAAATGCACAACTGACTTTCTTGATGATTGTTTTAAAGCTAGGGATATGAAAATTGCATCTATGCTGAATAAAACCTAGATAAACTGACGATGCAGTTCTCATATCCCCCTAAATAATAGTTTAATATAAGGTTTAGTGTAGCCTATTCTAGTTGAATTAGTTTTTTTTTTTTTTTTTGTGGGGTGATCCCCATATCGATCTATATTGTGTAGTACTTCTACTTTCCCTGCATTAGTTTAGACATTATAATGTATCTCTAACTGTTTACGGTAATCACTCTGCAGATTACTTCTTATATTTGTATTTGATCATGCCCAGATGTAGGGTGATTGTCAATAAACTTCTGATTCTGGTTCCTTAGCTTCTGAGGTACCTACACCCCTCTCGTAAAATTTATTTATTTATTTACTTAATATTTATTTTTTTTCTCTAGCCACCAATATCACACTTGATGAGCTAAAAGCAAAGTTAGAGCAGCTGGACAGGGAGGAGGCCGCTGAGTCTGCATACCAGAGGGCAGTAGCAGAAGAGACAAGCCACATCCAAGCCGTAGAACAGCAGCAGCAAGCACTGAGAGCACAGACACCCTCTGGAAACCAGCAAATACCCCCTACAGAGAAACAAACAGCCAATGAGGACATACCCCCAGCTGAGGTGCTTCCATCAGAGCAGCAAGTACCCCCTGCAGAGCAGGAAATACCTCCAGCTGATGTCCCCAAATCTGGTCAAGATGCAGCCCCAGAAGTGCAACAGGCTCCTCCTATGGAAAACCAAGTTCCCTCATCCAATCAGAACACAGCTCCAGTTGAACAGCAGGCACCCCCTGCAGAGAATCCTGCAGCCAATCAGGACTTACCTCCTGCAGAGGTCCCTCTGCCCAATCAGAACACACCATTAGTAGAGCAGGAAATGGCACCTGCTGAGATACCAGAGTTGCCAGAGTTACCATCTCCTTTTATGACAGAGAGAGCGAACATCCCCCCTGCAGAGTCTGTGGAGCCTCGCATTGACATTCCCGCAGACCAGGCTGATGCAGACGGGATCGCCATGCCACCCCCCTTCCCTGAGCTCCAGTACCTTAATCTGGCATTTAACCAGGTAAGACTGTTCATCAATTGACAGAGTGAAGGAAGATCCTCACTGGTGAAGTTCAGTCAGGACCAGTAATTTATTTATTTTTTGGAAGGTCTCATAATTGTCCTTAAGTTTTTAATTAAAAATGGAAACTGTTGAACATTGGTTCAGTTCTCATGACAAAAAACCTTAATGCCATAAAAGCTCACCCATAGCAAAATGAAACATTTTCAGCAAACTATCTGGTTTGTGTCAAACACTCTCAGAGAATTTGCAAGAAAAATCTGTTGCTGCAAATTTGCAAAAGTTTTTCTTTCCTTTTTTTTTTAAATTCCATAAATAACCTATTTTTCAGATTGAAGACCAAGAAGCCCTCCTTCCCGTGGCTGCCTGGCCCATGCTCAATGAACTGGTCATCCATGACAACCCGCTGACCACTCGGAACAGTGGTGACCCCCCGATACTGAAGCAGTACCTCCAGGACAGGCTGGGTATCAGGGTGGTCAGGAAGAAACCACAGCCAGCCATTAAGCCACATGTGGAGGTGCCACAGAAGGCCAGCAGGAAGGTCAGTGTGACAGTCCTGGAAACTACTTTTAACACATTAATAATCACCAGGGGAGGGACTGGTTTTATAAAATATCTTTAGCCTGAACATTGGTCTAAATTTATTGACCAAAATTATAATCTAAAGCAGGAAAATATTTAAAAAAACTGGCATTTTAAACCAGCTTTTAACCATTACTTGAGCCTCCTTGAGAAATGGTCAGATGCATATAAGAGAGATGTATTGCCAAAATAAAGAGCAGTATGCACTGATCACAATAACCATTTACATATTGCATTTTTGTGCACTTTTTTTTTCAGTTGAAAATTGTCAGTTGTTGCAATATAATTCATTTGAGTATTTGATGTATGTCACTTTTTACAGGTTAAGACAGTGGTGCCACCTATTCCACGATGCAATGTTGATGAACTGCTGGCACTCGAGGCACCAAAGAGGATGAGATCCCTCCCCTCCTCCGCTCCTTCCTCTCGCAATGTCACCCCAGGGGGAATGGACCCCAGTAAACCCCTCCCTCCCATTGCCCAGTCTCCAAAGCAGAGGTCAAGACCACAGTCTGCTGGGTCAGTACCACATGACATGAGGTCAGAGGTCAAGGGTGAAAGGTCAAACCAAGAGCCAGGAGAGGCATGGCCTCCTCAGCAACAAGAAACTGAAGAAGATGGAGATACTTTCTTTATGACACAGGTAGATTAATATTGGCTAAAGAATATATTGATGTTTATTTTTTCACTGGTTTTGAAATATCCAAGCACATATTGTCAGAACATTTTTATACAAATCTCAGTTCACAGTTACCTTAATCTGGCTATCATTATTGTTTTTGGAAACTCTTTTTGAAAAATAGAGTTGAATTTTTTTAAACATATAAATACACTGGTATTTTACATATGTCCTGTTTTAATGTGCAATTTGACTATTTTATGCATTTTTCAGATTGATGAAAACATCACAAAAGATCAACCTAGGCCTCCAAAGGAGACTCAGAAACCTGAAAAACAAAGGAAAAAGAAGACTGTCCCGGGGCATTATAAGGGATACGAAATTTTGTTAGATGCACCAGAGGACCCCAATACTCATATCCCCAAAGGTAAACATTCCTCTAATATCTCTGTCTTTATCTGAAAATCAATCCTAAATCTGTATCTGCCAAATTTTCTTTCTCTCTCTCTCTTTATTTGATGACTTTTTTCTTTGCTCAAGACTCCCCTTAGATAAAGTGGATTCCAAATTCAAAAATACAGAAAAAAAAATTGAAAGACTTTCAGTGCCAGGTAGATGGGCTTGATATATCCTGTATTTTGAAATTCCAAAAGGACAGTCACATTCTATAGACTCTGAGATAATAGTTATCTGCCATACTTCTGGTATTTTTTCATTATCTACATTACCATTATTATGTAGCAAAATTTCATTATGACAAATATTATTTGCAATAAACTGTTATTATATTTGTTTGCAGTAATTCATTATTATCATTTTTATTATTATTATTACATTGCAGACCTTCAAGGCAGTGTGCGTGCCCTAAAACAGATGCTGGATCACCCCATAGTGTTCAGGGACAATGTGGTCCAGCTGGACAGGATACAAAAGCCTTTTGAACCATATAAACAGGTGAGACATCTGCATTTCTTCTAGCACAATATGATTTTCGCCAGGCACACCTAACACAATGCATTTCCACTGGCCAGTTGCACCTAACACAATGCATTTCTTCTGGCCAGGCACACCTAGCACAATGCATTTCCTCTGGCCAGGCACACCTAACACAATGCATTTCCTCTGGCCAGGCACACCTAACACAATGCAGCATTCAGAACAGTGGACTAACTAGTCCAAGAGTCAAATATGGCCAACCCACTTGAATACTTCCCCACGGGGAATCTGTTCAGTGTCTGTTAGTAGATTAGACGGCAAGCTGTAACACAATGTCCACTATTTTCCCAGGATACAATGTCCATCATTTTGAAGCTTATGTCCAGCAGGCACATGTATTGGTGCGTTGCTTACCAATACCTTATAAATGTATTTTAAACACAATGTCATTACTGAAATTCATCAGAAGGCCCTGGAACTGTATTAGAAATGGGAAATTTATTTCTCACATTGAAAGTTCATCCATAATTTCAACATTGAATTTCCTTCCAGCATAAATACCTTAGTGATGTCCCTCCCAAAACATACCAAGAGAAAGTAGACGACATGCTGACGGAGATGAAGACAAGGACCGCGGTAACAGAGGCTCCACTTAACGTGGCTTTGAAGGACAAGAGAAAGATGAAGGACTTTCCTGAGGCACCTACTTTACTTGGGGATGTAAGTACATTGTGGGTGGCTGTTTATAGTTATGAAAGTTGAGCTAAATTTTGTCAGTTTGTTGTGGCTTCTGACTGGGGAGCCCATCTTTCTTCTGGCTCTGGTGTGACCTTTCACCTTAACCTATGACATAAGGGAAGCATAATTTTTCAATGCTTCATGATTTCGTCAAGACCCTACATCACAGGATTTTTGTTGTGTTATGTCAAATAATTTTTATCTTGTTATGCAATATTATTCTTCATCTCAACTTATTCAATTTAAAATATATTTTGCATGATTATTTGATATTTTCAGGTCCAGAGAAAATACAATGCTGTGAGAACAGCATCCATGCATGACGCCAGGGAGGCTAGGAAAGCACTGAAATCCACTTTAGATGAAGTGTCTAAGAAAAACCAGAAATAGCATAATGTATGACAATACTTCCAGTATGACACTTTGTTGGTGTAATTACGTAACATGTCATTATTGAAAAATGTGAAGCATTGTTTATCAGATTAGATGCTTTCACAGCCAGAAGCAGTAACAGTTGAATTTCTGACAGATTTGAGGGCAAGAACACAGCGCCATTTACGTATTATTGTACATACGTTTAGAGTTGGTGCTGCTGTCTTTTGTGTGTGGAGTACACTTTTAACACATATGTGCTGCCCTCTTTTGGTTGGACTGAACTTTGAATTGCTGACATAATGTTATGTGATTTAATCATTAAAACAGTGGATAATCATGATTAACAAAATTATCCTTACGTCACTGTGTACGTGTATCATATGAAGTGAGCTATGATTGCCATAATGAATTTGGAGTCAAATTTATGTATATTTATTAAGAAAATGTAAAAAGTGTAATATATCTTTAAAAATGAATGCTTGTATATTTATGTGTAATTTTTTCTAAAGAAAATTAAAAAAAACATATATATTGTTCCCCTTTTTCTTCCTTTTGGGTGGCCTTACATGAACCAATTAATAGATATTCTGAAAACAAGGCAGCAAAGCTGTCAAATGTACAGACAAAAAGCTGAAAATAATGTTGTGATATGCCTTTTTAAGATTAATTCTGATGTACAGTGGATAAAAGAAATACAGAAAAAGGATCAAAGTATTATGAAGTAACTTAACTGGATTTTATTTCAAAAAAACATGTTGATGCAGATGAAGATAAAATTTGACACTCAAATGTTATAATCTGCATGGACTACGTAAATTAAACAGAAATCTAAGTTCTTGTCACTGGTGAATAACCTAGGTGATGGCTTTATCTATACAAGATATTATGTATAAAATTAAGGTATCTTGGTTCAACATAGTGTTCTTCTACTGCTATTCTTTTCATAATAATACATGGAAAACTGAGAATTATTGTCTGTTCTCTATCAATCATGTCAATATATACACATAACTTTTCTGTGAAACTTTTAAACTTAGGATATGTTACAAATATATTTACTTTTCAGTTAAAATGACACCAGAATTTAAAAAAAACATGAGGGAATGAGGGAAAACCAATGAATTTGAAGAAACAGTTTATTTTATTAACCAGGCAATAAGGGGGCAAAACCTGGCATTAAAAGTGCCAGTATTTTGAATATAAATCATTTTGGGGTGCTGTGCTAACTGTCAAGATCCTCGATTAGTGTGTCAACAAATGTCTGCGGTGTCAACTCTTCACCCAGGAGATCTGAAATAAAAAAGTGGTCATTACTCTGCAGTGCTCATCACTAAGAGATTCACAGATACTAGTGAATAACAGAATAAAGAATACAGATCTGTACCCTAACTGCTAAATGTTTTGCAAGTAAGTTACAGATGAATAACTAGAACAAATGACATAACCTACTTCTTTGATTGTATAAAATTCTGATGCGATGCACCTACTTGTTCACTTATTTCTTTTTCTTTTCTTTTAATTATTTTTCCTTTATTTCTTTTATTTTCATTATAATTATTACTGTTATTATCATTCTTGTTACTACAAGATTGTTGTATGTTATAATTCTTGCACTTGGGTAATAATGCTTTCTGTACATGTCATGTATTACATGTATATGTCAATCTGTATGTGTATTTCTACTAAGTGTTGATGCATCATGTATTCATCATGAACAGTTTGACAAAGAATTATTGTCCATAACTTATATGATACTTCCATGATACACTTATAAAACATTGTTCAAATTAAAGTATAATTGAACTGATGTGAAGCAAAGATCATTCGGCTTATTGAAATCTTGCCCATGCCCACCTTGTAAAAGCTCTAATGGCGGTTTCTGTCCTCCGTGAGCCAGCACTTTCTGGCGATATTGTTCGCCCATTGTTCTGAATGACAGGAGCAAATCAAGGTCAACTTCACTGCATTAAACACACGTTAATATGATAAACTATTTGTGTGAACTCAAAATTAGTTGTATGGATAGCAGTTCTGGGGACATTTTTCTTTTAATATGAGAGGAAAAATTAAATCTAATACTGGAAATGGGAAGTTATTAATATGCAATGATCCAACATTGTGATTGGTACCACTGATCTCCTGAAGTCCAGTATTCAATTTTTTTTTCCTTTTACATGACAACACTCTTCTGGATGAATCAGAACATTCACCCTCTCATCTTAAATATGGTATACATTGGTGTTTAAGGGAAAAGTGTTGAAGTTTTTTTTCCCCATTTCTTTTTTTGCAACATGAAGGTTTAACACAGCCTTGGAGGTGAACCATCTGGTAAGATGTCTTACCTGTTAAAGGGGTCATCCCTGAAGCACCTCTGCCAGATCTTGGCAGCCAGAGCCTTGGAGAGGAGATAGGAGTAATAGCGAGCACCATAACCAGCAATATGGGAAAACCTCAGCTGCCATGCCTGAAAAAAATATATACATTCAAATGTACCATCACCATACAGAGTAGTGTCCTAGATTTTCAGTACTAAATACTAAAAATTCTCAACTGTCCAGCATATGATTTATAAGACCGATACTGTTAGAATAAAACAGCTTTTTGAAACAAGTTTCAGTTATTCTATATGATGTTTACCTGCTATAGGTGAAAGAGTTGTAAGTATCATATTGCTTCAAACAACAATGTTTACAAATTATTCTTTAACTTCTTTAAAAGAAAATGATGTCTGGCATCTCAGCAAAACACTTACAGTGCCTGGCACATAGGGCAACCCCAGATACTCATTCTGTACTTCAGCTAAAATGTCTGTCGTACTTTTACCCAGAGGATGTTTTCCATGGTAGACTTGGTCCAACATACTGTGGAATACTGACTGCTGGAGGGTCTGGAATCATAATACTGTGTCAATCACACATGGGTGCTTAGCATTTTAAAGTTAGAAACTCAGGGGTGGGGCTTAGGCTTCAGGAATACTGACTTTTAATGTATATATGTGATGAAAAACAAAATTAGTGTTGTGGCAATCAAATGGATGCTAAGTGTCAGTACCCTAGGGGTGGAGCTCAGGCACCAGGAATAATGATTGTTGGAAAGTCTGTGATAAAAAAACAAATCAGCATTGTGTCAATCAAATAGATGCTAAGCAACAATATCCTAGGGGTGGAACTCAGGCACACAAAATACTGATTGTCTGTGATGAAAAGTAAATCCAAACAGTAACTTTAAGGTGGAGCTCAAGTATATATTTTTCATGCAACATACTATCACTTCTTTTCAATATTGCTTATTGCTTTTTGATATTTGCTTAAAATGATGTGAGTTTCAAAATCATTTCTCTTAATTTTTTTTTTTCTGAATCATTAAATTTTGAATCAACAAATAATGACTCAAGTAAATAAAATTTACCAAAGCAGGAAAAGTTTTCTTTGAATTGTGTATGCCCTGCACCATCTGACTTGGCATTTCCTCTCCTGTCTTGTAATGGCGGGCAAAACTGGAAATCACCTATGAGAAAAAACGATTTTGATTTTTACTAATTCATTAACTTTACATCTCTCCATACTTTGCCACAGAAGCCATCTGAACTAGTTTGTATTGTGGATACTAGGCTCTTAACATTTATTAATTATTACAAATCTGGCTTGAAGAAAGAAAACGAGCAACAGATCGTTGACTACAAGTGCAGCTTTTAAGAAATTCAGTAACACATACCCTTGGATCAAGTGCAAAATACTCCATCAAGATTGAAGGGACCTCAGCAAAGTCTGTGCTGCACCTCGTACCTAGCATGATAAAATACCAAAATTGAGAGAGAGGGGTCAACATGTTTTATCCACTGGCATGGAAAATCTGCACAAAAGTCTAACTACATAATTTTATAACAGTGGATACTTTTTCATACATTTTCATAAAATTCTCTCTCTCTCTCTCTCTTTCTCTCTCTCTCTCTCTCTCTCTCTCTCTCTCTCTCTCTCTCTCTCTCTCTGTATATGCACAAAATGTTAACAACCATATCTACAATGGCAGCTATCAACCATTGCATGCTAACAATATCCTCACTCTTTATATTAGTTCTTAATGTATATGCTTTTCTTCCCAGTGCATGTCCATGCTCACTCATGTGCATGCACGCACGCACACACACACACACCCTCCCCTATATGTACCTGTCACGTGCTGGTACCTTGTCCTGCCTAACATGGAGTGCATAGCGTGCCCCATCTCGTGCCACAGGTTCTCCAGCTGTGAGTGTGTCAGTAAACAGGGCACAGTGCTTCCTGGGGGGACCAGGTTCATGTACAGGGCTACCTTGGGCAGCTGGAAGATATGATTAAGATATTACAGAGTAGAGAGTTTGGAAATAAGATCAAAAATGCACATATATGTGTGTGTGAAGTGTGCTTTTTTGGGGCAGATAAAGAGGATGCAGTGTAAGAAATATATCACGTATACCATTACTACAAGTAGGCGGTGTATGTTACTGCCAGCGTTTACCGTAATTACTGTTCTTAGTAGATTACTGTTACTGTTTTTACTACATATAATAGTTGAGATATAATAATAATTATTATTATTATCTTTTTATTTTATTTATTCATTTATTTTTTTTTGGACTGTCCTACCTGATATTCACCATCTGGTAGCTGTCGTCCTCCCTGGATTGTGAAATGACACGGCTGAAAGTATACAACCAGTCTTAGTGTTATATTTCATAGACACCTATATTTTTCATATTCATGAAGCAAAAGTTACATTATTTTATAAATGGCATGAAAATACTTTATAAACAGTTTGTCTAAATTGAAAACATGACTGAACAGTCTTTGATTATCCAAAAGCTGATCAGGAAAAGGATTTTAACCGATAACCAACTTCAACAGTCAGTATTTTCATAATTACTGATGATTACTTGAATTATTTCCCTCCTCTAACGATTTGGCATAATAATTTTTAAAAAATATAATGGTCATCCTTGTGAACAATGAAAAGGTGCGAAATAAAAATAAAACTTCAGAAAAGCATACCTGGTTGTTTTTCCTATATCTCAAAAAGAAGTCACAGTATATATAACCCAGAACTCCCTCTGTTTTATGTGTTACTGCCTGCAATACAAACAACACAAACACTGAGAAATAAATTGTTTTAATAAAAAGTCTCTTTGGTAATAATTTGAATGTAAAATCAGTTAAGCAAGACAATTAATTATAAAATGAAATTTTTTTGATGATTTGAATGATTTCATAATTTATAGAATCCATAAAGAAACAAGGAAGAACCATCAATTATATGAAATAAAAAATATATAAAAGATAAAATTAAAATGCACTCAGACAAACTAAAAACCAATGAAATTGCTCAATAACCTGATATGAATTACAATCATTATTTGGTACATTTTACTGTAAAATACTACACATTGTACCCCAATGCACAGAACATAGATACTACATCATTACATTCAACACCCTTACCAGTTTATGTACATCACTAGCCCAAAGTTCCCCTCGGGCAGGTTCCACATGACACAAGTTGATATCGTATAATTTACTAAACAACTGGTCCAGGCCGTCCATACAGGCACCCAGGGACAGGTAGGAGGCAGCCTCTATCTCGNTTATGTACATCACTAGCCCAAAGTTCCCCTCGGGCAGGTTCCACATGACACAAGTTGATATCGTATAATTTACTAAACAACTGGTCCAGGCCGTCCATACAGGCACCCAGGGACAGGTTGGAGGCGGCCTCTATCTCGTTATAGCCGTCACTCTGTTCTGCCACAGCCTGGGACATATAGTAAGCAAGGTCCCACGGCATGACCTCCTGATAGAAATTTAAGAAGAAAATATCAAATGGGTGAGGGGAGTGGAGGGGTCTAGAGAAAAATGGAATCAAAAGGAAAGGAGGGATGACCAGCAGGAAGGGAATGGTAAAGTAGCCCTTAGATGCCTTAATCTACCAGCGCAATTTCTATAACACTTTTTTTCTATAATAAAGAAAGGAGGAATATATTTCAGCTAATCTTAATTTATTTTGAAGAACTCTAGCATAAAAATAAATATATATTAGCAAAACTGAACACAGCAACTTTCCAGAGTTAAGAGAATGATGTTTATTTTGTAAAAATGAACTGAATACCACAGTATTACCTTATTAGTAGCTGCACTATCAAGATTTTTCATTTCTTTGATGATGTTTAATTCTTCTTTTACTCTGAAAAAAAAATCAGTGAATTAAGTGCACTCACAATTAAAAGACATTCCTCTAAATAGAATGAAGGGGAAAAGAAATAATCGACCAACAAGGTTGGGTTTAACAAGATGAATCTGCATACAGATTTTCGTTGATATTCGTAATTTAATATTGAAATGTCTGCTTAACAATCTTACCGAGGCTGCAAGGCTTTGGCTAAACTCTCCAAAAAACCCATGACAGCTTCTAAAAAAACAGAGAATAAATGGTGGTAATAAAAGTATACATATCAGTCAAATGTCTATAAAACAATTTCAGACAGTTTTACAAACATGCTAAATTTTGTTGAACATATCATCTCCCTGGTGAGCTTACTAAAATGTGTGATTGTGCGTGTGTGTATGCTTGTGTGTGCATGCATATATAAGTGTACTTGTCTCTTCCATGTTTTATCAGGTGTATCCATAAGTGTGTGTGTGTGCATATGCATATTCTTGTGCGTGCATGCATGTGGGCATTCATGTATGAATGTACTTGTATTTTCCATGTTTAACCAGGTTTATCCGTAATTTTGTGTGTGTGTGTGTGTGTGTGTGTGTGTGTGTGTGTGTGTGTGCGTGCGCACACATGTGTGTATGTGTGTGGATGTGTGCCCACACATGCTTACAATTGTCCAGTCCATGTTTTACCTGGTTTGTCCATAATTGCATCTTGCAAGGAGCGATGAGCAAAGGTGGGGAAGCCGACCAGCTGAGCCAACTCGTGTCTGGTGCTCAGCAACCTCTCCAATATCGCCTCCTGGTGCTCCAAACGATACAGGTACAGGCGATAGGCAACCTCTCGCACCTAGGTATTATAATGACGAGGAATTATTATAGCTGTTAATAAATAAATACAAGAACAAGTTCAATTTTGATTTGTGTTTACATTGTAGTGTTTTCTTTGATGGATGAATGGAGGATTTATTTCATATATTCTTATATATATAGTATTCTTGTCATAACTTTTATCATTATCATGAATACTTCAGGAGACTCCACATATAAACTACTGTACGATATTTTCAAGTCATACAATTTTCTCTTGTTATATCACGATTCCAGTTAATAGGCAAAGTATTTGAACTTTCAGTTAGAACCAAAGAAAAAGTCCATTCCACATGATTAATTTTTTTCTAGATCACAATAACTCAATTTAAAATGTGACAAATATTTTTTTCAGTTTTTACAACAGTTCTTTCCAAGTCCAGTGTGCTGGAGCATGGTAAACAATATCCCACAACCTGTTTCAAGGCCATGACTTATTATTTTGATAAACCACACCCATAGTTAACTCACTCTTTCCGACTGGTGGTATGGAAACATTCCTGTGACAGCAACATTGTCTCCATCAATACCAAATCTAGAAAAAAAATCAAATCTTAGACTTAGCCAAGTTTTTACTATAAACTACCTTTAATGATATATGTTTTGTTTTTTTTTTACTCTTTAACTCCTAGGGATATGCCAATAAATATAGTAATAATGCACCAATATACATAAATATTCAACATGTCTTCACACAGTCAAATCTACAGCAGGTTCTAAAATATTAAAACCAAGTTTAAGTCTACTCTGGGCCAAGAGAAATCAACCGTACATTTGTTCATAATGTCCAGGCCAAGAAAAAATAATTTTAGAAAATAATTTATTGCTTCAGACTGATTGCTTCATTTGTATTGTTTGAGCCATTACCATGGTCCACATTAAATTAAATATATTTTAAGCCTGTCTTATGACAAACCTGGTGATTATTTCAGAGTGGACTTATAGTGAAGAAAGCTAACCTTTTCAGGCTAAATTTCTTTTCTACTTTCACACACACACACACACACACACACACACACAGTCAGTTTCAGTGCCTAACAACTTTGTTACCAAAGTTACATGCACATATCGTAGCCTATCAGGAACAATGTTACAGCACTCTCATGGACACTTGCACACATCTTAGCCTATCAGGAACAGTGTTACAGCAACTGACTTATTTATGTGAAAAAACGGGCCAGTCCTCTGTCTATCAAAAAGTTGAAGTCATCTATACGTACACATATTGCAGGTTTTCTGGCAGGTGGTTTTTGGCAACCCTAATTGGCTCTTCTGTCCGTTGAGTGAAAGTGTTACTCAAGTGAATGATCTTCTTGTTTAACTCCACAAATTTTTCTCTCTGCAAGTTCAAAAACACTCCATGTTTTATTATTTCATGATTAAGATGCAAGCACACTTTCAGTGCGATTTTTTAAAAAAGAAATACCACACCTATTCCTTGCAGGTTAAAAAGCCAACATACGTCTTAGTTAATTTTCTTCAATCAATTAGCTTTTGTACCCTTCTCCCTATCTCCCACAGTTCATTATTTCTCACTGTAATAATTCCAGGTTCTGAGCACATTATCAAAATCACTTTACTTTGCTTCATTTCAAATTCTAAAAAATTTACGAACAAAATTAATGACCAATGTCCATTAGCGTAACATTGCATGCATAATTTCTATTCATAATCATTTAATATTCAATAAACTAAACAATTTGGAAATTCATTGTCAATGTCCATTGGTGTTCCATTGCATACATTTAAATTATCAACATTACAGTCACTTTTACCATTATTTACAACAGTTCCTTTTGAATGAAGTCAAAGCAATACAAATACAGTAACAGCCCAATGTGTGTTGGCATACCGTTGTGTCATTCAGATCTATCCCACTTTTTTCAAAGTCCACCAAGAAGAGCTCTATCACTCTCTTGTCTATGTCATCAGTGGGCATGGTGTCCCCCTCCAGGTGGACTTTCTTCAGAGCCTTGTACAGGGGGACGTTGGTGTTCAGTCTAAAATATATGACGAGACTTCAGTGACAACAGTCAACACATACACACATACATACACATGAACCCATACACACACTCTCTCTCTCTGTCTCTATATTTCTCTCTCTCTCTCTCTCACACACACACACACACACACACACACACACACACACACACACACACACACACACACACACACACACACACACACACACACACTCTCTCTCTCTCTCTCTCTCTCTCTCTCTCTCTCACTCACTCTCTCATGCACACATACATAAACCCACAAACAAATACAAACACACATATGAACAAATCATGACTAACATACCTCAGATAAACAAGCATTTTTGGCACACATACATACATAGACACAAATACAAACAAATGTATAAACACACATGTACACATATACTTATATTCTCTTAGCGATAACATTACACAAACATTCACACATTTACTCTCTCTGAAAACAAATATACAAACAAATAAAAACTCACATGCACATACTGACACATACATTTGTACCAGTGTTGCATGTCTTATTCTGAAGTTATTCACATTTTATTTTGTAGTATACTAAACAGTAATAATCACTGTAAGCACTACTCATATTGATTACTTTTAGTTTATATATAACTTCAATAATAGAGCTTACTTTTCCACCAGATAATTCACACCAAGACAAGCTTCTTCTGCAGCAGTGGAATAGTTCATGTCTGGATGGGCAACACGGACAAATTCTGCCTGAAAAAAAATAAAATAAAGCAATTAAATTGCTTTCTTTAGAATTGATTGGTGTCAGTACCAGCAACACAAGCTCAGTTAACAAAATTTGGTTGAACTTTTTTTTTTTTACAATAATGATGTTTCATACCAAAAAGTGTCAAACTATGCTCCATTATGTTCGCTGTAACTGCTCCTTGAGACATCAAAAACCATCATGTTCTGTTAGTACGTGTTCAGAAACCAAAAGTCATTATGTTCAATGTAAATGTGCCTTCAAACATCAAAAACCATTACCATATCAGCAACTCTGCACAGCACGTCGGACATGTCATCCAGGACCTCCACCATTTTTCTGCTTCTCTTGTCACTGGCGGCCTCGGACACAAGTTCATCTGTGATGTTTTCTGCGTCTTCATATAGTATGTGGAAGCTTTTAGGCTCAGTGAGGCCTGGGATGCAGAACAATCCCTGAAATTTAATAAGCTTTTTAAAAGTATTGAACTTCCCTATGCAAAATATCAGGCCTGCTGCAAATTTGCAGTGAATTTGAAGAAAATTTGCAGCAATATTGCTGCAAACTTTTCATTTTTCTAAGGGCTGATATGCTGAAAGCCAGTAAAATATGTCATTAAAGCAGTGTTTTAGTATCAATATTGAGGTGGTTTGAGGTCACAAGATTTTCAACCAAAAACTTGAATTCACTTTTTTTGGTACTAGTATGCATATCTGTCATGCAGAGGATGATAAACTCATTTCTTTCTCTTACATACTGTGAATCTGTAATGTATAAAGTAGTTACTAAATAAATTCACACAGTCTGAATTTTAGGATTTATAAAAAAAATTTATCATAATAATAATAATAATAATAATTATTATTATTATAATAATAATAATAGTAATAATAACTGCTATAACTATTATTTACCTGATTAGTAAAGTCAAACCTAAATTTCTCTACAGGCTGGCTGTTGAAGACAGAAGCAAGTGGGGACCATGTTGTGACATTTCTTGTTTGTAAACGATAAGAAGTGGTCCGAAACTCTCCTGCATGGCTGAAAACAGGCTTCACTTTACTGTCTCTGTATCTGTAAAGATGGCCCTGCTGTCTAGGCGTGGAAACAGAGAGGCAACGGTGGTGTAAGGAAGACCACGTAGAGAGTACTTGAACACTCTGCCTTTTACGTTGGAGTTTTAACCTGCCTAATGATCCATTCCACAATTTTGAAGTCATTTTTTGTGACATTTAAAAAATTATTTGAACACTCTCCTGTTGTTCTTGTTCTTTTTCAATTTCTCCTTTTAGTGACTTCCTTGCTTCCTGCAACTACAGAAATAAGACAGAGAAATGGTAAATATTTAAACAAATTTTCAGCCGTCACAGCGATCACAATTAAATATATTCGAGTACGTGTGCATGTACATGTAGTCCCATACACCAAGCTGCATAGAATTAAGATAGAATACAAGGATGCATACATGAAAGGCTGCGTGGTAAACCTTAATTGTCACTTCAATAAATTCTGGAATAAAATACAACGTAAGGTAATATTTTTAAACTCTCGAGTCGAGAGCAGTCGAGACGGAGATACTCCGTCCACTATGAAAAAAGCACGATATTAAAACCATATACATAAGGGTAACTTGGTATAACTGACATGAAATTCGGCTGTCCTTCCGTGTAATTAATTTATCTTAGCTTTAAAAACGATTAAAGGATATTAATGTAACGTAATTCATAACTTACCTCACTCGCGAGTGTTTATTTCTGCATGATTGTTTGATAAGTAATGTTTTCGTTCCTCCTGACAAGGAAGAGTTGGCTCAACTAACACACTCTAAAACTATTAGCACTGCCAACGCATTAGTGTTATAAGGCAACAAGTCTTTTTTTTCAGTCTATGCTACAACTTTTATCAATATTATCTGCTTAGGCAGTTCTTCCATTGGCGATTTTGAAAAGATGTTTTTTCTTCAATGAGTTTTTTTTTAAATAAAACTTCAATGACACAAAGTGGTGTATCATATTTCAACCAAAATTTATTCTTCACTTTAAAAAATATTAGTGAAAATTCATCAACAGTTTAACCAATTTAAAAAGTAATTGTAAAATACATTACTGTTATTTAATATTATCACAAAAATGCTTTTAGCAAAATGAAGAAGTATTATATTCAACAGATGGTGATAAATTGAAAGTATTTCTGCACTATTCAAGTTATTCACATCTTCCAGTGCACACATTTTATACAAGTGTTAAATTTTTGAGCAAATCAACATCATTTTTAGAAAATATATATTTCTAAGAAAAGTTTTAAACCTTCAGATGGCATTTTGCATAGTTTTGTCACAACTCTTTGGAGAGTTGAAGGAGCATTTTTTACACTGAATAGCACTCTTTTACAACAGGATATGCTATATCGTGTTTTACCCTTTGATCATATATTTACAGTTTGTAGCAATAAATATAAATACTAATTACACAAGATGACTTTCATTCAATTTCAAACTTGTTAATTACTTATGACATTTTTTACAAGTCTTTGGGATTTCCATTAAATTTGCACAGCAGAATAACAAAAGTCAGTTCAGTAAGTTTCCCCGACATGGCAGCCAATTGGAATATCTTTCAACTTAACTGAAAGCAAATAATCTTTTCTCCAAAATAACATTGATCATGGCACAAATGACAAATAATTGCTCCTGAACTTATATACCCTTTTCACATAAATTTGCTCTGAGAACACAATTACGTACAATAGTATAATTATATATATATATAGCCTTTTTCATAAAACCAGGAAC
>NW_019773848.1:642200-653682 GCF_001039355.2 Lingula anatina | reverse complement strand
GCAAAATTTAATTGAATACTTTCATTTTTATGTCATAAATTAAATTTGAAACCACGAGTTTGCTTTTTCTTCTGAGTGAATTCTGGAACTACATGTATGTGCTCAGCATAAACATGGTTACACGTAAAAGTACGGACATCCACTTCCTGCGTAGCTACCTATAGCAATCGCGTTGATCTTTTTTTTTTTCAGATCGGAATTGAACTTAGGGGTGGCACAGACAGGGTTCACAGTAGTAAGATATTACAGACCAAGTGATGAAAATGAAGCGAATGTCAGAGTAAGTGCCTTTGTGAATTGGACGTGATTTACTTGTTTTCTTGTTGTGAAAAAGACAGCAGCGGATTTTCATGTCTTTGTTTTTGATCAAGTCGACAATTATTTTATGAGCAGTCATAGATTAAATCATTTATCCATAAAATATTTACTCCGTCCATTTCTATTATCACAGGGAAGTAGTTTTATACGCCTTTTTCACAAAGAACTTGAAGCATACCTTGTCGCAGAGGGATTGTTTGGTGAACCCGTACAAGAAGAGGGTTTGTAGATTGCATATTCGTAATTAAATATAATTAAGCCTTTTAATCCGCTAAAACGACAATCATTTTTAAAATTAAAAGTAATCTTTGGATAGCGTGGTAATACAAGTGGTATTTTGTGACTCTGGTACTCAAATTTTTCAAATGTAGCGTTGATTCGTCCCATGGTATTTGTCAACATCGATTGGACGTAGAAAGACCGCATTGATAGCGTAGCCCCGTGCTCTTTCCCGTCTAATTACTGTTAGTGGTAAAACATGTTGTCAGTCCTCTAACAGCCAGCAAGTAGTGTGTATAAAATGATACGTTAACCAAACACATTGAAACGACACTCCCAACGGGGACGGAAAGGCATTTTCTTAGTATAGTTATTCATACATTTTGCATTGCAGTCCATCTACGGATTAGAGAGATTGACCAGCTGAACCCCCGGACGCTCTCGCCACCTAATTCCGCCATCACCTACTGGCAGGTCGAGCCTGAGGATACCATCCTTAATGGTTTGTTAGAAATATTCTTAATGGTCTCTGTCCTTAATTGAGTGAAATATGTATTTTAAGTTTGTCATTTGGCGCTAGTACATTTGTAGTCTAGTTAGTGTCTAGGCGTAAAGCTAAGTTATCGTGGTTTACTAATGGTATCCATCCATTTAGAGCTGGCGACTTACGTCCTAAATATAAGTGTGTTTTATCGACTTCTTAGTCCAGAGTTCAAAACTGCCACACGCGATTACGAGCATTTTCGATATTTCCGCACGCTTTTTACAGATTCACCGCTGTCCTACCCCCCTGCCTTACACATTTCTCCAAAACTCGCCAATAAATCCTTCAACATTACCGTTTTTTTGTAAGTTTCTCCACATACTTACAGTTTCCCTACTTTGCGTGTTTTTCATCGACAGCGAAGTGGGAAAACTAAATTGGTAGTGTTGTGGGATTTATCGGTGGGTTGTGAAAAAAAATGTTAGAACGGAGGGGGGGGGGCAGTAAATCTGTAAAGATTTGTGAAAACAACGGTAATGCTCATACAAATAAATCTTGTGTGGTGGTTAGCGAGCCCTGACCTCCAGCCACATGCTTTTATTAAAATTTGACTGAAAAAGGCTGTCTTTAGATATTGAGAGTATCATTTGGCGTTTTTGTACCTATATTCCTTTTCTCACGTCTTGTAAATATATATATATGAGAAATAAACTAAATGTATACTTAAAATTAGTTACGTACTCTAGATATACTTTATAATCTGTGAATATCAGGTGGGGTTGTTAGATGGGAACAGCAAGTGCGGTTGCGGCACGTCACAACCAGAAGATTCCTGTGTCTGGATGCGGATTTTGAAGTGTGCCTAACAGCCGAGGAAAACGATCCGCGGTCGGTATTTAGATTCCATCCAGTGCTATCGGTAAGTTTCACCCCTTCCTTTAGCCTTATAGTCTCTTGGTTACACGTCAAAATGATATAGACTGTATTGATAGAAGAGAAAACGTTTCTCTTATATTATGTAGGTTAGTGCTTCTTTGTGCAAATGTGATTGTTTATCATTTTAGAACCCATATATAGGCAGTTCAGTTGTACTGGCGTCACTCGCATAGCTGAGCCTTGACGACATAGGCTTCGTTTTACATAGGCTTCTGTTTCCATGTCTATTGTAGAATTGCTAGACATTCATCCTCCATGTAGTGCCATTAAGGATGTTCTATAGTTGAGTGTAACTACCACCAGTCTCTTGCCAGCTTCTTTTGAGATCACTTGCGAGTGACTCTCCGACAGACACTCAGCTATCCTTCCACTGGAGAGTGAAAGTGGTCCATTTTTTTCTCGTTCACTTCATAATGCACCGATTATTGTTTGCCCTATTATTTGGTGTGTTACTTCGAAGAAGGAGTAATATGTGCGTGCGCGCGCGCGCACGAGTGTGTGTATGAATAATAATTCTGACTTAAAGTATCGCAGTAAGTCTATGACACAAAAGACAACCTATCTCTGTCGGTGTAACATGAATAAATACTGTATGCTGCGTCAATAATTGGTGGTTTATGAATATATCAGTGAATTCCATCGCTTTCCCTCTCCAACGGAAAATAAGCTGAGAGGTCCTGCCGAAAACGACATTTGGCGGAAAGGTAGCTGAAAGTAGTTGTGGGAAATATGCAATCGCAGCTCTCTCTGAGAGTTGCCGTCAATGAATTTCACTCACAAGTGGGATGTATTTCACTAGTTATTTCGGGACTTAGAGACTCGTGGCGGTTACTTTCAGCGGAGAATCACCCTTACAATTACATTTGTTCCATTAGATCAGAAAAAATGACCACCACTGTCACAATTACGTTTTTTTTTTTTTTGAAAAGGAATGTAGATGGGCAGGGATTGATATCGTTGCTTTTGTTGTAACTTTTATCGATGTATACATTTGACTTGTCTAGAGAGTCAGCTACTGTTAAAGAGTGTGCGCCTACTTTCACGTATATCTTAATAAAGCTCAACACGCATTATTATGCAAAACTCCGCAAAAAATCTTTCACTTTGCCTCTATGAATATGAAGCTGAGAGAACAAGATTTGGACCCGGACACACCGGTAAGCTGTTATGAAAGTGACAGTGATTGGGCTGGGTTCTGCCGCTTTTTTTCATGAACCACAAGTGTGATTTTAATAGCATTTTAGCTCTGGTGTGTCGTTCTTGACGATAACATTACCGATGCTAAGCCGAATTTGGCATATTACTGCTCACTGCTGATAGTCATCAAGTGGGATAACGTGTCAACTATATGCTTTATTCTCCAAACTTTAGAACATTTTGTATTTTTTCTGGAAATGGTGGCACTTAAAACGCCCTACAGCCATTTGTCTTCATTAATAAATCATAAGTCCACAAAGCGAGCACCAATTTTCTAGGAACTTCACCTTAACTTGTTACTAATTCGTACAAATGTCACACAATAACTGTTAGATCTATAGGAATAAAATAATTTTGAACTTAGTTCAGATGTCTGTTAACCCAGATGACTAAACCACAAAATCAACTTAATGCTGTAACTTTTCACCGTTCTTCCACAAGAGGAGAAGTCAATTCCTTCAACTTTAGTCGGGCTTCTGTAAACTGTTTCCTTTAATTTAGCTTCCATTAATATCATTTGGAGTGTAAGTTTACTAACCCTTAAACAAGATGGTACCAATTTTTGTTCGGTTTCCCTTAGATGAAATAAGTAGCTATATTGAAATTTACAGATCATAAGCACTTTTCCTCGACAGCGCTGTAGTGTTTTTTAATTGTCAGAATCAGAAGTGTCCACTATGAGAAATAATCACCCACGCCAAGGCCACCCCTAGGGCTTATTTAACCTTAAATATGTGCTACAGAATTGTTAACAGGTCGGGGTATATTGTTGAGTGTGAATTATGTATACCGTTACCCTTACACTTCACTTATAGCTCCTTCCAACCCCGCCGTTATAAACCCAAAACAGCACGTTTTGAGCAGTAAGGTCTTGATGCTTTTCTTATAATTTACGCTAACGGTGGATTAAAATATGTACCATTTATTTGATTTGTGTCATTGTGACACGGAAAAAGTGGCGCTTCTTTGAAAAAAGCGTCTGCAGTTAGTCTGTCCTTCATTATATTCCGTTACTACATATTCAGGAGGGACTTGACAAGCGTCCAATGTATAGCAGCATGCTTGGATGCGAGATGCAATCCTTTAAAACCCAATGTTTTTGTTTGTCTTTCAAATGCTTTGCATTGGCTTAACGTTTTGCTGTATGCTTTTTTGTATTTCAGCTGTCGGATTTTGTAAGTAATTACTTGATAGGTTGCCCAATTGCACGCTATCCCGTATTTGTTGATGTCGTAGATCGAGTAGGCATGCTAGTTTTCTCTAGAATGGACCATAATTTAGTTTTAGAATATAGTTCTAGAATATTTAGAGGCTGGAATCCATAACCAAACTTTATTACGGATGTTTAGAAAGAAAAAAACAATAGGGGATAAACGTTATTTCAGTGACGCTTTAAGTTTCACATATTATCGAAGGTTTAGTTGGGCAGCTTCCCGAACTATACAAGTTAGTTACTTTTAGAATGCTTCGACAATTACAGGCAAAGCATGTTTTAATGTTCTTTGAAAAATATTGTTTCGCATTAGAAGATGGTCACAGTAAAATAATGAGGTTTTGAGTTATATAATGCCTGTAGAAGGTATATTGTGGTATATTTGAATTTTGTATTGACTATTAAGGTGTCGGGTTTCAATGAGAATGGCGAATGTTGCCTGTGACTGCTCCTATTTTTAAGAATCCCTCTACAATTTCTAAGCATTGGCATGAGTTTTAGGAATTTGAAGTCGCCTTGACAGCAGATGCATTATCTTGACACTTGTTTTCTTTTGTTTGGAATATTTTGTTTGATTTTGGACTATTTTCATGACCCGATTTTGGATTGTATGCAACTATAAACACATGAAGTGTTTTGCATGTTTTGTACTGTACCCCCGAACCAATTTCTGAATTTTGACGCTATTGGTACTAACATGGTCAACGCAATGGTAGCTACTTACCTTTTCCTTTAAAAAAACACATCCCGTGTTTCACCAACAATTTGGGAATATTAATACTTTCCCTCTTAATACTAATAGTGTTTGTTTAAAATAAAAAATGACATTTTGTTTGATTTAGATATAAGGAATTCGCGTATTGTGTTGTATTTATGCCAAAAAGACAGATGTAAGACGTCAGATTGTGCATTTGGAATAGTTTTATTGCATATCCATTCCCAACAGCATATTAAATAATATTTTCTTTGCTGATGTTGATATTTTTGCATATTTGCTCATAAAGTTGCCATAATATAATGAAGCTATTGAAAAAAAAGTAATTTAAGAAAGAAGTGACGTGGTTTGTTGACCTTAGCAACCCGTAACATTTTAGCATTTTATCAAATATTATAATCTATTTAATTTTACACATATTTTATCTGTAAATGCATCTTGGCATCTTAGCATTGCATTCATTAATATCAATATTTTTGCATATTTATCTGTAAATGCATATATTTTGGGTTAATTTTGTAATAATTTTATTAAAATTGTCTACGGTAATGCATAACACAAATGTTTGTACAAGTACAGTTGATTGAATTGGATTGAAAATTTAAAGAAGTGATTTTCTGATTCAGGTGTGTTATTCTGTTCTGTTCACTCTTATTATAATCTAATCTAATCTTTAATAATTATGTTTAACAGGAACAAAATGAGATAGACTTCGAGAGTTACTGCCGGATTGAGCACGTTTTGACAGGAAATTGGTTACACGCTCTGAAAGGTAAAAAAGGGGACGTTTTATTTCTTTGACCCCCTTAAAACTTAAAAAAGCTGCAAATGGAAACTTGTTTCATATGTGATCCCATTTCAGTAATCCCTCGGCGTTTTAGCACGCGCGCTTGCGCACACACACACACACACACACACACACATTATTTACCTTTGTCAAGTGACGTAATGTCATAAGGAGGTTTTCCATATATCTTGTGAATAAAATTTTTCTTTACTTACTTTTTAGATGAACCGTATCAACGGAGGCGTGATATGGGCCGTGAAAATGATCGCAGCATGCAGGCACTTAGGTGGGATGGGGGAGAGGTTCGCAAGGTACCGTGAAACACCAGTTCACCTTCTGTTTAGTTGTTCACTACATTGCACATAAAAAGAATAATCAATTTCAAGTAATATTTTGGATTAATATTAACTCTAATGATATTGTTAAATTCATGCAAGATCTCATGGATATCGTTATTTGTCTATTCCTCAGATATCTTCGACAGAAAACCGGCGTTACGTAGACGTGTTCACAATACATGAAGTGGAATGGGAACAGATCTACAGTGCTAACTTTGTCGCTGGAATGGTGCCCTTCTTGTCAAAATTGATAGAATCGGTAAACTATTGACCTTGCAAACTTTTGTGTCTGTTCGTTGGATATCATTTTGGGTTAAACGACTTAAAACGATGTACTTCTATCAATGGTTAATTTAACACATTACAAAAATGGTTTGTTAATAAGTTTTACTTAGTTAATGATTGAGATACCTGTATATAGGCTTTCATTATTTTTTTGTTTCTAGCGTGAAGAATGTGATTATCTCAATGCGATGAAAACGCACCAAATCACAACTGTAAGTACAAAGAAATAACAGTGTCTTAGGAATTGTATTGATGTACTGTAGAGGTGGGCCAAAGCATCCCATTCAATTAGGTCAATAATTCATGATCAAATGACAAACATACTCTCTTTGAATATTTCATCTTACAAAAAGGTCACGTTTGACAGTTGTTGTGTTCTCAATATTTGTAGGCGCTCCAGGAATTGAAGCAGTTCATGATCATCAATGGCGAAACATACAAAGATCACCAGAAGTTGATGAGGAATTTCAGGGTAAATAAAAAGTTTTAAAAACGTTACCAAAACGAACAGTTTATTCCAAAAGACACCGAGCATTAATTGCTAGCATGTTTTATTTGGGATGTTAACTGAAAAATCAAAATCAAGATAATTTGCACGAATATCTTAGTTTTGGATCTTGTATATTCATTTTTAGTGTGCTCTTAACCGTTATATCCTTATTTTTAACAACGAACCCCTATTAAGACTATATTGCTTTATTTGGTTTCCAGATAGTTGACCTACTTGTACAGCTGCTCCAGAGTCCACTTCAAGATGCCCCGGACAGCAACTACCTTCTTAGCGTATTCAAGGAGGCGTATGACATCTTGTATACTTACATGACCGGAAACAGCAGGAAGAACGCGCTCTACTTCGCTAAGTACATCGAGTTCTTTCAAACGCAACTGAGCCTAAAGGTAACTACTGATAATTAAATGTGACATTTGTAATAGTAATTACTTTTGCATAAGACCAGGGACAATCACATTTTAGTTAGACGCACTCAGTGCTGCTTATTTTACGCCAAATGACAAGGCAACTCACCGTACGGAGCGTGCATGTTTGTTTCTAATTTGCTCAGAAAAACAAGGACATAATGCTGGTGCTATCTTATAATAAAGATTCTTAACATTTTAATCGGGAGTGTTGCCCTCAGCGTTAAGTGTACATTTGAATGCGCCCTTTTTAAATTAGAATAATGAGGTAATGCACGGTTACATCTAATATGTTATTAATGTACAGGCGTCAACCAGCGTTATGATAAAGCAATACCATCTGGTAGTAGTGGATCCTACTTTAAAGGTTACGTATACATAATTGGAGTTAGAGTTGCCATTTTGCAGATAGCTATAGCTGCATGGCAGTGAACGTTTAGCGGGGGTGCAGATAGCATGACTTTACTATGTTCCTATATTGCTTGTATTATACGGCGTAGCATCCAGGCATGTTAGGCATGGTATGCAAGCGGGGAATGTCCAGTTTTATGGTGGACATGCAAATGCATCTAATTTTTATAATCATTATTAATATAAACGCTCGTTATTTGTACTGATATTGTTATCTTACATAACAGAAGATTTTCTGCGCTGCTGTATTTATTACATTTATGTAGCTAAGCGTTTCTCCCTGTGCGCATCTATATTCAACATGGCATAAGATTCGGCTGCGATCGAAAGCATTTTAGCGTTGCGTGTTTTATTGTTACAATGTGTTGATTTTGGTTCAGTTTTCAGTAGTTGTTTTGTGAGGTCTTTGCAACTGGTATTACATGTTTGTTGTTATGCAACGACAACGACAAATTAATCATCGAAAACAGAAAGTGTTTTCCTACAAAAGTATGTAAAATTTTGCCATTTGAAAAGTGTGGCACTAAGTATAACTAACCAGCCATTCATGCAGTATGCCTTCAATTAAAAATAAAAAACAATCAATATCGTTTTCATTTTCTAAAATTCTTACAGAACTTGATAAACACTTTAGTTTACCGAAATGGTTCTGTTGATCCCCTCTCATAACTACGTAACGGTATTGCGTAGTTAGGGTGATTAACTCTGACGTGCGTTTTCGTGTCAACGATTTGCTATAATTTCAGCAAATGTTTCTGTTTTTTGTCTTGCTTCAACGTTTGTATCGTGTCTGTTTGTGACGTTAAAATTCATGGCTATTTTTGTTCAAACTTTGTAACATGAATGAATCTCAACGGTAAGTTCTTGCATGATATTTGCCTATTATATACGGATGGAGGATGTATTATTCCAAGACATATATGGCGGCACAGTGTGGCAGCACCATCTGCATGGGACTACGTCGACAGTTGTGATTAGTGTAGACTTTCGTGTTGGTGATATATGTAACGCCGTTTTGTTAATGTGACATCGTTGTTATCTGATATATATATTGATATTATTATTTTGTATTTATATTTTCTTTATTTAGTTTTTCGTTTAATAAAACATACACATGCGTTGAAGTTCGACCTAGGATTGACTGAGAATGATTTTGAATTTCTCGAAAAATGTGTCGTTTCAGAAAAGCTTGAGGATATCTTATTGAAAATATTACAACGCGTTCTTTTGCAGTATTCTGTATGGATATCAAATTTGCGCAGTACTCCGAAATGGTTGAACTTTATTTTTTCATTATTTTTTTCAGGGCGACATTGGTTTGAATGTAGCTCAGATGTTGGTGGAACTGATCCGCGATAACAGACAGATCGTGGACAGAATTACACACGAACAGATAGATATATTCGTTGATCTTCTTAGACAAAGAAAGGTTAACATACTATGTATTTACACACATTAATAGACCCTGTTATATATTTACCATATATCTGCGTAGATCCACACTTAAGCATCCCATGATCACGGTCTTTGTTAATGAGCTTCGTATTTAAATCTTATATGATACCATGGATGTCTTACGGAACGAAAATACTTCGACATTTAAAAAAGAGTGGATGTTTCGGAAGGACTATAGTTGTGTATGCTGTATTTTAAAAGCAGATCAGAATATTAAAAGAAGTTCCTAAAACGTATACTCTTCGTGCTATTAATTACACGGAAAACCACTTTAATTGTGTTATGTGTTTAATTGTGTTATGGTGATATTGTTAATTATAAATCTATTGAATCCATATTACAGAACTACCGTTTCTTGGACCTGCTGAATGTCCTTTGTGTATGTGATGGCAAGACGATCCTGGAGAATCAGTCCTACATCACGGAAACCTGGCTACGACATGACAAGGTATCTTTTGATGCTAAAACATGTCATATACACCTTACCGGGGTAAGTTGAGCCTTTATGTTTGAGATTTGAAAAAAATCGATCCTGTTACCAAGGTAACGGCTTATCCAATTGGAAACCTAGGAGAGATTAAGCTTTTGCCCCCCCCCCCCCTCCCAATTCAAGCGCTTTGTCAACACGCACGCACACACATACACACACACACACACACACGTTAATTCCGTATATTGGATAGAACTTTTTTTTTGGGGGGGGGGGTTTAACTCGCCTTATTTAAAAGAGGTATCACAAATTTAACAGTTTCGATCTCTCTTACGATTTCAAATGGATGGCCCAAAGATAAATCTGTTTTATGTTTTATTCATGTTATGTGGTGTCATTTGATTTGTGACTGTGTTCTATAACCTTCATTTAGTCACTCAGTTATATAAATCATACGTCCAATTAGTGCCTGAACCGTGGTTTGTTATACGGTGTAGTAAAAGTTATTTACAGGTTTTCTCTTATATGTATTGTTTTTGTCTAGTGTCACATACTTACTAATTCTCAATGTGCATGCCTTTATAGAGTTCATATTGCGTATACTACCAAAAGCCAACTGAAGCTGAGACTAACTTAGGCCTATGCTTACAGACGGTTTCAATTCGTTATCACATTAATTAACGCAATCAATAGAACCCTGCCGTACCTCAGCAGTCACGTTAGCGTACCGTTTGTACACTGTGTGTCTACATGTAATATGTATATTGTGTTGTTCTGTATATTGTGTGTCTACATGTAATATGCTTATGTTTTGCTGTGGATGTTATTTATCTGTGTGTGGATTTCTTGGCTCAACTTGCCCAAGCAAATAAAAGCAATGGACTGATATGGGTGTTAAGAGAGATATTTTTCATGCATCTTTTAAATTTTCAGCATTTATTATTTAAGTTACGATTCAATTTTGATTTTACAGGCAGACGTATATTTGATCGAGAGAGGCCAATACATACACAAAGAACATAATGTTGTGTACATATCCACGGACGCTGGTCACACGTGGGTTCCCCTCCACCAGTTTGCCAATGTAAGAAGCCTGGCGTTTTGAACGAAAGACGATAGATTTCTATGCCACATAAAGACCTGTAGTATTTAACATTACGAAGCTATTTTTATTGTGAAAAAATCACCCTACTCCACGCTACTTCCTTCCTACTGATGATTTATATTATGTTAAAAAAGATATTTTGATGGACTGAATGTAATTTTTTTTTCTAATCCATTCTACAGGCAGACAGTCCGTACTACAGCGAGGAGGAATACCTGTATCTTGACAGACAGTTGGATCTGTTGGGGAAACTTTGCAAAGTAAGTTAGTTTTGCCATTTGTAGTCTGCATTAAGAAAAGACATACATACAGCCCTATTCACAAGTAAGACACCAAAATAAAAGCACATCCCCTTTAAAGACAAGACTGCTATTGCGCGACCGACGAATGTTTTACTGATGTCATTGATGCCATAGCCAAAAGCATCGATCAAACTGCGAATACCTGTTTTTTTTTTCAGGGGAGGAATCAGTTCTCAATCCGGGTTATCACCAAGGACTTGGACATCCTTACATGGGAGAATACGTTTGTATGCCTCAGGTCGGAGCTCCTCCCGCCGTCATTAAGGGCCAAATACTGCAGTCTCATCATAGGTACATTGTCCAGTTTCTAAAAATAATACAAATATTTAAAACTGAAATGAATTTACCACTGAGGCATGTTATTAAAAAAAA
>NW_019773848.1:533676-642060 GCF_001039355.2 Lingula anatina | reverse complement strand
TGTTTTATGTTTTATTCATGTTATGTGGTGTCATTTGATTTGTGACTGTGTTCTATAACCTTCATTTAGTCACTCAGTTATATAAATCATACGTCCAATTAGTGCCTGAACCGTGGTTTGTTATACGGTGTAGTAAAAGTTATTTACAGGTTTTCTCTTATATGTATTGTTTTTGTCTAGTGTCATATACTTCCTAATTCTCAATGTGCATGCCTTTATAGAGTTCATATTGCGTATACTCCCAAAAGCCAACTGAAGCTGAGACTAACTTAGGCCTATGCTTACAGACGGTTTCAATTCGTTATCACATTAATTAACGCAATCAATAGAACCCTGCCGTACCTCATCAGTCACGTTAGCGTACCGTTTGTACACTGTGTCTACATGTAATTTGTATATTGTGTTGTTCTGTATATTATGTGTCTACATATAATATGCTATAAATGTTTTGCTGTGGATGTTATTTATCTGTGTGTGGATTTCTTGGCTCAACTTGCCCAAGCAAATAAAAGCAATGGACTGATATGGGTGTTAAGAGAGATATTTTTCATGCATCTTTGAAATTTTCAGCATTTATTATTTAAGTTACGATTCAATTTTGATTTTACAGGCAGACGTATATTTGATCGAGAGAGGCCAATACATACACAAAGAACATAATGTTGTGTACATATCCACGGACGCTGGTCACACGTGGGTTCCCCTCCACCAGTTTGCCAATGTAAGAAGCCTGGCGTTTTGAACGAAAGACGATAGATTTCTATGCCACATAAAGACCTGTAGTATTTAACATTACGAAGCTATTTTTATTGTGAAAAAATCACCCTACTCCACTCTACTTCCTTCCTACTGATGATTTATATTATGTTAAAAAAGATATTTTGATGGACTGAATGTAATTTTTTTTTCTAATCCATTCTACAGGCAGACAGTCCGTACTACAGCGAGGAGGAATACCTGTATCTTGACAGACAGTTGGATCTGTTGGGGAAACTTTGCAAAGTAAGTTAGTTTTGCCATTTGTAGTCTGCATTAAGAAAAGACATACATACAGCCCTATTCACAAGTAAGACACCAAAATAAAAGCACATCCCCTTTAAAGACAAGACTGCTATTGCGCGACCGACGAATGTTTTACTGATGTCATTGATGCCATAGCCAAAAGCATCGATCAAACTGCGAATACCTGTTTTTTTTTCAGGGGAGGAATCAGTTCTCAATCCGGGTTATCACCAAGGACTTGGACATCCTTACATGGGAGAATACGTTTGTATGCCTCAGGTCGGAGCTCCTCCCGCCGTCATTAAGGGCCAAATACTGCAGTCTCATCATAGGTACATTGTCCAGTTTCTAAAAATAATACAAATATTTAAAACTGAAATGAATTTACCACTGAGGCATGTTATTAAAAAAAAAGAACATTATAAAAAACGAACCTTCCTTGTTACGACTTGTTAATACAAGTATGGAATAAAGCTATTATCATTGCCGTGGTTTCTCATAATCCAGTGTTCTCATTTAGATCTGTTTGTTGATGTTGGTGCCAGTCATTCCGTGCTCGACCAGCACACGCTTGTGTTTGTCTATGAGGACATTGACAACCCTCGGCCGCTCTATTCTACGAAAAGTCAGGTAAGGAATATTTTTATGCAATTCATAAGTGACATTTGCATGATATGATGACAAATTAAGTATTTTTGATATCCATTTTAATTATTAAGTCACAGCTGAATCTTGATAACATACTTCCAACGTTGTAATTTAATAATTTACATTAAATATTCATTTTATCTTAATGATATATTTTTTCATTGTACACTATGCTCTTTAAAAATCTTATCACTTGAAATGTACTCTTAAATGCAAAATCTTGTTGGTTTATGGAATGCTTCCACGTGTGCGGCACAATCTTATGCACAATGCGATACACTACGCTACCCACGTGGTTTGGACGTGTGTGAGAGTGCTGCACCACCGTTATTACAATGTGCCTTTCACTATCTGACTGCACATTTCTTGTAGACGTCGACATACATCCTACTGCACAACGTGAGAATATAACTATCAAGCGATAAACCTAAGAAAAATATACATTTTGGCATTAGTAAAATATAGATCAAATACCAGCCGAAGCAGAAGTCGTTTCTTGCACATTCTTACAGAAAATCTTTCTAAGCAGCAATAAAAACAACGGGGAGTTGTTTGCTGTTTGATCTCTTTGCTTAGAATCTGAGTGACTGCTTTAAGAGCTTATTAAAGATTGAATAAGCTTGGTGCCATAAATAATAGATTTGCAATATAAAATTTGGTGTTAAGCGAATGTTCCAACAGTTCGGCGAATCTTGACTCAACATTATGCGTGCGTCAAAATGCTTATTTTACAGACATTATCTATTTTGCCATTCTGACACAAATTATCTTCACTCTTTCCTGTAAAGGTCGCTACAAATGTGCTCTTCGTAAGTACAAAGCGTTTCCTCTTCCCGCTATGGCCGTGAACTGGCCTCAACCAATTTGCGAATGATTGCGCATGCGCCAACCAATTAGGCAGGCTTATATATGTTGACGTGTGTGTCTATAGATATATATATATATATGAAACCTTTTTGAATATATGTGTCATTCATCTTGATATATATATTTACATATTAATGAATACATAATTGAGAATTGCACTGGATGATATTCATTGGATTTTAGGCGATTATGTAGTTACTGTGTTTATTTAGGATGACTTGTGCGTGTTCAGGGAGACTCAGGTGAGAGAAAGGCCTGCGTTTCAGTCAATGTACTCTATCGTACAGCATCACTGCGTCATCACTGTTAAATAATATTCTAACTCCTTTATTGAATATGTTGTAGTAGCTACTAGTAGCAAGGAGTGTTACGTGTACAATATAAACGTCAGTTTCAGGAGGTTTTTGGCACGAATCCAATAGGACTAATTGGTCTACTTGTTTTGTGTAAAAAATATCCCAAAAGCTAGTTATTGTTAAACCTATGGAAGCATGAATATATTTAAGAACAAGTGTGAATGGAATGTTTGTTTTTTGTTGGTTTATGTTTAATTTTTGCTGAAATGTTCACTACTGATAGCTTGAAACTTACAGTTGCCTCCTCGTATAACGTATATCATCTTCCTCTTTCTATGTTATATGTGTAATTATCTCGAAAGTATTCTTTCGATACTTCTCTTTGAGGGTGTTACAATCAATTTATACAATAACCTAGTAGTTACGATGTGAAAATAACCGAGGCCTATATCCGATAATAATTTGGAAAACGCATTTAAGTACCCTTTGCATGATATAAAAATACAACAGGAAATAAATTATTTGTTTCACGTTTGCCTACTAAATGCAGTAACAGAAACTATCATAAAGCTAACTATAATATAAAGAATATGAAAGAATAATTAAATCGTATTTGTGTTTTTTTAATTTAATATTTTCAAAAAATGGAAAGCAATTGCATTTCAGCGACATGAGGTATGATGAATTAATCTGAATATTTGACGTCACTTGTTCATCGAACATCATTATGTTATGTAATTCACTAGTTAGTGGAGCAGTTACCTAGGCATGGTAAGTTGTGACAGATAGACCAGGTGATCTGTTGTTGTATATTCATCAAATACCCTACCAATTTAATTTCAGTTGGCACAAGAACTTGGCACCGTGTTTCCGGTCATGCGAGATTGGATCCAAGAATTCGTAGAAAGCAATCCTGAAATGTACTCCTCCCAGGTCGGGCAGAACAAACTGATCGAGCAGGTACAAAGATTTTTTCTCAATAAAATAGGTCTCTTTAAGATATCATTTTTGGAAAACTCTGAGTTTTTCCATTATTTTCCAGCGCTTACCAACCATGAATTAATGTTATGAAACGCTTATCTCTAATCTAATGTGTACACTTTAGTTTACCATTTCATTTTCTTAATGAACTGTCAGTTTGAGATTGACTTGAGATATTCCCAACATCATTAGAATATACCCACCATGTTGTTCATGTAACGGGTTTCTAAAAGGTGATGCGATTGCTGTGCTACCTGGTGCGTTTCGGATGCTACTGCAGTGCGGACGAGATACGGATACTACTGAAACCACTTATGATTATGCTGGACGGAAGAAACGATAGACCCTTTCCAAAGAATGCTGAAATACGTAAGATTTTTCTTTTATGTTACAAGGGATTTGAACGGTTTTGGTTGTATACTCGTCGTCATGAACAATGTGTTAATATTTTTCAATTCATATTTTTTCTGTTGAACTGAATTTATTATCGGGTATTTACTAAGTTCGAAATGAAATTTTACGTGTTTTTTTCTTTATTTTAAACTTTTTAGAAAACTCCAAGGAAGTAAAGAAGCTGGTGAAGCAATATAGAGAGACAGACAGGTTTGAAAAGAGTGCGGAAACTAAGGCCCTAGTGGATGCAAAATATCAGTACGGGTTTAGTTTTTTATATGAAAGAAAGCATACAAAATAGCATACATAAATAGATATACAATTATCAAAGACTGCACAAATGTCAGTTTGAAGTAATGTTTCTTCTAAGTTTTATGAACAAAAAGAAAATCGACTTGGCATTTAAGAAAAATATTTGTTTATCGGAACATGCATCACCTCTTTACCGAGGCATCAAACTGCACGGACTCTCTGCTCTTTTTTTACAGGGGGCTTTCAGTTTTGGAACTTCTTTTCACATTTCAATCCAATACCCGCCTTGAGGTAAGACACTTCTATACTGTAGAATTATGTCTCGTTCGTGCCGTATTTTACTCTTTATATCGAATTAAAAGGCGAAGGAAAGAAAACAGTTGTGTACATTTTCGGTACACAACTGATCTAGCAAGATCAACGGAGGACACTAACGTCTGTCATTCAGTTTTTATTAGAGTCAAAAGAAGAAAAGGTATGTTTAAAAATGGAATTAGGCTGAAGGCCTTTCAGATGCCGTCGATAACAGTGACATTGGGAAGATGTGTGCCTTTAGAATTTTGTCAGTAATCTGAGCAGGCTTGTTTTCATAGTAAAACGGTGGGTGAAATGGGAATGAAACAAGCGTGTTCCTCATTTTTGTGCTGCCTTGCGAAATTGTATCTATCTTAAGCCAACTCTTCTTTTATTTAGTCATTCGTGTCCAAATTCAAAACAGCTGAAACGACAGCCAACGCCAAGAAAAAGAAGCATCGGAGTGTACTTTCTCCTCTGGTGGATGACAGCTATGATGCATTCAACACATCAAAGTAAGTAAAACCACAAAAACATGGATTACACGTAAATATATTATTTGTATTAATATGTGCGTTTTATGGTCACTTACACTAGTTTTTTTTAATGGTAAGGGAAGTTTTGTGATACAGTAATAAAGGCAATTTCTTGTTGTAGAAAGTATGGTTTAATCTTTGATTACATGAGCTATTTTAATCAACCATATTGCAGAAAGAACCTGAGAAAGCAAAAGAAATTCCTTCATGAGCTGCGTGCTATGTTTGAAAGTTCATCCTATTTTGACGTGGAATACATCACAAATATATCACTGGTAAGTGCATAGACATTTCGAAATGAACTGTCATATAAGTTTTTAATTCAAATATTTTTAACGGGGAAGTTCTGACGCACCTCATGCACCCTTGTTTCTTTGTAAAATGTGTTCTCAAGTGAAACTAGTTTTTACATTTTCTTCTCAGGATTTATCAAATTACAAATACGAAAAGATGTTGACGCAATCATTGAACATTTTGAACAAGTACTATTCTTCCAAGACGGACATGTTCAAGATAGCCATACCAACCCTGGTTAGTATAAACATAACGATCATTAACACCATCTGAATGAAGAATTAAAGCTTTAATACCACGTCGGAGACGGAACAATATTTAAAACATAATTTATATCCAGAAACCTTGTCTTGAATACGCCCAAACGTTCCACTAATCAATCTTCAAAAACGGGTTTATTTAAAGTATTTGATCTTGTCCTTACAACTTACAACACCAGACCATGTAAGCTTCACAAAGCACACGTGCTTTTAAAACACAATGAAAAATAACCGTGGAATAATTTCAGGTTTTGACCACCCAAGAGTCCTGTAAAATCCACATTGACATCATGCGCCAGCTCCCTCTAGTGAGACATCTAGCCAAGTGCTCCTACAACATGGAACAGGCAGAAGCTATGAGTGTCGTGTTCGACCAGTTCGTCTTGTAAGTGCTGACTGAAGAGTAAATCAGCATTTAAATAATGCCATTTTAATTAATTCATATTTACCATGTAAAAATCAGAATACACGTTTTAAAAATCACATAAGAAAATCACTTAAAATGTTTTTTGCTTAGATGTTTGAGAAAAGGTTATACCTCTCATAAAGTACTACAGATAGATGGTCAACAGTGTAAAATAACATTTTTTGTCGATTTTTTCAAGTATGCTTCACTGTGTGAGTCGTTAAAAACATAACAAATCTAATCTTGTTTTCACAAGATTCACCCACCTGAGAGACGAACCCACCCTGCGGCACCCAATGAATCAAAAGATCCTGATCAACCATGGTGTGCTAGACTTGATATTCGCAATACTTTCCCAGGAAGTAGATGTTCAAATCACGGTAAAAATAAAATTTAACTTCTTTGGTACTGCACGAAAATATACTTGAACTCTCGTAAATTAATAGGTTACATACAATTTTATCTATATAAAAGATATTAAGAGAAAAACATGTTAAAATGTCAGCAATTTGCAAAGCACATGCAAATTAGATGAAATAAACTTGTCTTTAAGAACTTATTGCAATCTGATGTTATTTTATTTTAGGAGCAAGCCGCGCCTATGGAGCTCGTATTCGGCAAAGCCCTGAACCTTCTACGGTTCTTGGCGCAGGGGAACGAGGACGTGCAGGCCAAAATGAACGATAGATTGGATTCCTTGATGAACATCAAACTTGTGCCATCACACCTAGCAATCGCTCTCAGGGAGGTATGAATTATTCTTAACTAAGTTAACTTCATTTAACTTTATTTACTATGTTATACTCTTATAAACCTCCGTTTCTCTCCCTCCCCCCTCTCTCTCTCTCTCTCTCTCTCTCTCACACACACACACACACACACACACACACACACGAGTAAATGTGATAATATGATAGTGTTCATTATGATGTGAAGAATTTCAAAATATATATGCAACGCAATTTTTAGCCACAATCATGTACCCATGTACATCATTTTCCCGCCAGGTGTTCGCTGGAAACCAAAACAACTGTCTCAAAATTCAACCGAAGCAAATCTTAAAGATCGTTCATTTGGCGGGAGAGAATCAAGACCGAGCTCCGGAGTTTCTGGACCTGCTGGGCTCTATTGTGAAGGTGGAGCTGCTCGAACTCCCCCTAAAGCGCAATCAGGGTCTGGTCATGAAATATTTGATGCAGAACTATCACAAGGCAGCCTACCTTTTTGACCAATCTCAAGAAGACAGGTTAGTAGTAATGGAGTGAATATAGACTTTCATACTCAAAACGAGGAAAACAAACAGCTGATGTCTTACTCTGCCAACTTATCGTATTCTTTCTCCTCTCAGCACGTACATTTTTGTATTCTAAATTATCAAATAGCAATGTTGCATTCATACTTTGTTAAGTTCTCATTGTTATTATTCCGTGGACTGCACTGCACTAATATCACTGCATTATTTGTCTTCTATTTCACAGCAGGGACGTGAGGTAACGAAAACTGTCCCCCAAAACGTATTACTTGTTCTTTTTCATTTAATTACAGTAAACTGGATGCTCGGTATTTATTTTGGTGATTGGGTTGAATATTTATTGATTTTTTTTTGGTGGACCTCTATCTATTTTTACCATCCTAACAGCTATTACCCTTTTATATAGCTGTCATTCGTAAATATGCGTTCATTTTTACTTTCTTGTATAAAACAATTTTTCCGGTGTATTTGCTGATATTTACATCGACATTTTAAATTTTTCAATATGTTACACCCAATATGTTTTTTTTTTATCATCCTGGTTGATATATATATTAAATATGTGATGTGTTTATAATCTACCAAATACATGTACATGTATTAAGGATAGAAAGTTAACAGCCTTCCTAGTTGATATTTTGGTTATTTTGATGATAGCCTCAGCATTTTACGGGATCCATACGGGGAAATGATGTAATTACTTGATCATGATTTTACTGATATAGGTACCTTTCTGTCTAGATGCCGATGCAATGCGCGCGTACACAAGTCGATACTTACTAAATATAATAACAGATCAGCACACATTTGGGATATATTTAGTCCAATTTCTAAATACATCATGATATCAATTGGGTTTCAATTGATTTTAGAGTGAAACTTGGCTTTTCATGAATATGAACAATTCCATGGTTATTTCCAGGTTACGCATCCTTACTTCGAAGACCGGCAATAGTCATCAGAGGTACCTGATAAGTTTGGTGGACCTCCTCGCCAAATGTGCTGAAGTATGTATCAAACAATATTTTGCTCTATGAATGAATGAATAGTGGTAATACGCATGGCAACGGCAATGTGGCGGGTGAAATGTGTCACCCTGTTTAACTGAAGAATGGCAAAGGCCATGTACTTCACGAAACGTAAAAAGCTATAAGTGAATATGTTATTAAAATTAAAAAAAGCTAAATTAGTAGAAGTGTAGCATGAATCTATCAAAGGATTATTCAAGCTTTGAATTATTAGCCATGTGATGTTTTTCTTGCCTTTGGTATAGTCCGGTGGCTTAAGGAAAAAATTGTGACACGACGGATAAAAGCACCAAATTTGGCATGTAGTTACCTTTTGACATTCTAAATCAAATTAGGGCCGTAGCCCTCTCAAACAATTTACCGTTTGGTCAAAAAATCCAAAATGGCCGCCAATTTATGGAATTCTATAGAAATATGTACATACACATGTTGATTTTTATCAAATAAATTATTTTCTCAGAGTTTTCCACACCCTAATTACCCATTTTATTCATATATGTCAGATAGCAAACAAGTTCCCTTGGACTTTTTGAAAAAATCCAAGATGGCTGTCATATGCCATAGAAACAGCCATAGGAATACTAGTGCACAATTAATACCAGCTAGAAAGATACGTTGTCCACTATCAAATTAAGTCTGTTACTCAGATTATTGTTACCCACATAATATGTTTGTGGTGAGTAACTACGGAGTGTTCTTGGGCATTTTGGAAAATCCAAGATGGCTGCCATGTGCCACAGGAATTCTAGTATACGGGGGATTCAACTAATGGCAACTGGAAAGATTCATTTTCCACTATCAACTTATGTTTGTTTCTGAGTGTTTTCCACATCCTTTCCACCCACACAATATGTATGTGGTGAGTAACTAACATGTATTCTTGGGCATTTTGAGAAAATCCAAGATGGCCGCCAAATGCCATAGGAATTCACCTAGTATTATAAAGGATTAGAACTAATGCCAGCTAGGAAAAACATAATTCACTATCAAATTCAGTTTATTTTTTCAGTGTTTTACACATTATTATAACACTGTGATACATATCTAGCAGGTAATAAGTGTGCATATTGGATAATTTTGAGAAAATCCAAGATGGCCGTCAATGGCCATGGGAATACTACTGGAATTACAACTGCACATCCATGGCTTTTCATCTACTACCAGGGTGAAATTGTGTTTGCTTATCAAGTTTTGCCCGTCCTTATTAGTCCTATGATATATATCTGGTGGGTAAATAGTGTGCATCCTTGAATATTCTGAGAAAATCCAACATAGCTACAATTTGACTTAGGAATACTAATGGGTGGGTTTCAATTGCTGCTAGAGAGGCATGTGGTTCATTATACAATTACATTACCATGGGTTTGTTTTAAAAATAATCTACGTTTTTCATTCCATTTTTTATTACCCCTAAGATGTAAACCTCGTCTATAGCATGTGTGCATCTTTGGGTATTCTGAAAAAATTCAAGATGTCTGCCTTTTGTCGTTAGAATATTCGTACACATAATCAAATAATGCCAGAGATACACAGAGTACAATTTAAATGTAGTTAACTTTAGATCGTTTTTAAATGTTTTTCCTTTCATATCCTATTTATCCTTATGAAAGACTCTGTGTGTGTAGAAAGTGTACGTATCCTTGAGTACTATTTGGAGAAAACCCAAGATTGCTGCCAGTTGTCATAGGAAAATATCATTCAAATGCACGTAGGTGTCAATTAATGAACAGTTCAGACATTGATTCTAACATGAAATAAAGCCGTTTGATGTTCAGACATGTTGACATCCTTTTTAACCTTACTCTATATAAATCTGGTGTGTAGCAAGTGTGCATCTTGCGTATTTGAGAAAATTCAAGATTGCTGCAATTCACAATAGGAATAGTATAGTCAACTAGTACCGGACAGACATTGGGTTCAATATAAAATGATTTTTGTTTCTCGGAATTTCCCACATTCTTTTTGGACTATGAGATATCTATCAGGTGGGTAACAAGTGTGTACCCTTAAGTATTTTGACAAAATATCATGATTACCCTGATTTGCCTTAGAAGTGCCTATAAAATCCAGTGCACCAGTTTTCCTATGGGGAAAAGAAGGCCATCTTGGATTTCCCCAAAATGATCAAATATGGACATTAATTACCTAACAGATATGTATCATGGGATAATAATAATAATAATAATAATAATAATAATAATGATGATGATAATATTATTATTATTATTATTATTATTATTATTATTATTATTATTATTAATAATAATAATAATAATAATAATAATAATAATAAAAGAAAAACAACTGAATTTAGCTTAATTTTATATGGAAGCCTGTCTCTCGCAGGTATTAACTGAACCCCACCTTCTATGGCTAATGGCAGCCATTTTGTTTTGTTTTGTTTCAAAAAGGATACACATAACATTCTCATCACATATATATTGTGTGGATTAAAAAGATGTGGAAAATAGTCAGAAACAAACCTAATTTATCAATTAATATTATATCTCCATGGCAGAAGAAGCTCTATGTGCATACTGTAGTGTTCCTTTGATATGACGGCCATCTTGGATTTTTCTCAAATGCCTGAGATTAAAGGTTAGTTACTCACCAGAAATATATTATTTCTTTAATAAGGCACTCAGAAACAAAATCAATTAGATAGTGGGCAATGCATCTTCCTAGTTGGCATTAGTTGAAAACCCTTGTTCATGTTCTGGTATTTCTGTGCCATACGGCGGCCATCTTGGATTTTTCAAAAAGTCCAAGGACACTCGTTCGTTATCTGACATATATGCATAATATGGGTAATAAGGATATGGAAAACATTGAGAAAATACTTTATTTGATAAAAATCAACATAGGTATGTATATATTTCTACAGAATTTCAAAAATTGTCGGCCATTTTGGATTTTTTGGCCAAACGGTATTTTTTTCCGTGGGCTACGGCTCTAATTTGATTTAGTATATCAAAAGGTACCCACATGCAAAATTTGGTGCTTTTATCCGCCGTGTCACGATTTGGCCATTTTTTTGCCCTAAGCCACCGGACTAGTACTGATGCATAGCCATTATAAAATGTATCTACTATCCTTTCCCTTCCTAAGGGAGAAAACCGTTACATAGAATCACTCTGTCAAACGATCATGCCCATAGAGGAAATCATGGATGTTCTGAACAATCACTTCATTGACAACAACCTGAAGTCTCCATACTTGCGGTACCTGATGTGGGTATACATGAAGACCGCTGGCACCATGATCGAAAGTGGAGCCGGTGATCTCCCGCATGACAGGTAATTGGGGCGTGGTCCCAGGATCAGTTCATTAAGAAGATTGGGTGATAAAACCTTCGTGCTGCATTCATTTTACTAATTTTGGCAATATCTCCACGACCCTAAATTTAAATTGCACCATTTGACCGCCGAGAAAATACTAGCCCGTCAGCCCTTTTCTCCCATTTTTACGGTGAAAGCAAATATCAATATTGTGACTTTGTTTGCGCGGATGTGCAAATTCCCTACAGGATTCTACAAGATTTGATACATGTACACCCTAAAAGAAAATGACAACAATAGATGGAGTGTTCATGGAAATTAATATTCAGTGTAAATATGGTGTCCAATGTTTAATGATATCAAAGCTGTAACAAAATTGCGATTCGGTCAACTCAGTTTACGCGTTAAAGCAACCCAGAAAGATATTATCTCTTTCCGTTTTCTTTGCGGTAAAGTTATGAAGCTTCAAACAGCATGGCACTTTGAAACTGCTTTTAAACTCTGGCTATAATTTTGTCATTACAGACATGTATGGATCTACATCCAGGCCTTGGCCCGTGAGGCAGAGTCGCTGAAAACTTATATCAGTGAGAATGAAGTGAAGACAGTGGAGGTGATGCGGGCGCCACCACCTAAAGGGTATGTGTCATCAACATATCTTTTCTTTACAAAAACAGCTTCTCCATTAAAAAAAAAATTTAGTATGCAGTTAAGTAAAGCGCTTTAATATACGCTGCTATAAATGCAAGGCCGTACCTCTGAGATCTCCTTAAGGCAAACATGCATCTGATTGAAAATTTTGTGGTTGAAAATCCATGCTGTTAAATTTTAGGATATCATTATGGTTCTGCTCATTTTTGATTTCTTTTTCTAGGGCTGTTGCAGAGATGGACGATTCAGATGGAGCAGCGCACGCAACTCTATTTTACTTCTTTGACGCTGTCTTACCCTTTTTGCAGGCAGGTCTAGTTCTCACTAGTCTCATAACAGTATTTAAATCGGTATTTATTCAAAATTTCCTTTAAATATTTTTGTTGTATTTTCTCTTTAAATTCACAATATTTTGAGCCATCCCGTTGTAACTATAATTGTTTTCTGTTCAAGACGTTCTTCACAAAGTTCTATTCGCCCGACAAGGAGTTGTACCCAGACGAATTGGAGTATGTGGATCAGTTAGCACACTCCCTCGTGGTGAGCAGATGTTTACTAATGGGGATTCGATTATCGTATTTTAAAAAATCATATATACGTATATACCAATATTTTATGTGTAAATGTTTTGGGGAGATTAGACTCGTATATCTAATTTGATACATGAGTGGTCAAACAAAGTTTGAAAATTCAAATATATGATAAAGTGGTTTCCTTTTCTTCGTGACGGTAGTCCTAAAGCCTTTTTACTTAAAACTGACGAGAATGAAGAAGGTTTCCGTATGTAATACAAATTATACGCATGTTTTGTGTTCAATATATATACATACACTGTATGTATATGTGCCCATACATTATTTTCTTTTCAGCTGTGGTGCGACCGGGTTGGAGCAGTACTCTGCAATGCGACACATTTGAAAGTCCTCATTGGGTGTGTTCCGAGCGTTCTGCAGTCGTCTTCTATTCCAAAGAACGTAAGTCAAATATGTTTACCATCTTAATTACTGATTTTAGTCATGAATATTGCAGGTTTGCAGTATTCAACGTTAGAATCTTGGGATTTGCGTGGCGTACGATGATGGCTTACTTTACATTTCATGGCTTTGTGAAGATCCATTCGAGAAAATGGTGATCCATAAATTCATTCAATTAAAATTTATTTTTATTATTATTTATATTTATATTTATTATTAAAATTTATTTACAAAAACATCGATATAATATTTCTTCATACAATGGGTATTATACTGGTTTTATGTTTATCACTCTGTCTCACTACTTCATGCCTTGAAAAATATTTTTAAAAATGATCATATAACCTTAGTGATGCACACCCATACACGCTCTCTCGTTTCTGAAGCTTTTTCGTGTATCTACAGCACTAAGCATGACCGTGTGTAAGGATGGGGCATTAAGCCCATGATTTATGATGATTGAGTTTTGTATTGAATATTTCATATGTACAGTTTCGTGGTGATAAGCGCACAGTGAGTCGCTGATTTTTCATTTATTTTACCACAGAATATCAGGCGCACTGAATGATTAAAAGATCACTATTTGGGAATTAGATTGTGGAACCCGTTTTGTAATTGTGTTGATGTTGAGGAACTGGCTGATGGGACCATCTGTTGCATGATGATACTTTCTGATGTTTTCTTTGTCTTGGGATCTCTCTCTTCCAGTTATCCACAGAGTCAGCATTAACTAACTATCCATCCCTCAAACCGAAACAGGTTCAGTTGTGGAAAAATACGTATAAGGTAGAATACAAACAGGTTGACTTACCCCTTGGTTACAGTTTAAATGTTTGCCCTCTCGCATTTGACCGCTTTGCCTCGCTGTGTTATGTGATTCATTGCATCATGGTCATTTCCCCCCAAACTTTTAACAAACTGACGCAATATTGTTTTGACTTGTAATGTGACCAGCAGATACCGACTTTAAAGGTAGTGTGTTTTGTAATGATAATTTAAAAAGTGACTTAACGGTATCGCTATAGAATTGATGGATTGCAAAAGTTCATGGGATAATTTTGGGGGAATTATTCATCCAAAGCGAATTTATCGTTTAATAAACCTGCATTGCGACAAAAATGTAATTGAAAAAAAGAAGAGGACATGACCATTTTGCAGCAAATTTTACTGTTTGAATACTTCTACCAGACTGAATATTTGAAAGCTGACACGGTAGGTGTTTAGTGACCTTGCACTTAATATGGTAACAACATCAATTCACAGCATATGAGTTTGCCCCTATGCCGCCAGATACTGCTAGAACACAAGCATGAGACCGAAGTACATCACATTGTTAATACCAGGAATGTCAGCACTGCCACCGTTATCTATTAATGTGCATGTCAGCTCCACCGTAATAAATGGCACAAACCTTTTTTAGCATCTTTTAATGATGAAGTTCATATAATAAAGTTCTGTTTGTTTTTTTCAAATCTCGATCGATTGTTAAAGAGAACTTTTATGTATAAAAATCTGTGTTGAACGCATTCCCATTTACAGTCTGCAATTGTACCCTTAACTGAAAGGTATTTTTGGATACTTAGTACTGAATCACATTTGCTAGAACTTACTCTATAGTGCATGCAGGATCTTACGAATCGTAGCCACACAATTAATAGCTCCCTGAATGGACGCAGATGGCCACTTAAAATAGTGTGCTTACTATATGCTTTGTCTTTGCTTGGACTCCAAAGGCGAATCCAGAGGTTAGGGCTCATGATTAGCTGTGCTCCTAGTCAGTTAAAGCCTGGATCCGCCAGTGGATATAGAGGTGAATAAAGCTAGGTCTTCGACAAACAAGTAAATTTGCCGTATTTTCAGGTGATGGAAGGGTTCATTGAGCAGTATGGAAATGGAAGATGTTTGCGAGATCCAACCCGCGAGACGATAGATGTAAGTTACTATTTTAATGGTTTTTCTTTTGTCATTTGTTTGCAAAGAGACACAGTGTCATCCTAAGGTACCATTTCTTTTTCTAGATATTTTAAGGTATTACAAAGGATCTGATAATGAAATAATTTCATTTTACTCGAAACAAGTAGCACGATTTATAACAAGTGACTTTTACATTTTACCCATCCAATTACTGAAATTAATGCGGGTTTTACTGTGCTTTAGACATACACCATATACTATCAAAATGAAGACGAGTTAAACAAGAAATTCCGGGCCTTCTCCGTGAATTGCAGCCTGGTATATGGTGGCCACAACACCGTGACGGCACAGCTGAAGCACAAGTCTAAACGAGGTACATCTACGTTCATTTGTCTATATGGATATCCATTAAAGACTCAGGTCTGTCTATTAAACAGTGCGGTACAACCGAATTGGAAGTTGATAGCCAATATTTCCTCACGGACTTGATAAATGCAAATGATAATTTGTCATGCTTAATACATGTACTAACTGCAGAATCTTGTTTTCTTTTAAATACCGGTGTTAATTTGCACTGTCTTAATGTGAAATACGTCTTCAACTTAAAATAGAAAACGTCCCATTTTACAGAGTACACGGAAATAGGCGGAGATGAGGACCTGCCGCTTGGTGAGGAATTTCAGGCCCATGTGCGATGCTTCGTCAAGCATAATGAAAAGAACATAGCGAAGCGATACCAGAACGTCAGCAAGCTTGTGCAGCAACTCGCGTAAGTGAAAAATAGAAATGAAAAAAAAATTCATCAGTTTTTATATAGTTCATTATTTTTTCTGCGATTTGACTGTCTTTTTATATCTAAGAGCTGTATGTCTACATACATGTAATTTAATTTTATTATTCTGATACATTTCTTCTTTTCAACTGTACAATATGGATAATCATCCGCTCTCTTTGGGTCTACATAAGAGATCGAGTGTGTTAATGATGTATTTATGCTCTGTTTCAGTGTCTCAGCCAATGCCGTGAATCCGAAGGACGGCACTTATGAAAATGATGAGTTGGATATTAAATCTCTTCAAATATTGCGCGCCGTTATCCACAACGAGGAGCGAAAACTCAGAGAAGACTGGGAAGAGAACACCCAGGACAAGAAAGTTCAAAAGTATGCAACCACTTTCGATACGTTTTTTTTTTAAAGATTTTGCAAGGTCTGGATTGGTTATACCCAGAGACTAATTCAGGAAATGTGTTTTATACTTGTATTTTTGTTCATCTGAATTCTTCGTGAACACTTACACTTTATGCCCTGCTCTAACTCATGAAGCCTCATTTTGGGGATGGCATTTGTAAAGATGAAAATGGTTGCTGAATAAAAAATAGCCCTTCAAAATAACCTTTATTTTATAGGCAACTGAAAGTAATTCTGGAAGTACAGAATACTTTGAACTCGTATAGCGCTGTGGAGGAAGTGCTTCCCCATCTAGGAAGACCAAGTAACGCTATCGTTAGAGAGAGTCTAGCGTTCTTGTCCATTATGTTGTTTAATGCAAACAGAAACGTACAGGTATACTTTTTAACTCATGCGATTAAAAAACGATTCCCTTAAGGATGACGGAAGAGTTTAAACGACTTGATTTTCAGTATTGTAATTTCTCCTTAAGAATGTATCATTTATTAAAAGCTATTGATATTATTTAAAATTTTGAGATTTTCATAGTACAGTTACACATATTTAACCGTATACTTTTCAATGCCGCACACAGAAAGCCATGTTGGAATACTTCATGAGTACCAAGAAGGAATCGTTCTTCTTTGCAATTCGCTGTCGACTTCAGTTGTCGGCAATAGCGATAAAAGAGAGGTAGGGTTCTGTCCGAGTATGGATCGAGACAGTTCGGCTTGTTTACAGGGATGCAGTTGGCAGAGGGCAAATCTCATAACGGGTAGAGAGCAAGACACTCGCAGGAACACGGCTCTAATCACTGGCAAAAAATTGCCAATTAACATGTCACCCTGTTCTCGACTTCACATGGGAACATTATACACGATAAACACACGTAGATGATCATTTTCACGGTATCAATGTTTGTATTAACAAGTTCTTTCACCTACTACTCAAAATCGGTGACTTCATATTTTCTCTTCCATCTTAAAATTTATGAACGAGTGTAGAAGTGAAAGAGAGCCTTGAAGTTTTTCTGCTTCGCACTTTTTTTTACTCCGCGGTTCTGGTGTCTTACTCCGCACCCTGGCGCGAACAGTCCCACGCACGTCATGGACCATTCTGAATGAACCCTGTCCGTACGATTGCTTTTTATGTGTGTAAATGTGCTCTTTCATTGTTGTTTACTTTTTTTGCATTGGCCTTTTGGTTATTTTCCATTATTACTTATCGGTTTATTTTCGTTTCCACTTTCCTTTGCTGTGAGTAGAGAACCATGTTAGATGTTTTCAAGAGTATGAGGACGGAAACATTCTTTTTCGCCATCCGAATACGCCTTGAAATAGCTGCCAATGGATTGAAAGAGAGGTGGGTGTGTCTAAGGAAAGTTCCTGACAATGAAAAACGCTGATGTATTCTAAATATTTGCAAAACTGACATGTTAAGCAACAAAACAATGCGTTCTTAACTGTGAATATGCAGATACGAGGACCCATTGTTTAATAACTGTTATCTTTGAAAGGCACGTGGTTATGTACACATGGCGTCTGCTGATACATGTATATATAACTACACCCCTTTTCTATCATTGGCAAATGGCACTGTGCCACTCTTTGATTTCACTTTGGATTTTTTTCTGTGTACATTAAACCGAACTGAATATTTTGCCTCAGTATTAAATAGAGCAGAAGTATCAAACGCATAAAATATTTAGTGACCAATTTGCTATCATTACAATAATCATGATGTCCAGAACAACGTATATTTTAGGGTTGATAAATTAGTTTGTTTTTTTTTTGTCATATGTTAATTCTAATGCATGTGTCTATTACAGCTTTTAGATGCGTTCCTTTACCGTAGTGTAAGCTTGAAAAGATACTACTGCATATTAAATAGGATTATCTTATCCCGCACCGTGCACTATGCTTGACACTCTCGATCTTTTTCTACCTATCTAGGCCTATACATACGCTATTACATGCGCATGAATTTTCCTGTTGTTAACTTTTTATTAGATATCAATTCCCCCTTCATTCTCAGATTGAAGCATTTGATAATACTTAATTTTTAAGTGTTACGGTTTCTTCACTCGCTGCTGGTCAGAAAAAAAACAACTACCGTATCATTTTCATGTCTTTAATGACCATTAGAATGTACATATGACCAGTCGACTATGCACAGGACTGCATTCCTATTCATATACTAAACTGTTCTCTTCCAGGCGCGCATTAGCTACTCAGCATGAAGCCAGGGTCAAGGAATCTATGACGCAAGCAAAAAGTCTACAGACTAACCTTACTGTTGGCAGGAAGGCGATGAAGGTAAGGACCACAGCACGGCAATGTGACAAGCAATGTACAAATGTTCTTATTTTAATGCATAATGTATTTGAAAATGAAAGATCCCTAAATGAAAGTTCTCGTTGTTGCAACTTCTATGTCCGTGTTTGGTACTGTCTGATGTTTATATTAGCTATCCTCAATACTTTGTACCAAGTGGAATACTGAAAAAAGTGTTTTAGGAATCCGTTACTTAATTTTCTACTAACTGGGTGCACATTCCATTCAGATAATTGGTAGAATGGAAATATTTTCTAAAAGCACATTGACTTCTTGTGTATTTCAATATAATATCATATCAATGCACGGGACACTTCGGTAAAGAGGTTCTTTTCGTTATTTTACTTGTATTGGGCATTTTGCTGCTTTGCTAAGTACTTAGTTTACAAACGTTTTCAGTACGCATCATAACTCTTTTCAAACATAGAGAAACTTTAGAGAGTATTTCTCCCTTATCTTTGAGTGGTCAAAGGAATCATGGAGTGAGAATTTAATGCGTGATTTTTTTCTGATTTTTTAGAACTTTGGTTTCTGTTTGTTTTTTGGATTGCGGTGTTGGTGCGGTAGTAATGCCTTTTCTTTTTAGGATATACAGGCAATTGAAAGGTCGCGACGACAGTCAAGACTTATGAAGGGTGTAAGTGGTGAATTAATGAAATCTCTATGTGTTTATAATAGCATCAATTTTAACCTGATAATTTAGAAATATTGTAGATATTGGTTGCTGTAGGACAAGATATTAAAACAAAACTTAGATGAACTGTACTAACCTTAGTTCGTGTGTAGCACTGTTCATAAACAAAACATTTTTACATCTGCTTGTAGAACAATGCAATTAACAACTTCCGAAACACCTGTAATGGCAGTACTACTCGTTTTTCGAAAGGTGAAATGTACTGTGAAATTTCTAAAAGAAAAAAGTGAAAATCAAACGCATGGCGATAAAACCAAACGAAGGCATTTTGGTCACGTGTGAATTGTTTCATGAACATTCTCTCCGAATGAGTTTTGTTTTTCCGAGTATTCTGCCTAGTGGCGACTAACTTCACCGAGTTCTATATAACTAACAAAATAAAACCAAAAACGAGGACCAGGCGTACCATTCGCTGCGCAATCTGTGAAATGAAGCCGAAGTATGGTTGTTCTATGCATTTTTAGTATCATCCATACTCGTGTGTGTAGTACACGTCCACCACACATATGTCCAGGTATGTTTACACGAAGGACAACTTAGACCGATGACCATGTTATCTGGTCTTCTGTGAAGTTATTGACGTCTTAAGTTAGTTCTGCGTGTGAACAGACCACGGCACTATCCCGTCTTGCCTCCTCCTCCTCCGTACGTGGTGCTCACTTATCTTTTCTTCAGGCGCGGGCCAACTCTTTACGGGCACTGCAAAGAGATAGGCAATCGGGGCTTACCAGCATTTCCCCTGCCAGCTCAAAATGCAATTCCTTACAAAGGTTCAAGCTACCCAATGGTTCACTGAACGAAGAAACGCCATTAGTATTTGGTTCAAATCACAATGACATTGAACTGAATGAGGTGATGGTTGAGGTATGTTATATATTGTTAACATGTAGAGATACGCATCGTGCTTTTGTCACTTTCTTTAATCTAATTGTGGGATATTTTCTATCGTTGTCCAAAATGTATGTCATTTAGGGGGTCAGAAACCTCGGGAGTACGTCGAATGTCATATACAACAAAGGTAAAAAAGGTTGTCCCACCACCAATTCCATGTGATTTTATCTACAAATAATCACCTCACAGTTGTAAACTACTGCTCGCTGCAATTAATTCCTGTAGGCGGCACGATAAGCCTTCAGCAAGGGTTACACACAAAACAGCATTGTAACCCTTGTTACAGGCCTGTCGCGCCGCCTACCGTAGATGATTGCAGTGCACGGTAGACACGCAAGCTATTAGACACGTGACCTTTAACGAACGCTAGGCGGTGTCCTTTCAATTTTATGGACAATTCATTCTCTGTTGAAATCACAGTGAGACACTGGATTTGAGGGGGTGCATGAGTTAAATGTGAATAAATGGTATAAAATATGGATATTTTCACCGCTATTTGTATGTTTTAACCATTTATCATGCTAGCTATGCTATCTGGAATAAAAAGCACTGTTAATCACAATTTGCACCTGTGAGGTTATCATTTGTAAATACAAGCACATGGAATTGGGGGTGGGACAACCTTTTTGACCAATGTTTTATGTCTCTTATGTCTTGCATATGCTTTACAAAACTGACATTTATATTATCAATACTGATAATAACTAAACCTGACCAGTATAATAATTTAAGGGGCTTATGATTTTGTGAAAAAGTGTCAATATTATTGTTCAAGTAATATTAGAAAAGTGTCTGATACAGCGTGCTTAAATGATTATCAGCATTGATGCATACCATTTTCTCCAAAATCTGACTTTAGTGTCGATTTTTCTCCTCTTTGATTGTGTTCAGTTATATACTCAGCTGTCTTCAAATTTGTTTGCTCCTCGCGCATCTTCGCCATTACTACAAAAGACGGCACACCAGTGAGGCCATAAACGTCGCGTATACTTCAGTTCGTAACTCGTGCCATAGGCCTCTGGCCGGTCTAATAAGCACTGAGATTTGCATTAAGCATAAATATTATTTATTTGGATTGTTTGAGAATTGATTTGAAAGTGACATATTGCATATGATTTCTGCTAAAACTCGTTTTAAAGCCTGTTATGTACCCGTTTGAAATGCTATTCTGTCTACCTACTGTTTTACATGGATTAGATCAAAGTTTGAGATAAAACGTAAACCGATTCCAGGTAGGCTGTAGACACACTCCTAACCTTTTAGCTTTAACTAAAAATTACCTAATTTAGAAACTAACACGTGCTAGCTGTGCCATTCTCTAGGGCTCTGACAACCTCTCTGTGGACGTTGAGGAAGATGATGTTTTGGACGGCCTGGAGTTTAAAGACGAAGGCTACATTGTGCTGGTGTTGAGACTGCTGGCTGCTATGTGTGATGGACAAAACCAAAGTATTCAGGTAAACCGTGCACAGCCCATCCCTTCGAATCTCTTTAGTAAAGGTAATGGCATGCAATTTAGAATATCGATCGATTGAAGGAATTTGACCGACTGGTTTCGTCGTAGACGCGTCCGAAAAAACTTGAGTAAATTTAAGAACTCACGTGTGTTTACAAACAAATTATCGCTCAGGCACCTTGAGAAAAACGCAAATTCGGAGGCCGTAGTTGATACCGATATATCTAATACAGTAAAATTAAAAGAGGGATATTGTTTACAGAAGTTGTATCTCTTGTAAGATACGAAAGTATTATTGAAATCTCTGTCTTAGGCCAAAATTACATTTTGCCATGCGATGTCCGTACGGTGCTCGTATACTGCATGTAAAATCCCATTTCATGTAGCGTCTGTGCGGAAGGCAGGAGGTGGCCGTGCAAAAAAGTACGAAATCGCACAGGTACACGGCCTGCGTAGCCTCTACGATTAAGTCAAGCTAAAACTTTTGACAAATTTTTTTTAAATCGTAGGCTCTTAAGCCGTAGGATTATCGTAGATGACATTGTACAGTACCGTACAAGCACTGTTCAGCCGACTTGCGGTGATCGTGATGATGGTTGAATTTGTTGTTGGTCTCTTTTTCCTTCCACCTATAGTGGTGGTTTTAGAAGGCATAACAATAGTAAAAGTGTCTTTAAAACTTATTTTTATCACTTTGCTATTACAGGATTACCTACGGGATCAACCAGATAACATTAAATCCATCAACGTAGTGGCGGACACTGCCCAGTTTGTGAACGTTGTCTACTCCAACATTACCGCCAGCACCATTGACCTTGTCATTCAGCTGTTCAGCACTCTCAACGAGTTCACTGCCGTATGTATTTAGCTCATGAAATGAACAATTGTGATCTCAAAACCCATGGCCTTTTTATGATGTTGTTTTTCATTATTCATTTGCCAGTATGTATGTATTCATTCTGACTGTATTGTTTTATTTACCTTTTTTATTGACGAAAAAGGGACATCACTGCCTTAGACTTAGTATCTGAGATTTTTGCGACATCATGACAATTGACTTTTCTTTTGATTGACAACAGTAATTCTATGAGTTTGGAAGGTTAAATGAAAGGTTTCAATCACATTAACACATTCATAAAACGCGTTAAGCCTTTAAAATAGCTCTGTTTTTTATTCCAAAAACTTCTAAATCAAACTCTCGCATCGCTTTTTTACTTAAAGGACTTCGGTTCTATGTTATTCAGGGAAACCAAGCCAATAGGGTTGTTTTGTTGGACAACAAAGTTGTGGATTACATTAACTTCATCCTGAGAGCTGGAAAATATGAAGGCATATCGATGGAAATGGTATAAAATCAAATATATGTGTTCATTTATTATCTAAGAATACAGTGCTCATTTATCAGTAAATACCAAATAAATCGTCTTTATTCAAGCATGAAATTTGATGTATACATAAATCATTTGATATGTGTAAACTTGTAACTAATTTGAAAAAAAAATGACTTCATAATTTTAAATAGCCAGAAAAATGTATTTTAGCAACTTGAACTACGAGAAGTGATAGCCAATCTTCTCGTGAGTCTTATTGAAGAGAACGGTCCTGAACCCATAAAAGTGGCCAGGGAGGTGAAGGATACAGTAGATAAAGAAGCTGTCTACAGGTGTATGGTAGATTGTTACAGCATTCACCAGGTAATAATTAGATAAATGTTTACCTTTATTGCGTGGAATCACGTAGGGTTGACCACGATCAAAATGCCGAGTATCAATCTTCTCTATTGCCCAAAGTTGTGCCAAAATGTGTATAATATGTCTTTTTTTCTTATTATATCACATTTTACCTGCATATGCAATTTATAGACAAAAACGAAAGTCCCTTATATATATATGCTGACTTGATGTAATGATTTTGTGAAATTAAAATGAACAATGTCATTTGTATCATCTTGTATAGGGAAAATTCAGTAAAATTAACTTATTTAAAGTAATTAAAAACTTGATTATTGAATTTGATCATTCAAATATTAATCGATTCCTACGATTTAAATAATTCACCTGTGATAAAATTTATTATGTGGTCAAAAATATCGTAGTATCTGTCTCGGATGTTTTACATTTTTGTCTGCCTCGGACATTTATATTTTGTCTAGTTTAAGGTTTTGTCCCCACTTGTTTAAGTTTTCCATGGCAATTAAGAAGATATACGCATGGAAATCAGTTTAATTTTTCCACTAAATGTTGTTACTTTTATCAAAAAGTGGAATTTCGTGCTCTGATTTTTTAAAAACCTATTTTGCTATTTTTCAATTCTTGTAGCGCAATTTCATCGTGGTCAACCCGGATTGTACAGCGCTCCGTCTAATCTATTGTGTCAGCTTGTTTTTGTTTTGTTCGTGTTTTAACTCTGAGGTTGGGGTGTTTATTGTGATTCGCTTTTTTTTCTAACGGGTGTGTATTGGGATATTCAACTATGATGTGTTATAATTTATGACCTGAGTGGTTTGTATAGGAAATGGCATACAGGGATGGTTATGTTTGTAAATGTTGCCAGCCAAAAGATGAAATATTAAAGCGTTTTCTTTATCATTGTCTTTGGAAATATACAAATGTTATTCTCAACATAATTTACTTATATGACTAAAATCTTTGCTTTGAACTACTCTTTTAACTGTATTAAAATGGAATTCTTCTATCCTACACATACAAATCTGCCTCAACATGGCAACCATTTCATTGCATATGCATGATTGCATGCCTTTACAGCCTCCAACATATAAAGCAAAGATAAGCACCAATATGGGAGATAACATGAAAAACCTATCACAGATGGGTGGCGGTTTACTAAGAGAAATAATGGTAAGTAGAAAATGATAGATAGACCTACAGTAGCAATCCTTACCCTATTTGTCCCCCCTTTCACATGGAAGTGGCTTTTAAATTATCCCCGGCGTTTTTGTCAATTTCCTAGACTAATTTTTATTCCATGCATCTTGGTATGTAAAAGCTAAGGGTATAAAATCTGTTCACTGAAAGCAGACGCTCATCACCTAACATAACGTTAACTCATTTACCTACATGTATTATATATTAAACGTGTTTGCTTGGCATGTGTTTTTAAGTGTTCCCTTTCTGTTGTTCTCTTCATAAGTAAACTTTATTATATTATCAGACTGTCTTTCACTAAAAAGTAGACCTTGCCATCGTGTTGCACTCCGAAATGATAGTTAAATGTAATTTCCTTGTTTTTGAAACATGTAAATGTAATGTCCCTGTTTTAGAAAAGTGTAATCTGCACGTTAGCAGTATCTCAGTTGTGACGTGTACTGTATTATTATTATACCATGTACTGTCAAGTGATAAAAAAATCTCCTTTGAATGTCGCATGGGTAAAATGCAAATGAATAGCATGAATATGTACTACCTATCGCCAACAAAATCCATGTACATATATAGAGGTTTGAGAAAAAATTTTTACGAGTATTTAAATTTTTGTTAAATTGGATTTTATAACAGAAATTATTTTTGTACAGTCAATTTGATAAGTATTACAGTGGATAGTGACTTTTTGTCTTATTCCATCGCTTCTACATGTAGATCACTTTGAATTTTCTAGGAAAAAAACAAAAAGAATGACTTGAAAGACAAGGCTTACGAGGTTGGCTTCCTCTACTTTCTGCTGATGGCACGGTTTTACGACATTGATCCCGTGCTGAACGAAAAAGGTAAAAAACCTGAATTAAAACCCGATTTGTTAAAATAACAAAGTTTGAAATACACATTGATTGAAGTTATATGAGAGAAAGATAATGCCCACAGGCAATAAATTATAAATGCCTAGATAATTTTCTTCTTGTTTCATTCAGAACGTTTCTAGAATTTTCAAATCACGAGTTTTGTTGCTTGATTTCAGCTGGTCTCGTAATAACACCAGACCAAATGGCCGCTTACAACTATTACAAGAAGAATTCAATGTCAATAGAATTGATGAAAGATGGAAATCTCCAAAAAGTGCACTTCAGGGTGAAAAACAAGGTAAGTCTCTTTTTCAAAATTGCCTTATATCAGTTTTACGTGTCTTAATTTTAATTACTGTGTGACCTTTAAATATAATAAGAAAATCCACATTATACTATTTCTTCCGTAGAACGTTTTGAGAGAAGAAGTGAAGGAAAAACTAAAATGGGATGTTGACCGCTCGTCGCCTAGCAACAAGATTCGTGATTTGATGGCGTGGTCAAAGGACATCCTCAAAGACATCTACTACCAGCGGAAGATGCTGAGGAATCCAATCGCCGTTTTCTTCACAAAATTCTGGTATTCGTCCATTTCATTTCGTACATGTAGTCAGCGGGATTACATTTTGGCGCACGAGCGTAAGACGGTTGTGCTTCAGTTCCCCAAAATGATATCTGTAGTTGGTAGCAATAATAAGTATAATAGTAAGAGTACCTGTACTTGTCGTCTTTGTTAAGTCAAATTGAACAGCAGTAAGTTCACTCAGTTACTGGATATGTTTGTGTAAAACACAATTTCAGAGTTAATATTTCACAGGACTGATTGTGCTGATTGTGTTTGTTGTTCGCTCAACAGGCTGCTGTGGAACTACCTTGTTATATTGCTGAGTGTAGCCATCAACGTCTTGATGCTATGGGCCTGGAAGGCACCTTATGACATGAGTCAAGCGCCTGAAAATATGACACATCTTGACCACGCCATTTACAAGTAAGTCACTGGAAACAAAAACGGCCTATTCATAGAAAGCGTAAGGAAATCGCTATGCACTTGTAATAATACAACCCAACCTGTACTGTTTTAGTGACGTGATAAATAGGTGACTACTATATACATGTATTATCTCTTGTACCGACAAGTGCGACGGAATCCTGACTTTCAAACCAATTTGCAGACCATCGGACCTATGGGATGCTTAGTTTAACCTGAATTACCGATGTAAACTGCCTTTACACTCATACGTAATCTGTATGAACACTGACGTACATAGGGCCTATATGTATATATGTGTGAGCTCTATTAAATGAACATTGACAGCCCCTTATTGAGAATATTTTGAAAGTGTAAAGTGAAAATCAAACGTGTTCACGTTTTTATCAAATATAATTCTCCTTTTCAGCCCCAACCCAGATACGTCGTCGGTAGAGATATACGATTTGCTGCTATATGCTATGGGAGGCACGCATAACTTATTTTCACTGTTCGTGCTCATCAGTTATTTCCTTTCTAACCATCCCAAGTGCCCGAGTTTGTCTGCAATCCCAAATCTTTGCAGGTATGTGTAATGCAGCTTGACATTTTTGACACAGTTATTGGTATTTTTTGACAAAAATGTAGTTTAAAATGGAAAAAACTGATGAATGTATATCTCATTCTGTTTTAGCATATTAATATTTTAGACCCCGTGCATGTAAAATGCCCCTAGTCGTAAAGAAAAAAGGCTTAAAATCAAGCAAACATCAGGAATCAAAATTAAAATCGGTATTTAAAAACATCTAGCTTACATTTTACATCTAATTCTGGACTTTTGTACATTAGGCGTTTGTGTGGACGGAAAGATGAAGAAGAGGATGAAATAGCACATGAGGTTGACTGTGAGAAAGCTAAACGCCAGTCAAAACTTGATGTCAAGTTCTTCAGTCTTGCCACTTTTTATTATGTGGTGAGTAGACTCCTAAAGGTTTAATGGAAGCATGTCTAATTTATTTTTTGTAAAAGTTTTGTTACTGATATTGGTGGTCATCAACCTTTGTTATTGGTGTATAAGAAGGTCATTTTGATTAGTGATGAATCTCAAGAAACCAAGCAGGATTAGTTGTTTTTCTTCTTTTTAGATTTTCGTTGGAATGTCTGTCGCTGGAACATTTTTCCATGGTTACTTCTTTGCCTTCCATCTTCTCAACATCGTCAACAATAATCAAATTCTGCAGGGAGTCATCAAAGCTGTCACACAAAACGGTATGGTAGTAATCGAACTCTCCTCTCCAGTCAGTTTTTAATTATATCTTTAGGTTTTTTTCGTAGAAATTCAGTTGATGATTTGAGAATAGAGTAAATTATTGTTTTGTTACCACTGCCATCATATGTCACGACATGCTGTGTCCCTTCATAAATGACAGAAGTCGACTCAACAAAACTGTTTTTCAGCATGTGATAGATGCACTTTTCAATTTCTGATTGAAGCAAAATATATGATGAAAAAAATCTCAGTGAAAGAAAGTCACAAAGACCGCACTTCCATTTTAGTTGTGGCGGCTTTATTTAAAGTACACAATTTCTCGACAGAATATGTGATGACACAGTGTTTATTGCTGCACGCGACTTACCACGACTATCAAGGCTGCGGGTGAGACGAAAGTGGGATAAGATTTTTTTCCTGTTAAGCAGTCACATTTTGACTGGGAGTGCGCGTTGTGGCAGTTTTGCCAAGTTTCAATATTGCTGTATTATTTTTTCAGGCGTTTCGCTACTGTGGGTGGGCATACTGGGTGTGATCATCTTCTACATATATGCCCTGATTAGCTTTGCCTTTATGAGAGCGCTGTTCTTGCCTAAAGACGAGGAATATTGTGGAACGCTCTTAGAGTGCTCTGTGACAGTCATACGATACGGGCTGATTGGAGCGATATTTGATGTAAGCGCTTGCACATATCATATTTCTTTAATGACTGGGCTTTTGTTGGGTCTTTTGTTTGTGTAATTGTTTAAAGAAACTAGTGTTTTTATTAGTAACGTACTAATTGTATTTTCTGTTAAATCATTAAATAATATGATACTATTTGTTAATCTCTGTCTGTACACAGTGTAATATAATTGTTATCATAAAACGTTGCGATGTGTAAAGTTAGAAAGATTTGTGACGGGATATTATCACAGACAGTATAGATATCATTTGTCATTTTCAGCGCCTGACATTACCAGAATCAGAGAACAATTTTATCGCGTTCGCCGTGGTGGCGGTTTTCCACTTATCATTCTTTATCTTGATCACCACCATTGGCTTGAACGTGATCCTCGGTATCGTGGTCGACACGTTCTCTGAGCTTAGAGATCTCAAGGTAGGACTGGCTATTTCATCGACATAAAAGGAATAATTTTGAGTGGTGCGCATGTGGACGGAGTTGCTGTTGAAGTGATTTAGTTTTATTGATCACTATATTGCAGTGGAACGTGTTAGCGGCCCCATTACTTTGCAATTAGATTTTAAATAAAAGTTTTACGCCATAGATTCCTTGTCCATATAAAGGATATGTTATTAACGTCTCCTCGGATTATTTGCCATATAGGTGATAAATGTGAATTTTGTAGACATATCATTTAAATTAAAAGGACTATGTACTTTCAATTACAGTGGACAGCCGAATCCGACATGCGAGACACTTGTTTCATCTGCAGTCGAGGAAGTCACGATTTCGAACATCATGGGAACGTAAGTTGATAATTAAATCTTTAGTCTGAAATAAATTACTAAAAAAAGTTCGTTCGCACTTTCATTTGTCAAAAGAGATTTTGTTTTTACGTTCTGATAAACAATTACATAATGCCTAATACTCTGGTGCATATTTTTATCAGGGATTTTTGAAGCACGCCAGAGAAGAACACAACATGTGGGCCTACATATTCTTCTTTATCCACTTAGATGACACCAAGTCTAACGATTACACTGCGTTGGATCTACACGTAGCGCAAGCTGTGAGTGCTCTGCTTTGTCCCTTTTGGCATTTCCGTCTTTTTTTATAACTAAAAAGCTTCATGAAATGTTATCAATTGCTACAGTGACTTTTGTACTTGTCATACAGGTACCTGTACAATGTATTCAGTTATGATGCAGTAAAACATGAGTTTGCACGATTTGAGATGATTCATAATGTTAGCCTAATAGATATCATAGGTGGATGATAATAGGTGGATTTCTCGGGTGCCTAAGAAATATCCTTTTTTTTCGAATAACAAACGGCACATTTATATGCGGTTTCCAGTTTTCCCTAGCACGCTGTGCAGACTGCTGACATTGTTCATTACCCCAAAAATGTAAACAATAATAACATAAAACATATATATTTTGCTGTGGTTTCAGTTACAAAGAGAGCAATACGAATTCTTCCCCATGAATTGTGCCTTATCGCTCACTGGAGAAGAAGATGGCACAGACGAAAAAATTGATGCCGTCTTGGAGAAAGTCACGGAACTCCTTCGTAGACAGCGAGAGGAGGTCAGTATCACTGTTTTCGTGAAAGTATATCAGAGTACTTTATGCTATTTAAATGAAACGTTATTCGATATAGATGTCTCTACATAACCCGAGTGGAAGTTTATTCAGAATGAAATGCTATCCATTATTAAAATGTTTCTATAACCTGCTATATGAGTGTAATCAAAGTGGTATTGGATTGGTTTCTAGGAATCAAAACGAATGCGTGAAGAGGAGCACAGGCGTCAGAAACAGTGGCAAGAAATGTACCGCAAGGCGCTGAGCGGTAGTCACGACACCCTCGCCGCGGCCATCGAGGGGCCACGGCGCCCTGAAGACAGGGAGGGAGATGCAGCACGATATTCTGACGACGACGATAGTCGTGGAGGGGTCAGAACTCCAGAAACAATAACCTTACGTGACAGTGCTACAAGCACGGAAGAAAGTCCACCGCGGGAGTCCCCACGAAGAACAGAAGAGCCTCCTGAAACACCGCGCGAGCTCCTGCCACCGCCACCACCACCACCATCCGACGGGCCCCATGACGTACCTCCCGAAAGACCACATGACGAGCCTCACGCACTAGATATGGCACCACACGTATCGGAAGTGGCTTTTCCACTCACAGCCCCCGAAGACTTTCCATCACCAACATTTAGTGACGACGATGACTTTGATGACACCCGTCTATGAACAAGGGAACGCTATCCTGCATTGTGTTAAAAGTTTGGTGTTTGGTTTGGCGCTGGTGTAGTCGTCGTTTGAGCGTCGGTCGTTCCAGACACTCACATTATCAAGCATTGCTTGTAGCGACGAGATCACTTCCAGTTGCGTGCATTTGTCTGCCGGCGTGGAATGAAAGATCGCTTACTGTTGACAGTTTGTCATAAAAACAACACTGTCGCCCCTTTTTCAAGTATATCTTTTTCTCTGAAGGGTATATAGGATAATTCGAATTGACATTTTGTAAAAGCGGAAATGATAAAATTAAGTGAGGGGTTGGCCGATTTGTGTTGCCAATGACGTTGATACTGAAGATAGACCTAGCATTTTAGCAGGAAGGTACCGGGTCATTTTATATAACGCATGTAACAGGAGATACATACATACGTACATATAACTGTTCTTATTTTTAGACAGTTAAAGAAAGATGTACTTTGGATTAAACGTCTCTCAAGTGCAGGTCCTTAAAGGCCTATATGTAGTGCTTGAGTACTAATCGTATTTATATAACTGTATTTAAGAGTTTATATTTTAACATGGTGTAACCATTTTGGTTTTATCTGGAAAATGTATTTATATTTGTTTTCTTACATTGTAATAATGATATAGTATCAAGAAAAATAAAGGATTATATAACCTTGCAATTTAATCACACACCCACATATTTTAATTATTTGGATGCGCATCATCTATTTGTAAGCGTCACGTTTTATTGTATATAACGATGTGGGATGAACGCCAGTTGGTTGGATTTTACTTACGCATTAAACCTTTAACAAGTGAATCGTCACTGCACCGTAGTACATGTATATTATTATTATTTTACCAGTATTAGGAACCGCTGGTTTATTTATTTATCATAATTTTTACCGACACGTCAAAGAAATGGCATTTTGAGATATAGAGTATTTAAGTGTTTTAAAGTATTGCCAATGGGAATTAGATTTTTAATAGCTTGTATAGATTAGGTTGCTTTTTTGTTTTAAATATATAGCTCGGCTCTGTTGCATTTGACTAACGAGATATTATCCCTTGTGTAATTCCTCAGTTAATTGATCATTTGTTACGTTCATTGTATTATAACGCTGTATTTTATTATTGGGCGAATTTCTGAAGTATTAGAACAAGAGCGGATTAGTTTGATTTTCATGAGTCATTATAGTGCAATCCAGCTTTGGGGTGTATTTGCTTGAGTAGTACTTGGTTTATTGAAAAGTTCTAACATGTTAAACTAAATGTGGGCATATAAAGCCCTTTCTTATAGTAGACAAAGTTTTCAGTTATTGAATAAAGAAATTGAATAAATGCTGAGATCTTTATCTCAATCCTCTTAAACATTTTATTATAGTTGCGTCAACTGATTTAGACGATTACCTGATTTGGACGATCACACAATGTCGATATTTCACGAATGCCACGTTTAGCAACTGCAAACGCCTAAGCGGTCATTTATGATCCTCGTTTTATAAGTTGTAAGATTATGGTGTATTATGCATAAAAAGTTGAAATGAAGTTGGTTTCTTTGAAGTCGCTCTTTAAGTCTTGTTTTATGTCACTTTCTTTATAAATACGCTGTAAACACCGAAAATCCCGTTCGACATATGCATTTATTAGCTCCTCAGTCATGTTGAGAACCCTTACTTGTAAATAACATCACGTGATGTCTTTAGACTTATTCCACAGACACCCTGAAAACGTCGCACTTTTCGCTGAATTCTTTGGAGCAGACTTTATAGCTACAAAGAAGAATAGAAATTTAGTTTATTACGGTAGGATCATTAGGAGGATATTCCATAAACTTAATACATGTAGAAGAAAATTGTGCAATGCGATATTTTAATCATTCATATCGAGATGGCTTTTTTAAAACACCATGCGGTAGCAAAAATAAGGACGGACAAGTCAAGTTTGAGGATTATGGAGAAGCTGCTGCAAGGTATTATACAGTTTTTCATGCCCATACTTATTAAAGAAACCATTTAAGACAAAAACGATACAGTGCATATGATCTCACGACGTATAATTAATACATTATACATTATTATCTTATCTTGCCACACCCATGACCAGAAAAAGAAAAGGCTTTACGTCTCGAAGCTGTTTAATTTAAGTACCATTTTGAATCAGCATTGGATGTATAGTGGATAAGTATTGCGTACATGTACTCATACCCAACTTCGATTTTACGGTTTGTAGGATAACGTGGAACAGATCATTCAGAACAGTTACGTCTTGTCCTATTTAAAGACAAATTTTCAACGATTTATTTTCAGTATTCATTTTATTTTAATTTTTATTTCTAAAATATCTGTCATTCTGGCAGTTTCTATTGTCACGAAGTTAAAGTGAATCGTGCCAAACTTTGAATAAAAAGTCTGTTCTTTGCTTAGTTTTCAAGTCATTGATTTCTCTTTCCATGTCCGTCTCTGTAAAATTTAACATGATTGAAAAACAAGGATTAAAATGTCTTATGCTCTACAAGTAGCATCAGTGTCTCAAATAAAAAACGTCTATTTCAGTTCGCCGAGGAATGGTTGCATATTTGAAAGCAAGCAGTACTTCTTGCGTCAATGTGCGTCAATGTGTCTTGACTGAGCCTGAAACGATACAAGAGAAACGTTGCGAATACTCATACGACGCGTTTTGTTTTTGCGTTTTGCGGCGTAATTCGAATCAACAGCATTTTGCATTAGTGGCAAAAGCTGCATAGACAAACGGATAAGGATTATGATTAGTAACAAGTTAATTTTAATTTTAGCTCTCGTGGTACAAACATTGAAAAGCCACAGTATCAAACGCAATCAACAAAATGGGCGTTTTCAGAAGACATGATTATGTTTAAAACTATTGCGATTGACGGTACCAGATTTCATAGAAATTTTGCTTTCCCCGCAAGGGAAGAAAAATTAACATGCCAAAATTGATACCGAGTTTGTAAACAGATTGTTGTGAATGTCACATTTCTCATTTAGAACTTACTTATTCCCCTAGCACGCAACGCGCTCCACAACAGACGAAGCGGCACTTGTATTGGCTGCCGTGGCGCTGCTGGCAGCCCTCGTCTGAGGCACACCGTGGTTTCCATCCATTAGGACACTTACACGCCAATAAGTTGTAATTGAAACGCTTCACACGTTCAACAGCTCTCCCCTCTTTGATGTTTCCCAGACTCAGGGCGTCTGACCAGCATGAAAATATATAGAAAAAATGTTTCACAGGCTGTAGACTTCAACAAAGCCATTCAATTCGGTAGTGAGGGGATGGGGATGGGCATGTGAGGCGGAGGACAGTAATTTCATATTTAAGAGCTTAGAAAATCTAGATTATTTTCATCCATTTAAAGAGGATATGACACCCACGCCTTCACTTAATAAACAAGAAGGCGGAGATTGTATTTCGTAACCTGACACTTACCTGAGAACGTCTCAATCATAAGGAAGCCAACAAGGGTGAGGAGAATAAATTTCGTCGTCGATACTGTGAACATCTTGTTAGTTAATCCCCTGGCAATTCCCGTTGCAGTTGATCAAATAACCAAAAGAGATTGAGAGTACCAATGATAGGACGCAAGTTACAAGTAAAAGCGCTAGCACTTCTTACGCGTCAACGCCTCTCAAAAGAAAGAATTAACTTACGATATTAGCAATTAATAAACTTTTATCAGCAATAGGAAAATGACACTGTCAACCGTGTTTGCATATGCGTCGATATCTTAAATTTTGCGCTTAATAAACCCTAATCACCAAATTTATTGGTCTACTCCTTTCATGAAATCTGTGTAACGTTCTCGTATGACGTCATTCAGATATCAACTTAACACACGATTTCGACACTTTTGCCAGGAAACTTAAATATTTTACGCATTCATTTGGAAACAGTTCATGTAAACATGTGTCAATCTTGTTGTAAAATGTCCAAATTTAAGATAAGTCTAAGACAAGTGACACCAAGGTCAATCTATCTATTTAATGAGTTTTTTCTTCTATATGAGACTTATGTAAGCAGTGGAGCCCTCTGCTGACTGTATCACAAAACATTGCGCAGCCAGCGTGTGATAAAGCAATTTTGACTAATTTAGATGTGATCGAGTAATAAAAAATACTGGCAGTAGCGCCATCTACTCGTACCGGTAGTAGCCAATCAGACACAAAAAAAAAACATCTGCACATGCGTTACAATACTAAGGTACATAGACTGATTTGACTGCTTTGGATGCTGTGAAATTCTACAGAATATAATTGGTGCCGCCAGAGAAACAGAGGAAGACAAAGAGGGAAAAGACTGGCATACTAAGGTGACCGACCAGCTGAAAGCTACATGTACCAAAGACGGAGAGATATGGAGGGATTGATCACCAACCCTACAGCCGGATAAATCATGATAAATAGGTTCATCAACATGTTTTTCTTCACTGTATGTTTTGTACCATCAGGCATCATGGGACTTTATAATAAATCAAAGTTACGAGCTGGTGCAATCTTACGGATAGCCTATAATGATTTTAAGTTGAAAGCACCCCCTTTGAAAAGGGGCACTTGGAAAGTTTTTAAGTGCGCCGTTTCGCGTTTTGAGCGAAATTAGAACTGACTTATGAAGCCCGAAAATTGAATTTGCAAACGATTTATTGGCTACTTTTCGTCAAATCAACATAATTTTCAATTCTCTGTCATTAACTCATTCATGATTTTCTAACTTCGATCTTTTTGCGGTTAACCGGTAGAACATTCCATAATGAGGGGAATACACTGTATGATCTGATGCTCGTTGTCGGTAAACTAGTATATATAAATACAGTTACAACAGAACAATATACAGGCACTAGTAAACATTCAGCATGTAGCCTACCGGCCCTTCCTTCGATAAATACACGTATTAGCGGATCATGGGATATTTTTATACCACTTCGAACCTCCCTTGCTGAAAATACCCACACTCCCGTACATGTATATTTTAGTTGGTTATTTGTCACCTGCCATGTTACTTGAACTCTTGCCCTTTTTTTCAAACAGTGATAGGCCCCATTCAGAAAAGGGGGCTAACTAGTCCGAGGGTCAAACATGGCGGCCCACTACACTGAGCTTGTCGTCTAATCCGTTAATAGACACTGAATAGATATCCTGTGGGGAAGTATTCAAGTGGATCGGCCATATTTGACCCTCAGACTAGTTAGTCCCCTGGTCTGAATGGGGCCATAGAGACACTGCTGCTGCACATGCACAGAGATTTGATGCTGGTACTTCATTTAGATCAAACACGCTGAGTCTTCCTTGATGGCTAGAAAAATGAGCAATTGTCCTTAATTGCATAATTTTATAAATTGATTATATGAAATTACGAATCGTTTGTGGAGTTATATATACAGTATAAAAGAAAGTGCCACCTCCTGGTGCTTCCATGTAATTACACTATACAGGGGGCTTTATTCTCTTATGCAAGGTCTCTACAAGTTTGCTTCTTGTTGTTTAGGCGAAAGTTAATCAATCGACCATATCGAGTGCGGGGACTTGGTTTAGATCATTCTCTTAAGTAAGTAGTAACCAGGCTATTACATAACATGCATGTCGGTGCGGCAGGAATGGCAGGCCACTTGGAACCGTAGTCCGTTACCCATTACTTTCCACAGGTGACACTGGTACTGTAAATACTAACCCTTACCTGTACTTGTCACCGGACTTCTTCCTAGGACTACCATTCCTGTCACACTGGCACATCTTTCATACCAGTAGTTATAGATGCCATTTATTAATTTGGGGTTAGGAATGTTTGCAAGATCTGTTTAATTTAACAACAACTATGACATTCGTCCATAAGGTGTGACAGGATATCTGCTTTGTCGCATTCGAATCCTTCTCATCTGCCTCGCGCATGTTAACCAGAAGCTGTGATTGAAATGTCAGTGTGCTGGATTCTGTTAAATTGGATCTAATTACCATACACTGTATATGTCGCGCAAAGCAGTGCAGATGGGAAAGACTGATGATCACTTCACTGTTGTTTATTTAAGTAAAACCAAAGCAAATGAATTCAATGCCATATAATCTTAGTAGCGCGTGTTGCTTATAATTCTTCTTTAAGTTTCCGTTACTGTCACGCCATAAAACGATACCGATGCGGGTAGTTTGTGACTTAAGGGCGGCGAAGTTCCTGTGTTTTACATGTAGCAAAGGTGCGTGGGAGTTGAATCAAGTTATTGAAGAGCGTGAAGAAAATACCCAAAGTTGGATCTCCATTCAGATAAAATTATATCAAGCTGGGAAGGGACCAACTCGAGTCATTGGACAACCATATTGATGAATTAAGTTTTGAAGATGTTATGTCCTGTCTCCCACATATGTCAAACAAAGACTCGCGACTCGATTTAGAGACTCGAGTTGGTCCGATTTCTTATTTACTGTACTCCCTGTCTTAAGGAGCCTTTACATAACAATAGTCAGAGGTAAACCTTTTTCAAACAATTGGCTTCTGTTGGCGGTTCCCTAGTCACATAAATACAAAGGTCGGAATACAAATGAGAAATAGATAAAATTACCCTCATTGCACCGAGGGAGTTAAACAGTTCCAAGCAAACATATTAAGCACTGGCTGCAAATACACGTTCGGTGCCAGCTATTTATTTAAATACTTTCTGTTTGATATCTTGATCAAAAAACCTGCCACCAGTGGCAATGAAATAATGTGGATTCAAAGGACAAAACACTGAAAATCGAATGGTTTTGCTGCAAAATGGACGAAATGCCAAATCTCCCAGATTTCAAGAAGTAATGCTTTATTATACACATACAAATGAAGTTATCCCAGATACATTTCCACCATGCTTTTCGGGTCAACAAAATTGGCTGAAAAATGTTTCCTGATGATACAATAAGTATATCTGGCAAATGTTATACCAGTATATAGGTTTAATGGTAATGTGTTTTCAAAAATTGAGAAATGCTCTCTATTAATGTCTTGCGTCTCGCACTCAAAATAGCTTAACGTTTATCCATTACTCAGCTAAGCTGCCACTCAGTCTTATTATAAAATAACCTATTTCTTTGAAGTTAATGCCAACAACAAATTGGCATTAATGTACAATTGCAGTAATTTCTTGAAACTCCATTTATTGACATGCAGCTGTGAGTGCTTTTCTCAGTCGATATAAAGCGTTGGGGGCAAACAAACACAAGTTTATTTTGCGAATTTTCCAAGATAATGCGAATTCCGCTTTTCCATGAATCCTGCAGTCACATTAATTACCACTAATCATTGCTTAGAAAAAACAATAGTTTGTGCCTTCGGACATAAATTTGTTTACGTGATCAACTTTGGAATGTTATGAAAATTGTGTTATTATGTTTATGACAGAAAAAAATAAAACCGTATGATTTATTGCCGGTAACAGTTACATGTACGATGTAGTAGGCTTCACAAGATTATTCAATGCAAATATTTTACAGAAACAGCCAAAAGATAATATGGATAGGTGTAATCTTGGCATTTTAGTACATGTATAAGTGAAGGAAAAAATGTGTATCCTAAGTGACATCATCTGGGTATTTGTTTGACATAAAGATTTATAAAATTATAATTTTCTGTCAACAGTTCTGACTTGTTGCAACAGGGGGCCAGTGTCAGTATAAATTATATACTTTGAAATCGCGTGAAACTGACAATACAATATTGTTATATCAAAGGTAAAATATACAACAGTTGACACGAATATATTGAAACATTCAAAAATATATACTTCTCTGTTCTTTTGAGAAGTTGTTAAAATACTTTTGCGACTTAAAAGCCTTCGAAGATTAGTCCTGCCTTAGAGTACACAGAAACTACAGTAAAAGACGGAGGGTCAAGCGATAATCCGCAATTGAATAACAATACATGTATGACTATCTAGAGGTTTGCAGTCTTAGTCTTGTAAACATGCTCACGAAATATAATACATAATTTGTAACAATCGTCTTAAACATCTTGAAAATAATTTTTTTTGCGCAAAGAATTCTACCTTATCGGCAAATACGGGAGCGATCCAATGAAAACTCTGTATATCATCCCCCTATCTCTATTTATTTCTCCTCTGCTCCCTCGATTTCCTCATGTTTTCCCAAAGCTCGGGCTAGATTATACAGCTGCATATACTCCTCCGCAGCCTTTTCCCGCTTTTCTTCTGCCTGAGCTTTTCTGATGAAAGCTCCCCAGCGCCCGTACTGTGGCTCGGCCTCGTATGGGTAGAAGGGAGCTCGTTTATTCCCCGGTACCATACTTAGGTATTGGCGCTTAGGCACGGAAGGGTAAGGTCGTATGGGAATCTCGTAAGTTTGGTATTCTGCCTCTGGTTCTTCCCGCCAGTATCCACGTGGTTCGTCATCCTCTTCTACTCTGAAATTCGGGGAGAAAGCCCTTCTTTGGTCAAATATTCCGTATCCAAAACCAATTCTGTTTCTTTTGGTTGGTATGTTTTGGGGGACGTAGCGATATATGTCGTAGTTATCTGACGGGAGAAATTCTCGGGTCCAGTATTCTTGGGGTACGTATCGGGGCACGTCGTAAGGGCTGTAAGACTGATCATCTTCGTATCCATCTTCTTCATCTTCTGTACGAGAGTTGTAGGCTGCTCGCATTAGCTGCCACAAATCTCGCAGTTCGTCTTCCGAAAACCTGACATCATTATAGCCGTTCACATCTCGCCGAGAGCGTTTGTTTCTCCTAAGTTCTTTTTCTTCTGCTGGCGCATCACGCTTTTCAAGGCGGGCGGGGAGGCTGGCGCTTCTCTTTCTTCTGTAGTCGTATGGAGATAAGTATGGATAATAATAGCGGTAGACGTAAGGGTCCACGAAGTGGTCTCTGTCGTAGATCATTTGATCTGAAAAGATATATGCTGTGATATATAGCTGTGATAACTAAAAGTCAGATATTCCAGCTGTGTAAATTAAGAAAACAATATATGTTTGTTGACTTTCCAAGACATCAAAGACCCATTCCCAAGTTCAAACATCAATATGGCAGTTAAAATATAGTATAGCCATATGTAACGTCTTTGGACTTAGAGTATAAATGTGTAACTTCCATTGTAACCCACACCTACCCCTGCATTTACGCGTGTACATGTCAAGATCAGCAAAAAGTGCTTACCATAGTATTTTTTCAAATCATCATAATCATATTCTTCCTCGCGTTCCTCATCGTCAGAGCCATCCTCCGCAAGTTCCTCGGGTGTCTTCTCTTCTGCACCAAGACTAGCAAGTGCTTTCTCTTCATCAGTGATATCTGCATCAGGGGGAAGCTGAGGGGGCGCCACCGGCTGTGTATCTACCAGTTTGTCCACTTCATCGCTTTCTTCGTCTTTACTCTCAGAGATGTCTGGCTCTGTAGAATCTGAATGGCTGTCTTCATCCTGTTCATCCAACATGTCCTCCGTCTCTGAATCGGTATTCTGGTCTGGCGTCGAGTCTTGATTGAAAGGCTCTATCACACTGTCGGCCGGTGGTTCGTTAGAGTTGTCGCCAGCGTCAGCGCTGGGTACCTGTTCCGACTCTTCAGCAGCGGTGCCAGGGTTTACGAGTTTTGGTATTTTATCCGAAAGCACCCTATCCATTTGAGTATCAATGAATTCAACAGGCTTTGATTCCACTTCTGACTCGCTTTTGGCATCAACCAAACTGTCTTCTTTCTCGTGTGACGCGGTAGAACCAGCCTCTTGACTCTTACTCTCTATACCTGGGTCTGATTTCTTTACCCTTTCCTTATTCTGTTGATTTCCAAAGGCTATGGTTTCGTCTGAGCGCTTTTCTGTAGAAAAATATTTAAACAATTGAAACAATTCCAATCAGTGCATTTCTGTGAATTTCGGTGTTTAAAAATTAATTCGATTAAATAACCATTCCTGCATGAAACATTGTAATGTACATGCATTTATATTAAAAACCTTCAGTCATATACATGTGACAACTTTTCAATTGCTTTTTTGCCTTGACGTAGGATGATAGATGAATAAGGAAACAAAAAGGAGATAGTTTGAATAACGTGTTAAATATATAAGGGAATTGCATGTAATACGTACTTAAATATCAATAACACAAAGCAGAAGTGTCGTGTTGTCAAAAAAAGTACAAAAGTGGTAATGTGAGGCTAGTTGTTTATCTGGAAAATAGTGATTTTTGTGGCATTGGCATTTTATGTAGAGGAGGATGACAAAGCCATTGCACCATATTGATTATCAATGAATGACAGTAGAATGTTGTTTTGTTTTTTTTTTTTTTTTGTATTTTATTTTATTGGTAATTTCAAGTAAATATCATTACTAGCCAAAGCCCTGAAGACAGTTTGGATTAGGGCATTCCTAGCCATCTAATTTTCAATTTAATCCCGAGGGTTTTCAACTGGGCCCGCCTTTTGGGAATTCCAAGTGAGCCATTCTACCCTGTTCATCCTTACTGTGGTAAAGCCACATTTGGCCTGTCCTGCGTGGCATTATCATCCTGAAAATTGAACGGATGGTCCCTGTCCCCGAAGATGTTTCCCATCGCTGTCAGTAGGTGTTGGTCCAGGCATCCCGTCTAGCGCTCGTGATTGTGTGTTCAATTTAAACGTACCAGTCAATCAGTACCGTATATTTTGTGAGTTCCCGTACTGTCAACAAGGAAGCAATTTGATCGCCAGAGGGACGTTACACGTTCGATGACACACCAAGAGCACAATTCATACAAATGGCGCAATACTTTTGTCACCCCCAATCCCCAGAAGTTGCCATCTGTTTCATTTCATATCAAACAAAACGTCGTGAAATAAGGTTTTGACATGTAACAATTTTGTATGTTAGTAAAAATAGGACAACTAAAATGTTGACGATTCGGATATCTTTATCATGATAACCACATTTTAACACTTCCATCTCATAAAAACATGACGCTACAACAGTAATAATTCCTCTCACTTTCTTCAATTATCTTACCTGGCAAGGTGGGAGCAGCTGCCATGACTCCCAACAGCATTGCCACCACAGCGCATTTTAGCAACATCACGATGATGCTCTGGAAAGTCAAATACAAAAACTGCTTTGAATATGGACTATACATGTACCAGTTAAGATATTCAAACATCTTTTTTTACCGCCAGATTTTTTTTCGCCAATTCTCAGTTGTACAGTGAAAATTATACACGTAAAGTATTCAGGAATATACATAAAAATCCAAAGCCATGACTCTTGTACTGGATTGAACTCAAATTCTAATAATATTATTGTTTGCGTGTACTAGATAAGCACGAATCTCATTGTTTGATCTGAAAACGTGTATCTATTTGGATCGTCATTCTTTATACAACGATCCAAATTTATTCAAGTATGAACATCAATTTCCAGTTTAATTAAGCAAGAACGAACAGCAGGATGAATGAAGCTGCTTATACAAGCTTATAAGAAATGGGAGCTTCAAATCCTGCGCTTCTGTTCCGGGGCGATTATATCAGCATGATCTTTTACATCTAACAATCAAAGAATGGTGAAAATAGAATAACCCACGGCAAGCTTGCTTCTTCAAAGATAACATTGACGTAATGCATGGATTATTCATGTCCATTTGTAACAGCCACACGGTAAACAAAAGCCGTATTCATGTGCGTAAGCTGATATGCATATATCAAATTTCAAATAATGACATATATTAGGTAGTCGCTATTTGACATTTGTATACACGGTTGGTGATGTAAACCTCAAGCATTAAATGTCGATTTCCGTGCTAGACAAGAGTTGTTTAAGTGGCAAACTCATATGGCTTTGTCTACTGTTTGCCCACGGTAAAAGTTCTTGCATGCTGGGAGCCCATAGACATTGTTATCTAAGGTATCTATTTTCATGTCAGAACTTCAAATGAGTCTCTCGTCTTTTGTATGAAGTGTCCGTTATTTTATCCACTTGTATGGGGATTCTCATGCATTCTCATACTTTTGAACGAGACTCGTATTTGGAGCGTGTCTTGGGTTTATGATAATGCCAACTTTACACTCCGGGAATTGTTAAAGTAAACCAGACTGCATACATGCGTATAATACTGAATTATATGCAAATAAAGGCGAGAGGGAAACATGACTCACATTTTGTGATTGCTCCTTGGAAATATGTCACCTATTCTTTGCTACCTTTGAAGATACATTCTATAGTTACTGTGTTAAACCAGTGACTCTTGCTTCCAAACATTCCAAACACAAATATTGTGTTCTGTATTGATTTCACTCAGAAATATAGAACCATGCATTTTTAAAATACTCTTGATCTATGGTTTCATTAACTTTTTTCCTTTTGAAACAATAAACCAGTCTAAAATATTCTACGCTTGCTGCGAAAATGTTGCAATTTGCTTTATCATAATTTGAAATACAGAACCAGACAAACCAAAACCGCTCTGCTCAACACAAGCATATAATTGGGACGGCATAACACAAGCTTCTGTCAACGGAAGCATGAATATCATATCTTAAGAAAACCCAAAGGTGCGTAACTCGTTATTTCCACTGGCTTAGGTTAAAAAAGCACTGAGGCAAGCCAATTAAAGACTTCTTAAAACCCATAACGACGAGCTATTTCCATTTATTGAGCTCTTCTGGCGTTTTAATGTTCTTTATCATTAGACTTAGATTGATTTCCAATGTTAAATCAGGTACAGCACGTGGGTGTAGGAAGAGAATAAGGACCCAATAAGGCACGCTGGCTAATGCACAAGTGGGATAATTAGTATTGACTAATTTGCCATCCCTGCTTGTCTAACAGAGCACTGCGTCAACTATAGCGTGCTGTCATTCTGCTGGATAGATTCAGAATGATTCCATGACTCGCCAAGAACACACTCCATCCATTTTTTTTATACACTTTTTCCTCTAGAAACCCAAAACTCACTCTTAAAAACCATTTGAATCTATTATTTAGCCAAATAATATCAACAAAGTTTGACAGATCTTCACTGCGCTGCTGTAGTGGTAATATGAAAAATAGAAACCAATCAGTCTGTAATTCTAAGCAAATGGTACGAGTTGTTTTACTGTATACTTCTTTAAACCTAGGATCCAAAAGCCTCTTTATTTTTGATCATAGTTTAAACAGACTGCAACATCGAAAGACGAGTCCATTACAAAAGTATTGCAGCATGTGTGTAAATACAATGTTTACTACCAAATGATAGGAACGACCTGTCTTACTTGGTATTGTAGGCTTTTGACGTGTATATTTCATCAGTTATGACTTATCAGCCTGAATGATTGAATATTAGCTTTGTCAGCTATCATTATCAAAAAGATGTCTATTCTACAATACTAGTGCGATGGCCGCCATTAAAATGGAGAATATGTGGAAGGAGAATTTTGGAATTTCACTGCCACTTTCTACTTTCAGACCGAAATAATTGCTTTTGGCTGACTGAAGGTACAATATAATTGATGATTAGAAAGATGTGCAAAACGGCGATTGAATAAAAAACCCGGATAAACAAAAACCATTGACGTCTCTCATTAACTGGCAGTGTTGCCATTAGGCTAACACTTTCACTGATAGTAGAAATCTAGAAACCGTCCTCTTACATCCTTACTTTGAAGGCGAAAATTTTAATTCGCCGATAGCGGCAGCCAAAACAAATTTCATAGGGTTGCTTCAAGGAAATAGAACAGCCCTTTGCATGAATAATCCTGCCTAAAGATACCAATGGTTCTTAATATATCATCACTTATTTTGTTCAAGAAGAAACCCAACTGAGATGGATCAGCATAATTTGTAACTTAACGTAAAAATAGGGTCTCTAAACCAGTGCAGAATTGGCATTCAGTTTAATAATAATAATAATAATAATAATAATAATAATAATAATCTTTATTGGAATGTTGCAACCCGAAGGTTGAAGTTATACATATAAATATTTATTTATTTATTTACTATTTTTTGTAATCAAATTTTATTTTAAGTCAGAGAAGCCTGGTCATTTTTGGTCCTGTTGCACACTGTACAGGTAGTCGCTCTCACCTCCCTGGGGAGGATACAGCCCGGCTGCCATATTAGGCGCTCAGAGCTAACAAACTAACAAACATTTCTCCTCTGCCAGACCAGGCCCCTGCTTCAACCCCTTAGTGCTGAGTGCCAAGCGGGGAGACAGCAGGTACCGTTTATAAAGGACTGGTATGTCCCCGGACGGGTTTGAACCCACGTCCTCCCGCTCCGGAGGCGGACACTCTAACCACAAGGTCATCCGGTCGGTCAAAATTAGCATTGATGGGCCAAATCTACTTTAAATAAGTTTCGTTCCGAGGTACAAGTGGTAAATTTTTTAATAGTTTGAGTGAAGCAGTTCTGAATAAATAATAACTGGTTATGTCCCAACCATTCCGCGCTTGACTCCACAAAATGAAATGGCGACTGGGCGTAACGCGTTTGGCAAGCAAAATATTTATTTCACACGTCAGTGTGATACTACTAAGAGAAGATCCGAAGATCTACAGATCCACGGATCAAATATGGCGGACCCTACATGAAAGAAGAGTCTCCCCGCCTCCACACGCGCCATTAAACAAATTAAATCACGGCTCCGAGGTTTAATTGCTAGACCCTTGCAAGGACGGTGTGTGTGGAGGCGGGGAGACGATCTGCGGATAAATCGGCTCTTCTTTCATATAGGGTCCGCCATATTTGATCCATGGATCAGAAGATCCTCGAATCTTTTATTCCAAATGGGCTCTTAGACATCGCAAGCCTTAAAGATAATATACTAATTTTAGAAAACGAATTAATCAGTTTTTAGAAATGTGAGAAAAAGAAAGTATGAACGCCACATGTAACATAAAATACAAAATTCACTATACACAGTTTCGGAAAGGGGATTCAGCAGCAGACACCTGATAGATTCTCAATAATGAACACTCATGGCTTTTCATCCAAGCCATGGGGCATATACAGTAGAGACGTAAAAGGTCATCAAAATAAAGCAGTCGCATTTGAAGTCTCACTAGTATATAGTTTGTTTTAATTTCAAGGCGTCATTTTTGTATCATATTTGTAATCATTTTTGTAATGTGTAAGAGAAATGTTTCTTTCAAAATTATTGTTTGGATATTCAAAAAGATCCCTCTGCTTGTGCAATTAATTGATCTCAACTTGAACTTCAATATTTTTCTATTTTTTTAATCAACAAGTTTTGCAAATTATGTGAAATAATGTTTCCATTATGCCAGTATTTGCACGATAAAAAAGCTCATGTGAAATTTAAAAAAACATACAAAACACCCTTTTTGAAAATAACCAAACCACAGGGAACTCAGATTAAGGAAATTGACGAATCAATATCGGTTCATTGAACTTGGGTTGTAAAACCACTCGGGAAATTTAACAAGGTGCCTCGAGGAGAACACCTCCGCAAACCTAATTTAAACCTGTATCTTGTAACAGATGTGTATTTAATTGTACTTGACTCTCTTTGGAGGCCTAAAAACTCAAAGACCCAAGGCAAAAGAGGCAAAAGACAAATTATAACTGTAATTGTAATCTTCCATCGGCACGTGGTTTCCCCTGCAAGCTAAAAAAAGAAAAAAAACACAAGAGCGAATTTTATTTCCTCATCTACTGACTCGTAAATTTTTCGTATCAAATTAACAGATTTCAAAGGAGAAAATGGTTGCTGAATCATTATTGAATAGTGTTAAAACGTGTGTTGCACATGTGTGTGTGTGTGTGTGTGTGTGTAATTGAGTCAACAGGCACGTAGACATGAACATATGAGAAGTCGCACTATTTAAGTTAAATCTCTTCTTGATAGGCAGTATATGGATTTGTTGCGTCAAATCTCCGATGCTTGAATATATAAATAGCATCGACTTGAAAGAGCCGCCTCTTCAGAAAATGTATTGGCGACAGTTAGATTGAGTGCTTTCCTGTTGAACCTCTAAGCCAGCAAAAAATTGCAAAGAAGCATGTGACATATAAGTCTTAAAACACATCAGAAATATCCCTTAGTAATGCCACGAGAGATTATATCTTTTAGCTGCATTAACTGATTTGCACTGAACCAAAGCTATCATGCTCAGTTCCTTTGCTGAATTCTTTGTTTCAGAAGGCTGCTCTCGTACAAAAGCCGATACTGAAATGTCAACCTCCCACGCCTGCGCTGAGACAAAGCAATTGAACACTCAGCATTGTCACGGAATTTGACAGAGTATGTGAATAATTAAAGCATTAATCTAAGACGGACGGTATCCGGTGTTAAAGAAAACGAGATTCAAATCATTTCGTACGACTGATAGAAGCTTTTTTTCAGAGCGCCGCGAGTGCGGTGTCATGCCAATCTAGCCACTTGGTTTGAAATTACTACTCAGCAGGGTAATGTCTGATGAAAAAAACTGTGGCGATTTTTCTTTTGGATGTCAAAAAATGTATTTTCGAGGTTTATGTGATATCACCGTAAGAGTATTTTACTATATTTGAATGAAAAGTGTGAAATGATGATATAATTTAACTCGTCAAACATTCATGTTCATTAACTACAAGGGGCCTTAAGTCTCATCATTATATGGAAAAGCTTATTTTGATATTATGTTTTTCAATGAATGTCTTTTTTCTATGTCATCACTGCAGACCAAAGACCTGGCGTCTAAAATTTAAATATTAACCCAGAATATAAACAACAGAATATCGGCAATGCATGTCGATGCTTTGTTCCCGTCGGAGCTGCTCTCCTCAGTTCACTGCTGTTGGTAGAATATTGTTATTGGTAATCCCTGCATCGCCAGGACACGGGGCGCCAGAGATTGATGCGCTTTTAATTCTTACAAGCTGTATGGATATACCGCTATAAAAGGTTATTGATTAACTCACTTACAGTAAAAAAAATGCGTCTAGGTATATCAGCCAAGAGGGAATCCATTCTATCATTGTATGCCATTAAAACCATTTTCTCTTTCTTGTATTGTTGTTTGCTCTGCGCCAAATGTAAGTTTGATTTCTACCTTTGGGACAAAATATTTAGGTCAAATAATAGGGAATGTGTAGATATCAGAAGTGCATGAGTATAATGAAACACCTTGAAGAGCAGCTAGATACAGACATAAAGAGACGTCACGTTGCGCGTCAACAGAACTGACAATAGTCTCAAGCAGAATCGTGTTCACCGAACTCGTTTCAACCGCTATGTGGTTTTAAATGCCGGCTTTTTCTATCTCTTTATCAAATATCTTGTGTTAACGGGTTCAGAGAAAAAAGAGCAACAGTATAGAATCATTTCAGTGCAAACTTAAGCATCACAAACAGATTTACCAAAAAGCAAATTTCACGGCAACTGAAATTTGAAACTGACGTTTGAAAGTGCAGTGATGTTGTTGTATAAATGTACATGTTAAGTCGAAACTTCCCTGTTGTCTTTGCCCAGTTTTGGGAAAATTATTTTGTGTGTTGGGGAAGGTGTCTGTTCTTGATTTTACAATGTAAACCACAGAAGACATAGGCGACCAAAGACTACCTAATACATGTACTCCCGGATCTAAAATTAGTTGACAAATACGATGTGGACATGTTGATATTAACCTTAGCAGAATAACATCTAACACTTAAATTGCTACATGTAAGTTAATTTAAAAGGTGGTCATCTAAGAAATGACCACTTAACACACAGTAACGTTAAGTCACAAATGAAATCATCTTGTTAATTTTCATATATAATATTGGTCATTTAGATTTGTACATAGATAAAGCAAATGTAACTTCATGTTCGTTTAAATGATGCTAGAATTTTTTATATGTACATAGAACCCTTTACTTTACCCATTGAAACAGCATCTAAGAGATATAAGATGCATCTGGATTAGATGTGGTATAGACAAATCGAATCTTTTACGAACCTAAAGGAGACGCACAAGTTGGACAGTTCTCTGCCAATACGATTGTTTTCTTTTGTCTTGAATAAGATAAATGGCGCACGTCATTCACCATTTCCAGGATATTCCGTTTGATTAAGGTAATTCAGTTTCCTGAGACTTTCAATCTCCCAAATCAGAGTTTTATTTTACTATGAATTCCCCTTTTAAATCGGAGAAATGTCAAGGTGTTAACGGAATCAAACATGTATTGCTTGTACAGTTGGCATCTTGGGTCATATTGCGATGAAAATCTACACCTTGTTACTCAGTTCATTCAAATTGTCAAACGGCTTTGATCTCAAAAAGTCAAAATTGTACAGACACTTTTTGAACGTGCAGCACTGCAGATGGATTCAGGAATCGCATACTTTTTTGTATTAACGACGAATGTCAAATAACTCAGGTTTTAGTGAGGAGTAGCACGAAAATCCATGTGTAAGCAGGTGTGCTAACGCGTGAATTTCGTGCTAAGCGGGAGGAAAAATCAGAAAATAATAAAAAAACAGCAATTTAAAATTCGATTTCTTATTAACCAGCAAAGGCAGTTGCTAACAGTATTAATATTCACCTCATATTAGTTGGCAGACAGAACGTTTTATACACAAGTACATTTGTTTAGCTAGGCTCTACTCTGGTCTTCAGATAAAATTTGGTCCCTTGTCTCAAGACTATACCGCAGAAAATATTTTCGGGACCAAAAGAGAGCCAGCCAAGGGCACATTTCGGGACCACGTTTGGTCACATCATGATGCACAGAACAGGTGTAGGACCAGAATGGAGCCTCTAGGAAACAAGTTAGAGCCAAGGGAGCGAATATGATCTGAGGACCACCGTTGGTATGTGGAACGAAATGTATCCTCACGCGCCTATAAGTTATTAGTCTCATTTTTTCATCAAAACTATTTAATTGAGGTATCGTTCATCTACTCGGAAATAGCTAATTTTGTTTAAACTGTGGCGGATCATTGATGACGTCATTATAACACTAGCGCTAGCTCAATTAGCTTCTTTCACCTTAATTCAACTATACTGTATATATTAAAGATAGGATTGAACACATGCTTAGCTTAGTGTTAATGTTGCCATAGGAGAACATTATCCAAGCCATATAACCTAATCAACACCATCAGTAACCCGACTCCGGTAGCTACAGCAAATATCAAAATCAAATTACCACATGGGCGTCTCAGCATGAGAAGATATATTTCCAATCACTATTTATTCAAATGGATGAGATGCGTGATAAAATATTGGCAATTTTAGTACGTGAAGATATTAGTGAAGCAAATACAGAATCTGACGGCCTGTCCTTTCTTATTTATTCCTGTCGAGTGAACACGCGTGTGTACTGAGGCAAGTGGTTAACGGCGGCAATAGCCTATGGAAATATATCGAAATGTCGTGTCATTGGTGCCATTAAACCCTTGCTGATTAATCCCATTTTGTTGCAAGTTAAGTCTGTGTTAACATTGACATCTTTCAACACTAAGTTCCATAAGGTTCTAAAGCTTATATGATCTCGGTGAAAGATGACAGGAGGTATACGGATAACAAGTGATACTCTACATGAAAGCTTTGATAACCTCTTGAATTTCGATTACCTGAAATAAGTAACAGAAAGGAATACCATTATCACGCATAGTTATACAAGTTATCTGAAACTGGCTTACATGAGGAAATATTCTGCTATACAGGTCAAAAATTCTTCGATATCTATACCTTAATAAACCTTGTAAATTGGTACATCTATGAGAAAAAAACGAATACTTGTCCGGGGTAAAATTGATACAAGCGTCAATTTTTAAGGTTAATAGATATATTTACCGAGGATTTTTGATATATATTTGTAAATGCTCTTGACCTCAAATGGAGAATTCGCATAACTGTTCTCGAAAAGTTATGTCCAGTAATAGAAACTAAAAAAAGTCATTATCTCACGTATCAGAGATGTGAATCTGTATGTGTCAGAGTTTGTATGTTGTGCTGGGTGAAAGTGAGGTATTTACAACGATTCACTAGCAAAGAAGACCTTACTTTGTGAACAAAATCTGCAAAAGTAATTTGTCGAAATTTGACCAATGCCTTATATAATTTAAAGTATATTCATCCCGACTGCTATTGAACAACGTCCAGTTGCCTTGGGCTTTACGTTGGTTTAAGCAAGACTACGCAATCAAATAATAAACTTACAATAAATAATTATCTATAAATGTTGACATGACTACTGACTACTTTTGCTTTCAACTATAGACTTTAAGTCTAGGTCGCAAATCTACATCAGGAAAATAATGAAAGTACATTATGACGTGCAAAAGCGAAAAACCAAAATGGTAGTACTATCTGAAGTTTCATATCGCAGAATTGAGAGCTGTTGACTATAGAGCATATAAACGATAAGCAGTATCAAATTACTGCCCTTTTTTATCTGTCCATTATAAATTCCACGGAGGATATGTAACGGTAGAAATATTGGAACAAAAACAACACATGAATATTTGCCCCAGGGGAGCTACTGCCCATAAAGAGTAGTTGTCAGCATACGACGTGTGTTTCTATAACAAATCGTTTTCAGTCACTAACGCCTGCACTCCTTACACGTGGCATATAATATGAAAATTCTAATCTAAAAAGAAAAGACATTATCAAATCTGCTGTTACATTTTACTGTCTTATGGGTCTTTTTTATATTTATAACATAAAATAGCGTTGAATTCAGTGATCAATTACCGCTTGAATTTAAACAGAGCAAACATAAACGATGAATTTGTGAATATATTTCCGCTAAAACTAGAGCAGGAGAATCCATTTTATCTAATACACAGAAACTACCAGCTGGCTGCAGATTGACATGCATATAGCACTAGGCATGTAACTCTGTTAAACCATGTACGTACATACAATCATTAACAAATCTCAAGAAATGAGCCTTACTGATCCGATCGATGAATTTTCGTCAGAAACCGAAAAAAAAACACTTTGACATGAAAACATCCTTTACAACATGCATCCCAGATTGAGTGACGACCACAGATTTGTTTTTATGTTGACACGTGAATATTGCATTGCGAAAAATTAACAAATTGCATGATGAGAGAAAAAATAGATTCGTACATTAGTTTGAACATTAAACAAGAGCAAATCTGAAAACTGAGGAACAAAAAATCTTTATCACAAAAGCAACACAACATCATTCTATTTTCTAATACTGTATCCACTCTCTCAAATCAATTCAACAGCAGTGTTGATTATTAAACAAGGACGACTCAATTACCTGGCAGTGGAGTTCTATAGCCAAGTTACCCTTCTTGACGCGGCGTGTGTTCTCTCTGCCAGAACGTTTGGTTTCTAATCTGAAAAAAAATCAGCTGACGTTTGCCAGTGCCACCTGGACTAGTTATAAACCAATAAATTTCGTGTTCTAAGTTGCTACACGTTGCTCTGTTTCTATGGAAATGTGAATATCTATTCGTTGCAGCCTCGTCTCCCTTTCCTGTGCTGCCTTCCCATGTAGCGTCATACACTTGCGAGAGCCAATCGATAGCTCACCAAGAGAGGAAGACAATTGATTTTTCGGTCTCTTAGGATTAAATCGAGTCCACGGAGCGGAGGTTCTATTACATGAATTATGACATAGATGGGGATATCTTGTCATATTGCGTCTGAAATGTGGCAGTGGAAAAGCTTAAATGTGAATGTGTATCTATTACTTCCTTTATAGAAGAGAAATAAATCCACTTTTGCGCTTAAAAAGCTTATGCATCTTTTAAGCCTTGGATATAAAAGAAAGATGAGTGGCCTGGCTGTATATGAGTCCTGTATTCACTGGTGTTGTCTGAGGTCAGACACCATTGTCAGCTTCATCTTCATTATATCAAGGACCACTCTCCAATTTATCATTCAAGATATTCCTTATTACTAATTACTTGGAAAGTCACTTATCCTCTTGAAAACTACCTTACTTTGATATGTCAACAATGCAAGGAATTATTATCAGAATGTTCTTCGCTGGGGTATAATTATGTTTCTTGATTTCAAGTACATTAACGGCTATTAAACATTATTTTCGCATGCCATTATACACGTCTTAAGAAATGAATCATTTACCTAATTGTTATTTTACTTGAAGGCATCTACACTTGCGTGGCAAAAATACTAATCCGCGTTTTCAGAGTAAAAGGGATAAGCTTCAAAGCTTACTAAGAACAATAATCGTCAGAAGATACGTGGGCGACGGAAAATATACATGTATAGAATAATGGAATGATTATTTGCACAACCTAAATGACATTTGAAAAAGCCGAAGCTTTGGTATTCTTTTCCACATTGACAAACAAATAATAAGGTTCTTGGGGACATGAACCCGATATGTTCCTATATTTTTTTAAATTAAAAACGGGTATTAACTTATATGTTACGAGAATGTTATCTGCTGTTGTTTTGAAAATAAAGTTATGCCTAATTAAACATCACCAATTAGACTTCTATCACAGGTTAGACTGCCCAGATTTCTTTTACTTAACTCCTTCAACAATTTTTGAAGTGAACGGCTCTGAAAATTAAACGACGTGAATCCTTAGTTCATACTTAATCCTTTTCAATCTTTTCCGCGTACCGGAATAATTACCAGAGCTGCATATTGTTCCATTGTTTTTGTTTGATACAGTAAGCCATATCGATCGATGCCACCTGAAAGGCTGATATGTGCTATCTACTTCAATGAACCCATCAAAATCAAGGTTGTATTAACTTAGTGAAGCCATTGTGTAAAACAATTCTGGATAATCACAGAAATTACTTGACGAAGTGCTGGATTACATATACTCTTTATAACTTACTATAATCCAGCACATAATGTAGTAATATAGCGGGAAGTATAATACAGTAGATTTTGTCAAAATATGACGTATATCAACATTTCTATCTGTATATAATCTGGTTCAAAGGCATAAGGATCTCTTATTATCGAATTATTATATATAGATGTGTAGGCCTATATATACAGGTATGTAGTATGAAGAATATTCCCTTCCTCTATGATTCCTTAGAGCAATTGATAACATGGACATGACTACTTGATTATGCATGTACAATCCTTTCTCAGTGATATACATGTAGCTTTGAGAGAGAACGAGTGTGTGTGTGTTTGTGTGTGTGTGTGTGTGTGTGTGAGAGAGAGAGAGAGAGAGAGAGAGAGCAAAGAGTTGTTTGTATTTTTCAGCCTTTATTGAATTGTGATTGAACCCACTTTTGTGCTTTTTTATTTGGCGCGAAATCTCAATCAATTTTGGGGGTATCTTTTACCTAAAAATGCTATATGATATATATATTCCCTGCTAACAGAGAGGACGATGACCGTACTCTCCCCTGAAAAAGTACATGTAGTTAATGTACATGTAGACAAATTCAATCCTAGTTCACTATCCTTTTTTGACATGGCCCTGATAAAAAATACACGGACATAACTTTTATAAATTAGGAGCACTATTTATAATTAATATCGTTAAAAGCCTGAAAGGCAAATTCATTTGAACGCGTCCAGCTTCTGAGCTTTTTAATATCAGAAACGAAGGATCTTATCAACTTTTTTCTCTTCTCTCCCTCAGTCGATTCAATACTTGAAAAAGGATTAATCAGTGGTGAGTTCTACAGAGCTTAATTGATGTTAAATGTCGACCGCTAATGTCCATATCAATTCAAATTAATAGATTTAAATCAGTCTTGTCACATACATTAATGTATCCATTTTTATTATATATACATGTGTACAGTGCATTTGGTTAAGACCTCTGAACATTAATACATGTACATTTGTATTACACTACATGTATTTTGCAAACTACCATTACAATACCCACTACCAAAAATTTTAATTCTTTAACGGTATCCCCTTCAACGTATAAAAAGCACCTTAGTTATGAGTTTCAACGCTTAGAAAGCCAAAACACGAAAAAGATTTTGTTTTCCCATTTACCCTCTTTAACTTTATTTAAATAAAGAAGGTGTATGAGATCATTGTGTAAATTAAACATTTTGAAAGCTCCAAAATCATTCTGTAAACCCTCTACTTCATGTATACCCATCGAACGCCAACAAGTTATCAAAACAGTATCTGTGCAGATACCCTATTCATTGTCACCTCTTCTCGAGAGGAGATATTAGAAAAGATAGAGGTGTTAGCGAGTAATAATGCTGGGAACTTCTCAGCCTGTTTAGAAGCACAATATTTACGGGAAGGGAGCAGAGTCATTTTACGTGACCAGTGTGATAATTGATCACCTCTTCGTGTTGAATAATTTCATGTTGTTTACAAATATCTTGTTCTTAATGCTCTGTTGATGTGAAAGAATTTAATAATTTTATCGTTTACGTACAAAATGCAATGAATGTAAGGATATCACAACTGTACATCCCACTTCTGCGTTAATTTACACATCTTTGTTAAGCAAGATGTAATATCAGGTCACTGTTAACCTCAACGAGTGGGCTGTCAAAATCGCATCAGGTTTTGATGACGTGAGAGATTCAGACTGAATCCCGCAATTAAGCAACATTTACAGAAATGAAATAGCCAGATAAAGTTATCCTTTTTCAGTTCTGGATATTGCGTCAGAGACGACGGTCCTTGCTAACGCAGTATGTGAAAGAACTCACTGTACGCTTTTTCAGTGTTGGCAAGTGCTTCAGAAAGGTTCATGCTTATCAACGCTTTTATCCAAGCGAAATGGATATCGTATCTTAATCTTATTTATAATTATAAAACAGAAATCACAATTGTTTGTTTTTATATACTCCATATACATGGAATAAAAACATTTACTACAACCCTTAACGTATAAAGCGCTGCAATGTTGTGATGTTTGTTTGTATACGCCGCAGCCACTGCTGGGTAAACAATACACAATGTTAAAGCTATTCATTTTCACTATCAATGTAAAACAATTTGTATCCACATACGTATACATAAAACATAGCTGATAAAGGGAACGGTTGTCGTTTAAACCCGATCATTCATGTAATTTCAATCAAAGACAAACAAAAGGCGATTGAATAAACGTCGAATAAATCACAGCGCTGCACTATAAAAGGTTTGAAAAGAGCACCTGGGGCAGAGTAAAGGTGTTAACACCATTTATAAGACCGGTACAGGTAAAGAGTTTCAGGTTACGTGGTCGACGGTGCAAGGTTTCGGACTTTGCGAATTTCACTTTAGCACAGTCGATCTATCATTTACATGTTTTATGGAAAAAATCTACAGCATTTAACCAACACCAATCCGATCTTAGCCGCCGTACAGTCGGTGATCACAAAAGAAAGAGCCACTGTTCGGGTGAGGGTAAGTCAACTTGTTTACGATAAGTTACATGTAGCAACCGTATCTTTTAGGGTTTGTTGTCCAGTGCAAGGAGTGACTTTTCCCCCCTCAAACTACATGAAAGAATAGTAGGGAAAATATTCTACGTATTTTGTGTTATCATGGGCATAATATCCATGCTTTTTAAACTACTTTTGCGTGAATTTAAAGAGTTTCTCCTCATGAACAACTTCCTAAAAATCCTCATCATTGTGACATGCAGAGAACTGATAACCCAATGTGGCGATGTCCTAAATGTACGTTATTTTCCTGTTAAACCATATTATTTTAAAAGATTAAAAAGGGAGAGAGAGATTTTATATAGCTAACTTCAAATGTCCAAGTGTCTTGCCTCGCTTTTAAACGGCAGGATAACTCTAATATATTCCACAGAAACGCTTGGATTAGATTTCGAGACCTTGCATGTATGGATACTCACGTAGACTCTGAGTTTATACACCACATGTTAACAGCTTCTACATCAGAAAGCATTAATAAGTCACTTCAATTTCTTTCAGAAAATCCACCCCTGAAATTTGAAAACATTAAACATGGAACGAAGTGCCTAAGCAAATTTCAACACAAGCAAGATGTAACTGTCTAAAAAGAAAACCTTGTTAAGTAGTAGTTAGTCTCAGCGGAACTAAACTAAATTGCCAGATGGAGCCTCCCAAATCGCGGGGGTCAAATACTTCTGGTATACCGCTGTTTGGAGATGCATCAATGTCGAAGAAGAAACAAGTGGGTGACTACACGCTGACGCACATCTTAGGACGGGGTTCTTTTGCCTCAGTCAGATTGGGGACACACCTGCCTACCAAGGAAAAGGTAAGTTGATGATATACCCTCACGTGCTTTTTAAAATATTTTTTATCTTTTATTGTTATTTTTAAAGTTGATTTGGTTGTAGGCAACATGAAGATGAATTAAAAAATAAGATATTCTGGCCATTACACGTATACTCAGATTACCAAACTGATAACGACAGCTTTGTCCCGTCTCAAGTTTTTTACGAATATTTAAATTTAAGCAGCGTCATGGGATAGACTGCCATAAAGTGTGAACCTGAAAAAAAGACCTTTTTCTTTTTGTTTGTTAGGAACATGATTATTCACTTAAGGCAATTTTTAGCTATAAATTGGTTTTTGGTGTTATACCTCCGTTTAGTATTATTCTTGGTTCAAAAGTAGCTTATCAATTTTAGTATAACATATTTTTTTTTTCGAACAAATCAGCCAAATCGAACGGCTAATGAAGTGACTGTAATGGTGTTACCATAGTTATTTAATCACCTTTACGTTTCGCTCACAGAATTTGTTTTCATATTATCGGAGAATATCTATTCTACAGTGGGATTGTAAAACATAAAATGGGCATATTACAAAACTGTCATTTCTGGGTAAATGGATTTCATTTTATCTTATGAGCCAAAAAAAAACTCCTACTTTTTTATACGATCAAGCCTTAAATAAATATTTGAGATTAATCCATGTTAGGAAGTTTGAAATTGCCTTGCTACTTTTCACATTGTTGTTACTATAATGTTTGGTATTGTTATTTCTATACAACTTATCGATATCAACTTATACAATGTGCTCACGCGATTAGTTAGATCTATCGATAAGCTACACTAAGTAAACGCAGCCTTTGTTTCGAACAAACATGGTTTATTCCTTCTTTCAATTTATACAATCAAATCCAGTCAATTTCTGCTCCAGTGTGAAAGAAAAGGGGGCCTCAAATTCGTCTTTATTTATATAAGAGGAAGGCTGTGTTATATCTATCGCATTCTTCCTTGGCTACATACCTGCGATACATAGCAATAAATGAGACCGTAGTGTTTAAGTGTCATATCAAACAGCGATCAATTGCCGCGGACAATGCTTACCCAGGCAGACCAGCTGGGCTTTCACCAGAACTTCTCGGAAAAATAACTCCGGAAGCGTATCTTTGAGATTTTGCAAGGAATTTTTTATTCAACAATCTGAATAAATAGCTAGAGAACTCGATGACAAGACGCACACTTTAAAAGTTCATGTATTGTGTACACAAAAACTAAGCCGAATTAAAGACTGAACAGACGGATTACGTATCTGTGGTTGAGATAAGCAGTAGGTCTATAGCGGATAACTGTTGATTTTCAAACCAATTCCTCAATACAGGTGGCCGTGAAAGTGGTAGAAAAGGATTCCCTGGATAAGGTGGAAGCCCGCCACCCGGAATTCAAGGGTCAATGGAAAGAGACAGAGATTCACCAAAGCCTAGATCACCCCCACATCGTCCGGTTGTATGAGATCTTGGAGACCAAAAGGAGTTTTTACCTTGTTCTAGAGCTGGTGGAAGGAGGAAGTCTCATTGATCATTTAACAAAAAGGTAAGAAGCCCAGTATTGCAGTTTGACAATATCAAATTCGAAATCAGAGGCAGACGAGATGGCTGTCTATTGATGGAGCCTGGTCTTAACATACAGTTAGTAGTCAACTCGGGAAATATCGGGTCACTAGCCCTGAAGCAAATAAACAGTAATTTTGTTGACTTTTTCCATAATTTATGAGATCAGACCTCCCTGTGTTAATCTATCTTGACTAAATGTTTCACCAAGAGCAGAAAATCTTCGACACTTGAAAGCGTATCACAGTACATTTTCGTTAAATTATTGGTTTTTAACAGGTTCATTTTTTATCGGGAGACGTGTACGAATTTTGTTTCAGAGGTCCACTCAGTGAGAATGAATGTCGACGTTATATGGTGCAAATTGTCTCCGCCCTTCACCACATCCACAGGGTCAACGTCGTTCACAGGTACAGCTTTATCATACAACCAATAGACTCATAACAAAAATAAATTTACTTTATTTATCTTCTCTAAACACTTCAGAGGACTATTAGTACCGCATCTCGAGGCGCTTCGAGATGATTTGTTTCTTCCAAGAAAACAAGTAACACTATTTTGTTTAGGTCTTGGATGTAAGCTGCAAATTGAAAAAGAGAACGTAGGCGCCGTTGGAGTAATATTATACATATTCAGTTCTCGAGTGCTTTTCAGACATTCGATTTTTTACAAGAGGCGTTATAATGTTTAAAGTCGCCGCTTTTGGTGGTCTTTGTGCATTAGTAAGTCATGCCAGTAGTCACAGTGCGAGTAACTGAAACTTTTATCTCAGAAACACGACCACTATTTTCATATTTTTATTTTTTCAAAATTCAATATAACAGTCGGTATATTTTGTTTTACAGGGACCTTAAACTTGAGAACTTTTTATTAGACAACAATAACAACATCAAGGTTATAGGTAAGTAACAACTGGTTTCTACTTAATGACAGTGTGTGTATAGTCAGTAGACTTGTAGTTGCCATGGTATATAGTCACTGCTGGAATATTAAAGTCGTGTATATCAAAAGCAGCAATCACTGGATTCAAGTCTTGTCCAAGACATTTTACCTGAATAGTAAAATAATTGTATAACCAGTGGGTCTGTATGCAGCTTTTGGTGATAATATAGGCCCTACTATCTCAATAGAGATGTGGTAACAAGTGGTCCTTCCTTCTTGAACTATGACAATAGAAATACTGTATTAGAAGTGTATCAGTGGATCAAATTTCAAGCAAAATCGTGTGTCGTCTACTGTGTGTGTTACTCTTGTAGGCAATTTAACTGAAAAGAAACAGTCCTTCAACAGCGTACGCGGCATAGTTGGGAATTGTTTATATAAAAAAAAATACGTCGATTCAATTTCAGATTTTGGTTTGAGTGGAATTTGGCAACAAGATAACGTCTTCACACTCCCCTGTGGCTCGCCGGCTTATGTGGCCCCAGAGATCCTCGGCAAAAGACGGTACGGACCCGCAGTAGACCTTTGGAGCATGTGAGTAGGGGACCCTTGGCTACAATATGCACATTGTTATGATACTGTTATCGGATTTGATTCCAGTTTGTTCTAGTCGAGTGCTTCTCTAAATATCCATTGATTTTTTTATAGCATTACTGTGCCAAATTTTTATTCAGACACGCATCCTGTTTTACTAGCAAAAATCAATCGGTTTGATTGATTTACCAATATCATTTAAAATCTTTATTTATTTTTAGTGGTGTTTCGCTGTACGCTTTACTGACTGGTAATTTCCCATTTAACGTCAAGGGATTAACCGACCCACTCGCAATTCATGAAAAGATCTCAAAACGATGTTTTATTCCGCAAACACTTTCTGAAGGTATTCTCTTTTGCTTCATTCATATTTTTCACGTATCACTTTTTTCTAGCATGTGTCTGTGTTTTCTTTCTACCTTTTTCCTCTCTTCGGTAAAAAAGCTTTTAGATTCTTACTGACTTAACTATTTGCATCTCACTTCTTTCTGTGGTAATTAATTTTCAACGTATAAGGAGCGAGAACGGAATGGAATAAATGCGATTTCTGGCAGGAGGAAATTACAATCGTTGATGAAAATTGAACATGCGTGTTTCTTTCTTTGATTCCAGCGTGCCAGGATCTTCTTCGTAAATTGCTGGAGCCAAACGTTAAGCGGCGTCTTACGTTATCCGAGCTAATGAACCATCCTTGGCTTACCACGGACGCACCCCTTCTCTTAATAACAACCCCAGCAATCAACTACAACCATAACATTATTAACTATATGGCAAAAACATACAAATGGACAGAGGGTCAGATTTGCGAAGCCGTGAGAATGAGGAAAACAAACGATATATCAGCAACGTATTTTCTACTAATGAAAAAGTTGGAACGCCAAAGAAGCAAGTTTAAAAGCGTGTGCTCAGAGAATCCGGACGCTGAAGTCGGCGTCACTGAGGAAGGAAACCGTCCTAAAAACCCTCAGGGACAGGAAGGTGGGAAGGGTAAAGCCAAGCCTTGTGATCGTGATAGTGATTACCATTCGGACGACGTGTGTTCTTCTTCCAAACCTGAAAACACAAATCAGGAAAACGACGAAATAAACGAGGCAGATGAAGAAAAGCATGAGGTACAGCCTCAGAGGTCCAGCCTTTCTGTCATTCGAGGGGAAACACCCAACTCTTTATTACCAGCTGTTTCAACTATCGCTGGTTATCCTAACTCGGAAAGAGAGGGAACTTTTAAACCTGCACCTGACCCCTCTCTTAACTCTAAGAGGTCATCACAACTGTTACTAGGCAACTATAGAGCCTGTTTGCTTAAATTAAAAGAATGTTCGAAAAAGAAACCGATGCGGAGTTCATTAAAAACGTCTCGCAGTGGAGAAGAGACCACTAGCCATAATAAAACCGGTTTCAAGTCAGTTAATTGCTCAAAATGGTTTCAACCCAGTGACTTTGGGTTAAGAAGGAGCGAACCCCCTACAGTGTACATCGAAGCAGAGGGGGTATCAGGGGTGTCTGCAACAATGAAGGGGGCCGCCCAAAATACGAAAGGAAAGGCCGTACGCTTCGAGCTTGGAAAGAATTCCTCTAGTCAGGAACGACTGAATTGTGCCGCTTCCCCCGAACGTTCTTTCCAAAAGTTTATCTTGGACAAGTACGCAAAAGATAAACAGAAGAAGAAGGAATTTGAAGATCCAGCTCTGTGGGAGAGACTGTGTGGGTCGAGACAAAGTCTCCAAAGTGACTGGCCGGGGAACCGCTCAGAGTCCGGAGACAGTACGGAAACCAAAGAGGAGTCCGGACAGAATGCTGAGGGAGATAAATACGGTTACAACGTGAGGTTTATAACACGAGAATTGAAAATTCCTCACCAAGAATGTATCCGTCGTGCCAAAGAACTAATGAGAAGAAATGCCGCTTCCAGCCCGTCCTCCCCACGAGTCCCGCCGAACTCAGCGCTAGGTGGGCGCAGGCACGCACCGCCATCCCCCGATGCCTTCTACGACAAGGATCAAGAAGAGATATATACTCCGTCTATCCCCAAGGTTGTCATTACAAAACTGTGCCAAAGCGTTACTCCAACGCAAAATCCTACAAGTGCCATCCCAGCTCTATATCCGAAGTCTCCCAACCTCACTGCGGAGAGGGCATCCATATTCACTCCCGCGTCACCATTACTTTCACCGTCTCCAGAAATGCTCAAAGCCACCAAAAGGCTTAACTTCAAAACTGCCACTAATCAAAAGTCACCTAGACATGTTTGGTCTTTTGGCAAAAAAGAAAATCAAGAAATTAGTGCCAATGCAGTACTACCAGCTGCGGAGACGAGGGACGCTCTTTGGAGTCCAACTGACAAGTGGAGAAGCAAAGATAACAAAATTACGCGAGGTAAGTACAATGACTGCCTTGCTGATTTAGATTTTTCGTTCTCAAAGTATCAGTTCAAAGTACACATTCAATTGCTACATTGGCAAATGTTTAAATAACACAAAACTGGTTGACTTGTTTTTTATAAGCTCGATTCCTGTATAGTAGTAAAAATAACAGAACGAAACGTGCTTTTCAACATAGTTTTAATTGTTGTGAAGTTTTGCAAGAGGAGAGTTGTAAAAGGAACACAGGGTGTAAGTTAGTTTACATCATAATTTCAGTTAATTATAGAAAACGGCATAGGCGACCTGCCTTAATAGGCAACGCTCAAGACAGAGTAGGGGCACTTCCTATGTTTATAAACTGAAATACCATTAACGATCAAAACGTTCACATGTCTCGATCTATTTTAAATTTCAGAGATCAATAAAGTCCGAAAATTGGGTTCTCTATTTGTGAGCCCGCGGACTCTCCCCCAGGACCCGAGATCACTGTCCCTGACACAGTTACGTCAAAATGGTATGAAGCAACTCAAGGAAAAGGTTACAAGTTGAACTGAGCTTCTACTGTGAGTGCACTCTCTGCTCTACCAGAAGGAGCTGGTTTCACGTTGCAAACATGCCATGTGTAGCCATGCTAGAGCTTTAAGTTAAAGCATCAGGACTATCATAAGTGCTTCATAATTATAGTACACCTGCAGGTCAGAAACATTCACTCTAACATATTTGACAATGAGCCTACTCAATAGGCAGAGATGGAATTCCACTTTCTCCAGTGATAATCAACATAAGGTTAAAGATAAATGTGCAATAACTTAATTTATTTTCACTAAAGTGTCATGTATGTTAAATCTGATATCAAATGACTATTTTAGATCTACAAAAATTTTCAAGAAATAAATTCCCCTTTTTGTACTTAATCAAACTGACTTTAAAGAAAAAGTGTAATAAATGACTATTCCTTTATTTATTGCTTCTTTCTCCTTATCAAACTCAAGTTAATATTATTCTTTCATTAATTTGCTAGAAGCACATGCAAAAATCTTGCAGTGCTTACAATTATAAGTTAAACTAATATCATATAATTACCAACATGCTACAAAATATACCTAAGGCAGTTGCAACAATACAATATAAATTGCACAATAATAAACATAAAACATTTTTGCCAAATTGTAAAAAAAAAAAAACAACAATATTTGCTTATAAATCTTTCAGTTCTATCTCCTAAAAACAACTAACATTGACAAAACTTTCCAACTACTAATGCACTGTCAAACATTCAATACAGACAGAAGTACACTAGTACTGAATTAAAACCCAAACAACAACAAAAAATCACAATGTCTTGACAACATGTTAACCTTAAACATAAACATGAACTTTTTCTTTCTTTTAATACATACAAAATTTGACAATACGACTGTCTACATGGAATGTGCACCTACGCTCTGTCAAACAATTTCTCATTCTTACAATTAAATAAATTTGGTTGGTTAAATATATACTTTTTTCTACAGACAAGTCATAGTTTTCTAGCACCTCAAAATTACTACCTCTGCATCTTGCTGGATGTGGTGGACTAGTCATATTTCACAATGAAGGCCATACATATTAGTTACATTGTTCTTTACCCAGAATACTCTGGCCCATGTGCTTTAATTACAAAACTTCTCTCCCACTCTTTTTCCATCAACTTATTTTTCCGTAATCTAACTTTTTAAAACTATGTGCTGGTTGCCCAGATTCCCCATGTATTGAAGCCAGTCTAGACTAAGTCAGCACCTGGTACACTCTGAATGTTCTGTTTACAAAGACTTTTTTGAAATACTTGGTGTATGCTGGGCGTCCATACCGTATCTCATCACAAAACCTTGGAACTTTTGAAGGAACCAGTCCAGGTGAGAAGTTACCATGGTCTGGTATCTGAAACAATGTAGGTAGCATGTACAATGTATATGCAGTGGCCAAATGAAAGTTTACAAGTCCCTCCATGTAGATTGAGGCAAGGAACTGATCTTCTATAAAATGTACTTAGTCTAGCTGAAGCAAATTGGTCAATTTTTTTGAGATATTGATAAGGGCCATTTACATGTCAACTTATGTTTTCATGCTCTTAGAATGCATTCAAAATCCTGACTTGGAACACTTATTTTTAAAGTTTAAGCTATGACATAAATATATCTGAAACATGACAAACAAATGAAAAAGGGGCACATATACTACACAAATGGGTGACTTTACCACTCCATTGTCCATGTCAATGATATCAGGTGTCCTGCAGTCATCAGATGGAGCCATACAGATACTGTCTTCTAGGATGATATAACTGGCATTGTACTTCTTCATGATGGTCCAGACATCTTCTGGGGTCCTGCGACCATACATCTGGTATAACTAAAAATTAAATAAATAAATAAATAAATAAATAAATAACAATAAAAAGGGGATTTCAAAGGTTAAAGCCATGCATTATTGCAGTTTTGTTTTATGCAATGTTAGTTTTCTGATGTCTTCTGTTCAGAATGAAAGGATCTTTTTACTGAAGAAAAAATATATAATGCAACATGCAGCAAGCTTTGTAGAAAATAGAAATAGAAAAAGCAGCAGAAAGAAAAAATAAAAGAAGATAAAGAGCTTTTGGGCTTTAATAATAAAATATATCAGTTTCATTTCACCGTCTCAGGCTAGTCAAAGTTTGGACCTTATCAACACTAAGTATAGAAAACTATAAAACCTAAGTTTCCTAGAACATGGTACAAAATAAATACTGCAGGTTTTACCTCCTTTGTTCTCATTCTGAGTCCTTTATCTTCATAGTGAGGATGGTTGGTAATATGTCTCTCAGTGCACAATTTTACTCCTGCCAAAAGCTGCATACTGCCAGTAAAAGCTGCTTCCCTTGGCACACTTTTCCTTAAAATCAAATTCAGTTAGGTTTATCAAATCCTTAATCACTTAATCACATTTTGTTTCCTCATTAACTAATTATCTATCCGACTTGAAAAACTGTATGTATTTCAGCAACATTAATGTGATTGCTCTAAAAATAAAAAACACGTCAATGAATTTTTTTTAATATTAACCCTATCACATACACATTCCTTTATCAATTTTTTTCTGTTTAAGTAATACAGCATCTTCTTAAAATGTCCCCATCTTTTCCAAGTTTCACATCAAAACAGCATTTCTTAAACAAAACACCTGAATAACTATTGCACAATTTGCTGTTGTTTTACGTAAGCAACTAGGCATCAGCTTTACATTGCATTATCACATGACAAAAGAGAAATTAGTAAGATTAACGTTACTTTCCCTTCCTTAAATTCATCACAATTTGTGACTTATCTCCATCCAAATAGTTTTATGATACACTGTTGGGAAAATTGATGATGCTACTTATCATGATGATGGTTCTTACCGAATCTTTCTCCTAATTAGATTTGACATGTTATTTACCACATTCAATCTTCATGAAATAATTAAGATGCTACAAACATACTATAAAGTCCCACAGCATCAATAATTGGCTTCTTTGGAAACCACATTCATTCTTTACGTTACGATCTACATGCAATTTATGTTCCATTAAGTTGGCAACTAAAATTATAGCCACAAACTTGTTTTCAGGTGTTTTCCTTTCTACATTTACATGGCATTGCTATCATTTGCAGAACCATAATCAAATAGACCTCAAGCTGGACCCTCCCCTCCACCACCCTAAACCCTGTTTACCCTCCCTTATCCTTTATAACTTACTTTACCCATTCCATGAGATCTACTGTGTCTGGATCATAGAACTCCCGCAAATCTTCCAATTCTTTCCACACCGATGGTAGACTCTGGAATACAAAACATTTAACAGAAACTGCTACACTGAGTTTGACTTAAAACATTCCTTACAAGTATAAATATTTTAATGCCAAAATAAAACAAATGGATAATTCACTGAAAGCTGGCTCTAGTTCATGCTAGTATTAAATCAAATCAGCTGTTGATAAGATGATGAAATTGATGGAGGATTTATGCCAACTGGCTGTTCTAATAAACTACAGGTTATATTTTATAAGCTCCTACCATCTGTATTAAGACAGCTAGAAGCACATCATGTGTCAATATGAACACACACTTTAAATCACTGTGCCAATACAAAGACTAATAAGAATTAATATCAATAAGTGCTATCTATAAGTGTACCAGCATACATCAATATTGCTGTAACCCTGTGTGCTGTAACTTACCACTGCCAGTAGTACAGCCAGCATTGTACATGTGGACACATGCCTGATACACTGGACCTGGAAAATACAATAGAAAAATGGATCAATAAAGAGAATAAAAGTCAGTTTTGCTTTTTTTTTTCAAGAACTTAATAGTCACTTTTACTTTATACATACTACAGGACATGTGTTTTAGTATTATAAATGTGGAGCCTGTAAACGTTTCACATAACTACGTACCCTACTCCTAATCTTCCGCTTTAAAACATGACATCAAAATTACAGTCTTCACTTATCAGTTGCACACACTTACATTGTGCCTACCATAAACAGTGGTTTTAAGGATCTCTCTGGCACTGCTGAGATCAAAAACCCATAAATAACTATAAATGTTGTGTATGTGTATGATATCAAAATATTATTTATTACAGTGGCTTTTGTAACTGAAAAGAAAAGGTACCACAAGCTATATATATTTTTTAGACTTTTCACTCTCTTCTATTCTTACAAAGATCTCTCTCCTGATGTTCAGCTTGGCCAGGACAAATTTCCATGTCTGATAATCACTGATCCCCCAGGAAGCCAAAATACACATGTAGGGTGTCCATAAGTACTTCATTCTCAGCACCATCACTGCCATAGCACCAAACAGAATAGACTGCACTGAAATACAAAACAAAATGACCAAAATCGTTTTTAAACGTAAATTTAATGAAGAATGATAGATGCTAGCTTAAAGGGAAGTTCCTTTTACTTGTGACTGGTAAAACAAGACTGAATTTCAATAAAAAAACGCTACAGCACTAAATCATAATCATATGTTGTTACAGCAAACAGTCCGAATAGTATCAAGAAAAGTCAAGCACAGCCAATTACTGAAGTACCTAAGTGGTAGGCTAATTCAGGTCTGTTAGCAAGAAGATGTGTAGCTGTAAGGGGAGACTGCCCTTCCTCTGCTTTCTGTTTATCCTCTGCTGGAACTTTATGACCAGGTGGCCTTCACAACAGAAATAATAAATATATATAAAATCAGACAATATATCTTCAATATCATTCTTGTATGTAGGAAAATAAGGGCACTATGGGAGATTAAATTTGGTGTGTTTGGTCGACTCAAAAAGCAGAGAAAAAATTTCAGAAGCTGAGAGAACACTAAAGTTATCACCCCATAGCTGCTTCAGGAGGTGTATCATTCAGTTAAACTTCAAGGGCAACTGAAACTGTGTGCCTTAACCTTAGAATTCACAATACTAAGACCATATGAAGATACCAATGTAATCTGATGTTGTCACTTAAGAGCATTTCAGGGTCCAAGTTAGTCCCACTGTGAAAACAACCAACTGAAAGTAAAAGACCTACCACCAATGCTGTATCAGAGCTGTAACCAGACATCCCAGGAGAACTATGGTGACTATAACATAGGTAGGGAAGACAAACCTCTCTGTCAGTCTTACATAGGTATCCATTGGTAAAAACTGGAAGGCTCCATTGCACAGGTACATACGAACATCAAAATCCCTGAGAAATAAACAGATTGAAAACTGACAAAAAACAGGACTACATGTGATTTGCTTTTGTGGTTTTTAAGTGGGTTTTAGGACTTTAAGTATAAAATTGAAACATTATTGCTATTAACTAAAACGGGTAACGGCAAAAACAATAGCAAATAGTTGATTTACTTCTCCCTTTATGTTTTTACAACAAAATATTATATTATATTCCTGATAATTCTAAATCACTTATGAAATTAATTTTGTTACCTAGAGAAGCCAAAGCCAAATTTATTCTGCACAAATTTATAGATGTGTTCATCAGCTTCTTCTTGCAAAATTATCTGCAAAAAAAAACCCAAAAGACTACAGACTACGTATGTATTCAGTTATCACTCAAGGAGGTGTCCTTGTCACAGAGCTCGTAACAGTTAAAATATTAAATGAAATAATGAAATGTTCCTGTTCAAACTTCCTTTCAACTAACAAATAAAACAGCTAAGTTAAAATGCCATTAAGGCAATGAGCGATATATATATATCAAAAACATTTTTGCATAACAAAAGAAATCCTGATTTACATCCAAGGTCTATCTATTTACCTTAATGGCCTTGTTAATAGTGACAGTGCTTACAGCTGTGAATACTAATTTTAGAAATAAACTTGCTATTCTTGTGGTAATACTGCATTGACGAGGTTGATCTCCCTGGAAAAAATTGTAAAAGGTATGTCAACAACAGTCACCTTATGCATTTTTAAAATATTGATAAAAATTCATACTCAGAAGATACAGATTTACAACCGAGACACACCATACCAGTAACTAAGCAAGCAGGCTCTCCCAAGTGTGGCATTTGAATTATTTATCAAAATGAAATTAAAATAAAATTAATTAACTGGGAAACTTAAAATGTGTAACTATATGCAGAAATACTCCTTAATATTAGAGTTGAGACTTTTTTAAAGTATGCACAAAAAATATAGCACAGTTAGAGTAGGCAAACTGTTCTTTAATCAATTCCAATCAATACCTTTCAACCAAATTTATGGGTGTTGTCTATGCCATAGAGATGTTAGCGGGAACTTTTCATGTAAAACAAACAGAAATACTTACTGTTATATACATCAGTAACAGTGTTGACAGGATGAGACTGAGAACAAGAGAGCAGAGAATCATGGTGTTCACATACTGCAGTATACATGTACCCAGCAGTGAAAATGCAATCACTCCTAACATCCTACGAACCTAAAAATAATAGAATAGTGAAGAGTTATGTTGGACTTAAAAACCGTTTGCTTACATCAGTTACTGATATTTGACATTTGATAAAATATAAAAAATATAATATTTTGGTCTTTCTTACACAGACAGCATTGAGTATTGGTTTAAACCGATGTAAATGTAAAGTGAATAGAAAATGAAGTAGGATTGTAAACAGAGCTAAGGGTTTAAACCTAATAGCATAAATCAAGTTCTCATAATTCCCATTCTTTTCTCAAAAGGAAGGTCCCAGGTGCACATAGCAATGCATGCTTATAGTTTACATTTCTTAATGCTGGTAGGTTATAACTAGTGTTAACCAGACCCAAAAGCAAATTTCTTACTTTGTATCCAGGTAGCATATCCAGCAGCCACACTCCATACAATGCCAAGCCTTGCAATAGTAGAACAAACTGGTTAAACTGCCATGTCACAGCCATGCAGAATGTGCTCAGTGTCAACACACACAGTACAAGCCTCTAAAAAACAATACCTTTAATGTTACTTGTATCCAGATACAGTACATACAAAGGCATTTGCTCAGTGTTACAAGATAATACTAACACAATTAACTTTCACTTAAAAACACTGATATATCTACAGTACATAGTATTACCACTGGGCAGAAGAAAAAGAAAATGAGTGCAAAATGACCTTTTCCTGTAAACAAGACAGCAAAGCTGTCAAATGTACAGACAACAAGAAAGAAAAAAATCCAATGAAGCTGGTTTGCCAATTTGTGCAGTATGTTAATCATCTTTGTAAGTGACAAAATAATAAGTAACGCAGTTTTCCTTTTAGACCATTTGTAGTGCACAAATTAGCTTTTTATCAATTCTGATGCAATGTTACATAATGCTGAACAGCTTTATAAACACTACCAATTTTAAATTATGCACTGCAGGTAACATAGATATTTTTAAAAATGTGACTAGCAAAGGTTTTCAGGCCCATGGAAATTCAAAGTAACACCTTAAAAATGCCAAAATGTACAAAAGTACTGAAATGTGTTATTTTCATTTTTAACACTTATTACATTCTACACAATACCCAATCTACTTTCATTTTTAAATGATCATCTAAAAATTGTTAAGATGTGAAAAAATCAATAAGAACATTTTCAATTTGCTCCATTCTAAGATTAAGAACATAGTAGGGGATTGAATCTGACAAACTGCAATGATTTGAGTTTATTTCATTTTTGGCACTTTATTACACAATACACGATAACAGATTTACCATCATTATATAAGCAATTTACAAAATTATAAAGATGCAGAAATATGTCAAAGAACACTTTTACAAATATAATAAACTCAATACTGAGACTGTCTAAGAATTGAATTTGAGGAAAACTCATTTATACGAGTATACAAAAACAGCATAACCTCAACAAAAATAAACTAATCAAGGTGATTTTTGAATAAGATCTATATTTCAGACCTTTGAATCAGTCCTGCAAGTTTCAAAGCAAAATATGACATGGTTTTCATTTTATTTGTATGACGATTGATAAAATATGCTAAAAAGAAAAAAAAAACTTTTGGAAAAATGGTCCAGTCAGGCTGATTTTTTAACTTGACTTGAATTTAATGAATATTCATCAGTTTTGTAGACAAGAGGTAAAACAGTTTTCATTTTATTTGTATAACACTGAAAGTGTGCGATAATGGTGATGGTGATGACGACAGACACAGGCAAAGGCTATATGTACAGTTATATCTGTGTCTGTACATATAAAGCAAGAGCTGTGCATGGTGATTCCTTGGTTAATGGAAAAATACTGACAACACTAAAACAATATGACACGCACACAGTCTCACCCTATTACCTCCTTACTAAGAGATAGTCTAGGTCTTAAGTAGTATGTGGCAGCTGCTACTTCCACCCATAGAAATGGCAGTGAAAAACTCTCTCTGAGAGGTATTGCTAGTTCTACCCTGGTGGTATCAGCCCTGGAGGATACAGAGAAAATATTTCTTGAATTAACAGTATGAAATTTCAGTTTGCATTATTCAACAAAAGACATGCCAATAGGCTATGAAAAATGAATTATGAAAAANTCCCACCTTAAAACATTCCTTACAAGTTTAAATATTTTAATGCCAAAATAAAACAAATGGATAATTCACTGAAAGCTGGCTCTAGTTCATGCTAGTATTAAATCAAATCAGCTGTTGATAAGATGATGAAATTGATGGAGGATTTATGCCAACTGGCTGTTCTAATAAACTACAGGTTATATTTTATAAGCTCCTACCATCTGTATTAAGACAGCTAGAAGCACATCATGTGTCAATATGAACACACACTTCAAATCACTGTGCCAATACAAAGACTAATAAGAATTAATATCAATAAGTGCTATCTATAAGTGTACCACCATACATCAATATTGTTGTAACCCTGTGTGCTGTAACTTACCACTGCCAGTAGTACAGCCAGCATTGTACACGTGGACACATGCCTGATACACTGGACCTGGAAAATACAATAGGAAAATGGATCAATAAAGAGAATAAAAGTCAGTTTTGCTTTTTTTTTTAAGAACTTAATAGTCACTTTTACTTTATACATACTACAGGACATGTGTTTTAGTTTTATAAATGTGGAGCCTGCAAACCTTTCACATAACTACGTACCCTACTCCTAATCTTCCGCTTTAAAACATGACATCAAAATTACAGTCTTCACTTATCAGTTGCACACATTTACATTGTGCCTACCATAAACAGTGGTTTTAAGGATCTCTCTGGCACTGCTGAGATCAAAAACCCATAAATAACTATAAATGTTGTGTATGTGTATGATATCAAAATATTATTTATTACAGTGGCTTTTGTAACTGAAGGAAAATGAGAAGAAAAGGTACCACAAGCTATATATTTTTTAGACTTTTCACTTTCTTTTATTCTTACAAAGATCTCTCTCCTGATATTCAGCTTGGCCAGGACAAATTTCCATGTCTGATAATCACTGATCCCCCAGGAAGCCAAAATACACATGTAAGGTGTCCATAAGTACTTCATTCTCAGCACCATCACTGCCATAACACCAAACAGAACAGACTGCACTGAAATACAAAACAAAATGACCAAAATCGTTTTAATATAAATTTAATGAAGAATGATAAATGCTAGCTTAAAGGGAAGTTCCTTTTACTTGTGACTGGTAAAACAAGACTGAATTTCAATAAAAAAACGCTACAGCACTAAATCATAATCATATGTTGTTACAGCAAACAGTCCGAATAGTATCAAGAAAAGTCAAGCACAGCCAATTGCTGAAGTACCTAAGTGGTAGGCTAATTCAGGTCTGTTAGCTAGAAGATGTGTAGCTGTAAGGGGAGACTGCCCTTCCTCTGCTTTCTGTTTATCCTCTGCTGGAACTTTATGACTAGGTGGCCTTCACAACAAAAATAATAATAAATATATATAAAATCAGACAATTCATCTTCATCATCTTTTGTATGTAGGAAAATAAGGGCACTATGGGAGATTAAATTTGGTGTGTGTTTGGTCGACTCAAAATGCAGAGAAAATATTTCAGAAGCTGAGGGAACACTAAAGTTATCACCCCAAAGCTGCTTCAGGAGGTGTGTCATTCAGTTAAGCTTCGAGGACAACTGAAACTGTATGGATTAAACTTAAAATTCACAATACTAAGACCATATGAAGATACCAATGTAATCTGATGTTGTCACTTAAGACTATTTCAGGGTCCAAGTTAGTCCCACTGTAAAAACAACCAACTGAAAGTAAACGACCTACCACCAATGCTGTATCAGTGCTGTAACCAGACATCCCAGAAGAACAATGGTGACTATAACATAGGTAGGGAAGACAAACCTCTCAGTCAGTCTAACATAGGTATCCATTGGTAAAAACTGGAAGGCTCCATTGCACAGGTACATACGAACATCAAAATCCCTGAGAAATAAACAGACTAAAAATTGACAAAAAACAGGACTACATATGATTTGCTCTTGTGGTTTTTAAGTGGGTTTTAGGACTTAAAGTAAAACAATTGAAACATTTTTGCTATTAACTAAAACGTGTAATGGCAAAAACTATAGCATATAGTTGTTTTAATTTTCCCTTTATTATTTTACAACAAAGTACATTTAAAATCAAGTATTATATTCCTGATAATTCTAAATCTCTTATGAAATTTATTTTGTTACCTAGAGAAGCCAAAGCCAAATTTATTCTGCACAAATTTATAGATGTGTTCATCAGCTTCTTCTTGCAAAATTATCTGCAAAAAAAACCCAAAAGACTACAGACTAAGTATGTATTCAGTTATCACTCAAGGAGGTGTCTTTATCACAGAGCCCATAACAGTTAAAATATTAAATGAAATAATGAAATGTTCCCGTTCAAACTTCCTTTCAACTAACAAACAAAACAGCTAAGTTAAAATGCCATTAAGGCAATGAGCGATATATATATATATCAAAAACATTTTTGCATAACAAAAGAAATCCTGATTTACATCCAAGGTCTATCTTTTTACCTTAATGGCCTTGTTAATAGTGACAGTGCTTACAGCTGTGAATACTAATTTTAGAAATAAACTTGCTATTCTCGTGGTAATACTGCATTGACGAGGTTGATCTCCCTGGAAAAATGATAAAATATTGATAAAAATTAATACTCAGAAGATACAGATTTACAACCAAGACGTGTCATACCAGTAACTAAGCAAGCAGGCTTTCCCAAGTGTAACATTTGAATTACTTATCAAAATGAAAATAAAATAAAATTAATTAACTGGGAACTTAAAATGTGTAACTATATGCAGAAATACTCCTTAATATTAGAGTGGATACTTTTTTTAAAATATGCACAAAAAATATAGCACAGTTCTAGACAAATTGTTCTTTAATCAATTCCAATCAATACCTTTCAACCAAATTTATGGGTGTTATCTATGCCATAGAGATGTTAGTGGGAACTTTTCGTGTAAAAGAAACAGAAATACTTACTGTAATATACATCAGTAACAGTGTTGACAGGATGAGACTGAGAACAAGAGAGCAGAGAATCATGGTGTTCACATACTGCAGTATACATGTACCCAGCAGTGAAAATGCAATCACTCCTAACATCCTACGAACCTAAAAATAACAGAATAGTGAAGAGTTATGTTGGACTTAAAAACTGTTTGCTTACATCAGTTGCTGATATTTGACATTTGATAAAATATAAAAAATATTATATTTTTGTCTTTCTTATACAGACAGCATTGAGTGTTGGTTTAAACTGATATAAAGTGAATAGAAAATGAAGTAGGACTGTAAACAGAGCTAAGGGTTTCAACCTAACAGCATAAATCAAGTTCTCATAATTCCCATTCTTTTTTCAAATGGAAGGTCCCAGGTGCACATAGCAATGCATGCTTATAGTTTACATTTCTAAATGCTGGTAGGTTACAACTAGTGTTAACCAGACCCAAAAGCAAATTTCTTACTTTGTATCCAGGTAGCATATCCAGCAGCCACACTCCATACAATGCCAAGCCTTGCAATAGTAGAACAAACTGGTTAAACTGCCATGTCACAGCCATGCAGAATGTGCTCAGTGTCAATACACACAGTACAAGCCTCTAAAAAACAATACCTTTAATGTTACTTGTATCCAGATACATACAAAGGCATTTGCTCAGTGTTACAAGATAATACTAACACAATTAACTTTCACTTAAAAACACTGATATATCTACAGTACATAGTATTACCACTGGGTAGAAGAAAAAGAAAATGAGTGCAAAATGACCTTTTCCTGTAAACAAGACAGCAAAGCTGTCAAATGTACAGACAACAAGAAAGAAAAAAATCCAATGAAGCTGGTTTGCCAATTTGTGCAGTATGTTAATCATCTTTGTAAGTGACAAAATAATAAGTAACGCAGTTTTCCTTTTAGACCATTTGTAGTGCACAAATTAGTTTTTTATCAATTCTGATGCAATGTTACATAATGCTGAACAGCTTTATAAACACTACCAATTTTAAATTATGCACTGCAGGTAACATAGATATTTTTAAAAATGTGACTAGCAAAGGTTTTCAGGCCCATGGAAATTCAAAGTAACACCTTAAAAATGCCAAAATGTACAAAAGTACTGAAATGTGTTATTTTCATTTTTAACAATTATTACATTCTACACAATACCCAATTTACTTTCATTTTTAAATGATCATCTAAAAAATTGTTAAGATGTGAAAAAATCAATAAGAACATTTTCAATTTGCTCCATTCTAAGATTAAGAACATAGTAGGGGATTGAATCTGACAAACTGCAATGATTGAGTTTATTTCATTTTTAGCACTTTATTACACAATACACGATAACAGATTTACCATCATTTTTATATAAGCAATTTACAAAATTATAAAGATGCAGAAATATGTCAAAGAACACTTTTACAAATATAATAAACTCAATACTGAGACTGTCTAAGAAATGAATTTGAGGAAAACTCATTTATACGAGTATACAAAAACAGCATAACCTCAACAAAAATAAACTAATCAAGCTGATTTTTGTATAAGATCTATATTTCAGACCTTTGAATCAGTCCTGCAAGTTTCAAAGCAAAATATGACATGGTTTTCATTTTATTTGTATGACGATTGATAAAATATGTTAAAAAGAAAAAAAAAACTTTTGGAAAAATGGTCCAGTCAGGCTGATTTTTTAACTTGAATTTAATGAATATTCATCAGTTTTGTAGACAAGAGGTAAAACAGTTTTCATTTTATTTGTATAACACTGAAAGTGTGCGATAATGGTGATGGTGATGACGACAGACACAGGCAAAGGCTGTATGTACAGTTATATCTGTGTCTGTACATATAAAGCAAGAGCTGTGCATGGCGATTCCTTGGTTAATGGAAAAATACTGACAACACTAAAACAATATGACACACACACAGTCTCACCCTATTACCTCCTTACTAAGAGATAGTCTAGGTCTTAAGTAGTATGTGGCAGCTGCTACTTCCACCCATAGAAATGGCAGTGAAAAACTCTCTCTGAGAGGTATTGCTAGTTCTACCCTGGTGGTATCAGCCCTGGAGGATACAGAGAAAATATTTCTTGAATTAACAGTATGAAATTTCAGTTTGCATTATTCAACAAAAGACATGCCCATAGGCTATGAAAAATGAATTATGAAAAAAAAATGTGTCCAAATGAGATAATCCTGCATCATTGTGTCAGCAAAACGTGGTAATTAACAGATCAATAACTGGATGTTCAACAACTCACTTGTTAAGAATATAAAATGCTGTTGCTAGAGCACCTGCCAGCCAAGATCCACTAAGCAACCAAGCTGTGACATACAGGGCACACAGCAGCATTCCTTGTAAGGCAAATATGGAGTTAATGTAGAAATAGACTGGTTCCACATTCTGAAATTAACCAAGCAATCATCATAATAGACCAATCCTAGAGAGGAAACATTTAAATATTAAAAACTGAGTCAACAGTATATAATTTAGAAATCAATATCTATATCCATCGTAACTTCAACATGAATGAAATTAGAGCTCCATGACTGAGAGGGGGATTGATTAAAACATGACAAAATAAAAAACCTTCATTATATCCTGGAAAACCCATTTTATTACAAGATTCTTTCCCTCAGATGTCACTTTAGGCAAGTAAAATAAAGTCATGTTAACATAACCTCCAAAAATTTTATCCAACCTTTTTACATGACAGATATAAAAACACTTCCTGATACATACTGGTGTTATCATGACAGGCAATCAAACTGACAGACTTAATAAGCAGGTTTTTAATCTAGATGCACCTTAAGTTCTTACCTTAACAGGCAGTGATCTATACAGTAAACCTAATAATACTTCTTGGTAGATGTTCATCCTCTCAAGGACGTTGATAGTATTAAGATGTTCAGTGATGTTATCATGGGTCAGCTCATACCACCCTGAGGAGCAGATCAAGATGAATAATGTCATGGTTCAGAGCCAGTAAAGCACCACCAGTGGATAATAACAGACATGAATAATGTCTAACTACAGTATGCATTTTAGTAAGTGATTATTTTTTGTTCAGCTTTTTACCTATATGGCAATTAATGCATGTATGTAGAGTGAACTTGTGTGATGGACATTTTTAGATGCTAACATTTCACACTATTCCAATGCAAAAGATTAACAATTGCTGTATAAATATTACTTTTTAACAAAAATAAATAATTATGTTTATGATCACCTTGTTTCACTGAAGGAGCATTAACAAACTGCTTGTAATAAGAGTAGTATAGTCCACTTTCTGTCCTAAATGAAATTTCTCTTTCCACTTCCTGAAAGTAGAAAAAATAACCATAATTTCGAATGATGCAATTAAAACCTTTTACATTATTTCAAGAAAAAATTCTAACTTAGTAGTACACTACATGTGATATATAGAGACCACAGGAGGCTATAATATCTCTTTACATTTCCTCATTTTTTTTCCTTGGAGAAGTGCACACTTTCTATCAATACATTATATTTGCAGGCATCACGCAAAATGAGATTTTCCTATCTGGAGTGTATGTTACAGGTCATGGCACACAATATTGTATTTTTCCATTAAATATACCTAATAGCATCTTCTTGTGTCTTGACAAAATACACTAAAAGCCATTAGGAGCACAGTTTAGTTGATTGTGGTAGAAAAATGTTAGCTGGAAAACTTGATGATTGCACACAAAAACAAATACACACTGGTGCACGCACACACACATGCGTGCATTAACACACGCATGCATGCATACACATACAGTAACTTACAAATACATGCACTCACATTTCAAACATAAGTGCATCTTAGTATTGCAGCTAATTTACTCAATCAATGGTTAACTAACTAATACAGAACTGCTATCCATGTTACTTTCGTTTTGGTTCCAGTTGTCTACAGTCTGTCTGTTATCAACAGTGTGCAAAACATTATGAATGGATGAAACTTTCAGAGAGGTAAGTTCTAAAAAGACTTACAAAGAATCAATCAGATTTTTATAGTGATCCATAACAGTAATGACCTGACCTTTTCAATTGGCAAATTGTTAATTTCACTGATACTGTGTCCTTCAAAGTCACAATTTCTTAAAATTAAAACATCCCCATTAAGTTGGAGCAAAGAAAACTGAAAAGTTGGCTACCCTATAGTATTATTCTATGGAGTGAAAGCACCACAAATGCTATAAACAAAAATATAATTATTAATGATCCCAAAATTGCTTACTTAATATATTGATAATTTTCCCCATTAAAAAGACTGAGTCATTACCATAATTAATTGATTAAAAATAATGACAACTGAGTTGTCTTGGCAGAGATCTGTATTATCTGACTACTAGCACTTTTCTAGTTGGTTTGAAATTTAAACTTCCACTTCAACTTGTGGCCTTCTACCATCTTGTTGTATTCTTGTATCTGTACATAAACACTAGCACATATTTTTTACATAATTTATGGTAAAATTATTGCAAAAATGTAGAAACTGAAAAAAGACCAATTACATATGAAATGAACACAAATATAGCTAGGATAATGGAATACCATTAAGAAAAAGTAATTCAGTGACTTGGGTGCTTCATGTTCAAGATGAAGCATTTATACTGTAATCATCTCTTCTCACGTTACTCTAGGGGGTGATAACATAATGTAGGCATCCTGTAAACATTCACACCTCTGAGTCATTAATATGAAGTGTTAATGCCCCTCTACACAGACTTACTCTGGCACTGTGGACAATTTCTTAATTAAGAATTGGAAAATGAAAGTATCTATCATAATGCTTCCAGTGCATTGTTGCTTGTCAAGCAAATTTATCCTGCAGCTGCCGCCATCATTTAATATTAACAATTACGTCTGATATAAATCAGTCTACTTTCAATATACTTACCCTAATATTTGAAAACCACATATCATTCTCGTGAAGTGTCTTTGTGTAGAGAGCATATTTATATCCAATAAAAAGCATGATGAGCAAACCACAGGCAAAGTTGATTTTGCTCAAATGCATGTTCAAAACACTCTCTGTGGCTTCAACAAAGTTTGTGGGACATTTCCCCTTTTTGGCAGGCTTTGTGATGGCTGTTTTATCTCCAGAGACATTATGGTCTGGGGGTGCTCTTGACTTCTTGGTGAACGCTGACCGGTTTTTCCGCTGCTTAACTTCTGACATTATGCATAAGAAATGGGTTAATCCTCAACCTACATGATAAAATATATAAAACCAATATAATTTTTTTCTTTGCAAACATAAAAAAAAAACAATGAGAAATGATTACCATTCATTCTGTCAATATTGCTAAAAAGACTTCAACCTAATGCACTCATCTGTCATGATTTTTGCTGATTAATGAATGTTTGAATTCTATAGCTCTAAGTTTATCATGGCTAAGAAAAGAAATTTAGGCATATGTGTGTGACATCTTAAAATTATGGTTTTCTTTGAAAAATCAAATTTAAAAAAAACATTGGCATTTGTTTTACATGTTAAAACATCAATGAGATGTGAACTAAATCTAGACAGTTACATGGACCAAATTGAATAAAAAAGGCTCATTTTATCTTTTTCGATAAGACAGAAAAACTCAACTTTTTAATCCTGCACAATGTGGCCCAGATGAACTACTTCTTGCCTGGGTTATTTCAGAAAAGAACCCAGCACATATTTCCAGCATATGCCTTACAATTTTGCAACGCATTTAATAATTACCTTCCCATTCGACATATGAGCAATACTAGGGCATTATTTGGACACTTTCAAATTTACATATCTATATAACCCATAAAGATCTTGATGGCAATTTAATCATACAGATGGATATATATATTTGTACAAATGGTTAAAGCGAAGGAATTTGCCCACATAGGCTGAATATTGAGAGGAATATGAATACAGGTTTGAACTTCAAATGAAATATAAAATTCTATAAACTTTCTGCACTGATGTAACTAATAGACAGCAAAAGATAGCATCCACGGCAAAATCCACCTTTCATGGCTATTGCCCTGTATCATTTGTCACTGTAATCAAAATAGTAATGAATGAAAACAGGTAGATAAAAGCTCGCAGCTTGAAGATTCTTCCCAACATCTTAAAGTATGCCACAAGTTAGTTTTATTGCCCGTTTTTTCATTCCTCTTTAATTGCATAAAACATCATTCAAGCCTCAAAGCAATTAGTGGGGGAGAAGGACTCAATAAGACACTAATAAGACACTTTGAAAGCACTAAACAAGATATTAATATTCTAGTTTCTCACTTGAAATGCTGAACTCTAAGACATTAACATGGGATGAAAGACATTTTATCAAAATGTGGAAATGTCAAATGCAGGGCAAATTGGCAACTTCTGTGTGAATTTAAGAAAGTGCAATTTGTGGGAAAAAATTCACCTTCTTCAGGAAGTCATTCATGTTCACTGCACTGGTAGTAACCAAGTGTCCCAAAATACTCAAAATATGATTTTATGGCACAAACATAAAATAAGCAGCCTAAAATGAAATACTTTTGAAGTTGTGAGGCATAAAAAATATTTGCTTGTTACTCCATTTGGAAATTTTCAATGACTTTCCAAATAAACCTCTTTTTTTTGAAAAAATGAAGAACAGATATAATCCCATTTTGGACAAAATGCACTATCCAAATATAGCAATTCACACAAGCAATTCACACAAGCATCTACATTTCATGACATACATGTCAATTTGGACAAAATATAGCAATTCACTCAAGCATCTACATTTCATGACATACATGTCAATTTGGACAAAATATAGCAATTCACTCAAGCATCTACATTTCATGACATACATGTCGGATTGACATGTACATGTACTTCAATAAAACTTAAGTGAGTACAGGTAAAAATGTATACACTACATGTATGCACATGCATAACATGTACTACTACAAGTAACACTGTAGACATGAATACTAATACATGTATATATACTATTATAACAAAAATGCACGATAAATCTTTGCTTACTCATTACAGCTAGAAACTCGAACAGGTAACAATATACATGTTTAAATAAGCAAACTCACATCTGCAATATTGGTCTCCGGGATTCTAGTATTGAAAGTTCGATCTGTCCTCCTTACTCCGACTCCTTCACTATCACCGCTGGCATCACTGGAAATTGATACACATTGTTATTTCGTCTAATAGTGCATATCAAGCGACGCAAGAACATAACCTTGACTCTAGCACTACAAATTATGAGCGTGAAATGATCTCGTCAGCTTTATATGCGAGCAACGTGACCTCAAAATGCACTCAATCCTTGCAGCCGGCTTCTGCAGTTGCACGTTGAGACTGCAATGTTTTGTAGTTAGTGCGGAGTCAGCCTCTGTGTGACTAATGTTTTGTCTCCGGCATAAATCAAATGCAAGAAAATTACGTATCTACATTATTTTTTCATTAATTAATTAAATAACAAAATTACATATTCCATCATTCTTGACTCTTCACCTTCTTCCAAGGAATCCCTCTTGTTTCTTCGAAATGAGTGGTTTGTACCACAGTGTGTCGCTGGGAACCAAGACAAGCTGAAACTGGGACTGATCCAGGTGATGGACAGTGATGACATTCGATTGTCTCGAGTCTTTACATGAATGTGGGAGTCTTTGGCGTGGTTGTTAGACCATTTCCAAGACATAGATGTTACTCTTAAAGATATTGAGTTGCCTCAATCGTAAATTTGTCATTTTGCAAATAGTTAACCGGACCTATTTGACAGCGACCGTTGGACATTTTGTATTTGTCGGGACGGTATAAGTTTCCCGTTGTTTTCTCACTAATAAATTTACTTGATGAGATCAAGCGTACATTGCATGTGCAAGCCCTTCTTCTGTCATGTGAACACAGTATTGGCTTTGAAATTTCACACATTGATCGTTGTAGAAACGAAATTAGAGTGACAAGTAGTTGCCGAGGCTCCGATTCGAAAGAGATCGAAAGAGCCAGCTCAGAATGAAATTCAATTTTTTGGGTCAAATCAAGTTGCTTCTGACTCAGACTGTGCCCTACATGGCGTATATTTCCCCTTAAAACACAATTTCTGACAGCGAAAGGATAGAAAGGTCGCTGTATTGTGTAAGTTTCATAGAGTTTTGGCGCGAAAAGTAGTGAGAAAGAGTGATTAGGCCTACTTGCATGCGCAACTAACTTTTACCCCGGGGAGATAGCACGAAGTATTTGGGCTAGTGGTATGGGTGCCTTAAAAGAAACGCGTTACGAGAACAAAGGATTTGGTGAAAGCGCCTCAGCATATTTTTTTCTAAAATAAGGAATAGGCCTAAAGCTTTCACAGATTATAACGCGTCTGGGGGTAAAGTTACATAGTCCCCTGTGGACTAGTTACAATTTTGAGGCAGTATTCCAGGCGTACGTAGGTAGGCTACAGTTGTATGATACCAGTAAGTTCCCAAGACTAGCACAGGCAAAGCTTAGCATTGAGCGCAGTGCCTGTGGAAGTCAGTGCAAATAGCTCCACAGGATGGCGAAACTTGGAAAAAAAACATTGCATTTTCCAGATGGTTACAGAGTTATGGCGAGTGTCAAGAAAGGGGGGTCAAAGATTGGTTAGTGAGAAAAAAATCCGTTTACCCATAGAAATCATTGAGTTCGAGTTTTTCGCGGGACGATCATCAGCTTTTTAACCTCCGCCAAGGAAGTTATGTTTTCACCCCTGCTTGTTTGTCTGTCTGTCTGTCTGTCTGTCCGTCTGTCATCAACATAACTCAAAAAGTTATGGACCGATTTTGATGAAATTTTCAGGAACTGTCAGAAGTGGGCCAAGGAACAGATGATTAGTTTTTGGTGGTGATCCAGATCAATAATCAATCAATGATCAATTAATAATCAATAATCAAAAATCAAAAAACTAAATCATTATAGAATGAAAATTTAGGGGTGAAACGGCATTGGGTGGAGACTTTGCTGCCTTGGCGGAGGTCTGCGCTCTCCGAGTGCTTTTCTAGTTAACACATGGATTTTCGTATTAACGTGAGTTCTTTTAGAAAAATAACTCATTCATAATTGTTCAACCATTTATCTTTTATAAGGATAATCCGAATGTGTTAAAGAATGCAAAGGTTGTGGCGTGAATAAACTCGAAAAGGGACTGAATCCAAATGTGAATAACCCCTTTCGGAGACAACATTTATGGCCTCATATGGAGTTTTTAGGTGTGCCTCACCTTTCCAAGATTAGGCCCCTCAAGACAATCCCCTTGAGTTGGTAATGACAAACGATCAAGTTCTGCAGGAGTTATAATTTCATTACCTCCTCGACCACGTTCACATATTTTGCAAAATAGGGATTTAAAATATTTTTAATTTAAATTTGATAAACGATACCTCTCGAATCTCACGTATGCATGCATTTGATCGCATGTGTCGATCCAGGATTTTGTTAAAGGGGTGGCCACAAGAATAAAATCATTTTGCAAAGCGAAACGAAACATATATAAAGCAGCACGCGACTATTTATTTATTAATCTATTTTTGGAATAAATATGTGATTTTGTTGCGTTTTGCCCGTTTTTCTGAGAGGAAAATGAAAAAGAAAACGGACGTGTGCCCGCCGATACCCCGTTCCCCAGTCAGCATTAGATCACAAACAAATTGTCACACTATTTAAGCGTATCGTCTTCAATTATTCCAATTTTATTTTCTTTGAAATACAAAGTATTGTATGTATTGTATTTGTTCCGCAGTCTTTTATTATATTAAGATGTCATAAACAGTAGGCTAATAAAATATTGGATTTGGACCGCTATCTGCTCCGCTTTTCTTCTCGGCTTTATTTTAGTTTTCCTTATTTTTTCTTTTGCTAGTAATTACATAACAAGGTAAAGCCTATTGCCCATTCCATCATGCTTACAATACTACATATACTGCCTAATTTGTATTTCACTTCAATGTTTACAAGGTCGTCTAATCAATTATTACAGTAATCGTTTCTGCTGCAATCGAGGTCAAAACGCTGAATGTTGCCCCGAGCACAATCAGTAAAGAAACATTCGCAACAAACACATTCTTCGTAATCTCAACTTAGGACGCAATATTCTTGAATACAACCTAGTCTCAACCTACGACCAGTCACAATGGTCCTGGCATCAACTAAATATTGTAGGCGCACATTTTTCACATTTTACGCATTGATTTAAAGCCTAAAATGTAGGATTCAATGGATTACTATATACAATATATCTACATCTATATGTAAATGGCAAAGGTTGAAACGTCATCTTGAACATATGGATATTTGTAAGTATCAGTGCTGCCAAAATGAACATCATCAGGATAGTGGTTGTATATAGGAGCAGGCCTCTTCATAGTCTGATAGCGTGGAGCGATGTTAGGCGNTCCGACGGTTCTATGGTGAACATTCGGACCAATGAACCTTCGGACTATTGAACCTTCGGACTATCACTACGGCCCCGAAATTAGAGTGACAAGTGGTTGCCGAGGCTCCGATTCGAAAGAGATCGAAAGAGCCAGCTCAGAATGAAATTTAATTTTTGGGTCAAACCAAGTTGCTTCTGACTCAGACTGTGCCCTACCGGTACATGGCGTATATTTCCCCTTAAAACACAATTTCTGACAGCGAAAGGATAGAAAGGTCGCTGTATTGTGTAAGTTTCATAGAGTTTTGGCGCGAAAAGTAGTGAGAAAGAGTGATTAGGCCTACTTGCATGCGCAACTAACTTTTACCCCGGAGAGATAGCACGAAGTATTTGGGCTAGTGGTATGGGTGCCTTAAAAGAAACGCGTTACGAGAACAAAGGTTTTGGTGAAAGCGTCTCAGCATATTTTTTTCTAAAATAAGCAATAAAGCTTTCACAGATTATAACGCGTCTAGGGGTAGAGTTACATAGTCCCCTGTGGACTAGTGACAATTTTGAGGCAGTATTCCAGACATAAGCTACGTACAGTAGGTACAGTTGTATGATACCAGTAAGTTCCCAAGACTAGCACAGGCAAAGACTTAGCATTGAGCGCAGTGCCTGTGGAAGTCAGTGCAAAGAGCTCCACAGAATGGCGAAACTTGAAAAAAAAAACATTGCATTTTCCAGATGGTTACAGAGTTATGGCGAGTGTCAAGAAAGGAGGGGCAAAGATTGGTTAGTGAGAAAAAAATCCGTTTACCCATAGAAATCATTGAGTTCGAGTTTTTTCGCGGGACGATCATCAGCTTTTTAACATCCGCCAAGGAAGTTATGTTTTCACCCCTGGATTTGGTGGTGATCCAGATCAATAATCAATCAATAATCAATTAATAATCAACAATCAACAATCAAAAAACTAAATCATTATAAAATGAAAATTTAGGGGTGAAACGGCATTGGGTGGAGACTTTGCTGCCTTGGCTGAGGTCTGCGCTCTCCGAGTGCTTTTCTAGTTAACACATGGATTTTCGTATTAATAACGTGAGTTCTTTTAGAAAAATAACTCATTCATAATTGTTCAACCATTTATCTTTTATAAGGATAATCCGAATGTGTTAAAGAATGCAAAGGTTGTGGCGTAAATAAACTCGAAAAGGGACTGAATCCAAATGTGAATAACCCCTTTCGGAGACAACATTTATGACCTCATATGGAGTTTTTAGGTGTGCCTCACCTTTCCAAGATTAGGCCCCTCAAGACAATCCCCTTGAGTTGGTAATGACAAACTATCAAGTTCTGCAGGAGTTATAATTTCATTACCTCCTCGACCACGTTCACATATTTTGCAAAATAGGGATTTAAAATATTTTTAATTTAAATTTGATAAACGAGACCTCTCGAATCTCACGTGTGCATGCATTTGATCGCATGTGTCGATCCAGGATTTTGTTAAAGGGGTGGCCACAAGAATAAAATCATTTTGCAAAGCGAAACGAAACATATATAAAGCAACACGCGACTATTTATTTATTAATCTATTTTTGGAATAAATATGTGATTTTGTTGCGTTTTACCCGTTTTTCTGAGAGGAAAATGAAAAAGAAAACGGACGTGTGCCCGCCGATACCCCGTTCCCCAGTCAGCATTAGATCACAAACAAATTGTCAGACTATTTAAGCGTATCGTCTTCAATTATTCCAATTTTATTTTCTTTGAAATACAAAGTATTGTATGTATTGTATTTGTTCCGCAGTCTTTTATTATATTAAGATGTCATAAACAGTAGGCTAATAAAATACTGGATTTGGACCGCTATCTGCTCCGCTTTTCTTCTCGGCTTTATTTCAGTTTTCCTTATTATTCTTTTGCTAGTAATTATATAACAAGATAAAGGCTATTGCCCATTCCATCATGCTTACAATACTACATATACTGCCTAATTTGTATTTCACTTCAATGTTTCAAGGTCGTCTAATCAATTACAGTAATCGTTTTTGCTGCAATCGAGGTCAAAACGCTGAATATTGCCCCGAGCACAATCAGTAAAGAAACATTCGCAACAAACACATTCTTCGTAATCTCAACTTAGGACGCAATATTCTTGAATACAACCTAGTCTCAACCTACGACCAGTCACAATGGTCCTGGCATCAACTAAATATTGTAAGCGCACATTTTTCACATTTTACGCATTGATTTAAAGCCTAAAATGTAGGATTCAATGGATTACTATACACAATATATCTACATCTATATGTAAATGGCAAAGGTTGAAACGTCATCTTGAACATATGGATATTTGTAAGTATCAGTGCTGCCAAAATGAACATCATCAGGATAGTGGTTGTATATAGGAGCAGGCCTCTTCATAGTCTGATAGCGTGGAGCGATGTTAGGCAGTTTCGCCTCTTCGTAGATATCTGGTTGCGTTTTGACGGTGGTTTCTGTCTCATCAGCCTCCGAACTTTCTGATGTATTGACCAATTGCTGCATGAGGGCAATCCTCTTCTTTGCCGAAGAACAGCCGTAGAGCCAGTAACGTTTAAAGTGCTCGCTGAAACGATCATCCAATGCGCAAAGAACAAAAGGGTTGACTACCGCATGGCCAAAATTTAAACAAAACCCAACGAGTTTCATAATATACCAGAACATGTTGTACGGCTGTTTGTCAAAATGAAACCAAAGCTGGAAAATGTAACGTGGCAGGCAGCAGAATATAAACATAACTAACATGACTGTGACTACCAATGTGGAATTTTTACGCTGTTTGGTCCATCGTTTTTGTCGTTCTCTTTCCTCGCGACTTCTTTTACCCTTTGGATGTCGCCTGGAAGACCCATTTTTTCTTTTGTCCTTTTCTTTGCTGTCGCTTTTGGATTTCTCATCCAATTCCGGTCGGTAGTGTACGTCATCTGAGATTGCTACTTGGTAACCTTTAGAGCAAATTAGGATAGAAATGAGTAGAAGATACACCCAGCATATTACAGAAGACAGCGCCAATAAAACACTAAACCACACTGTGTCGTGAATGATAGGGTAAAGAGCGCCCCACGTAGGCGGAAAGACGCTGCATACTTTTAGAATCAGGTCTTTATTGATTGGATAGTGCATTATATAACTGGACACAAGATCGGGAACACCCATGGCCAGTGCAACTGTCCAGACAATCACGGTGTTGACCACGATGTTCAGTTTACGAGTTCTTGCAAGGAGATAATAGCGTGGGTTTCCTGCCCAGGCGGCATGGCGATCGGCACACAGCACGGCCAACGTGAATGCCGTCACACCCAGCGAAACGGGCTGCAGAAACTCGCTGATTTTGCAAGTTATTTCACCGAATACCCATTCCTTTAGGGTGAAGATCGTGGCTTGAAAAGGCAGAGCAATTACTAGCAGCAGTAAGTCTCCAATGGCTATGTTAACAATGTAGATATTTGGAACGCTGTGCATGGAGCGATGCCTGGCTACGGTATATATCACCGTGATATTACCTAAAATGATTAATGGCATACATAAAGAAACATGTTTAATATCCTTTGATAATAATAACGTTTTGACGTTTAGTTAAGCCCTCAATCGGGCACCTATTCTCGTGACTAATAATCAATGTTGAGATAAGAATGTAGATAAACACAATTAAGAATATTTAATTATTTTATTAAAATAAACCCTACTATTACATGATGGTATATTTTGCATTTGAATGGGGACACTTTATTGCCTCCAACTCTCTTCCTCCCCAAATTAAATGTAATAAAAATTAGAGCTAAATGAATCGGATAAATAAAACAATGATCTCATGTTTTCGTAAGCACGTGACTAAACACGCTATGAATATATAGAAACTGCAGTCGGATCCCGTCTTGGGTCAGGTGGGCGACCACACATGGAGGCCGTGATGACCGCATGAAAGTCCCTGTGTATTTATGCGGTAGCTGACAGCCAAGTTGTGTTTCGGATTTCCAACCTCTAAATAATTTACTGATAGACATACGCGCCTGGTACAACATATGGGTTGATGTGATGAAATGTTTGTACTTTTATCGTTAGTTTTAATTTATCCAGTAAAATATTATTGCACAATTCAGTTCAAGTACAGCTGCTCTAGTAGCAGACAGGCTGTCTCGGCTTGCGTGCGTTTTGTTCGCTTTTTAAACAACTTTTCTTTATTGATTTTACCCCGTAAACTTTATACTTTATCTGGCAAACTTGCTTAACAATTGGATAAACAGCACAATACTACGATAAAAAAACAGCAGTTTTACAGGCAATATTTGTTCCTAGAGGGTGTGTGTGCAATGAGGTTAGTAATGCAGTCTTGAGAAGATTGGGAATTCTGCCTCGGAAATGGCCATAAATTTCTTCACCTCTTAACTGAAAACGCCTTTATACGTGCGCGCGCCTACTTGAACGCGTTTTTTTTTCCCCTCAGAGGATGTGTAGCCTACCTTCTCAAGATTGCCTCCTCCCACGGGTGTTTGACGTCTTTAAAAAATCTAATTTACTTTTCAGTAGGAAATCTAATCTTAAACAAATTACTATAGGCGAGAATAATCCATTAACAAAATTCCAACAAAAAGTAGCACAGCAGTATGCATTTACTATTCAATTCTACGCAATTTCATCTCCATTACTTTTTTCTATTTGCAGGATTTTGCTAATAGAGCCGGTGTCTGATTAGATTATTTCAATAGGAAAGTGATCTGAATATTTGACAGAAGACGACTAACTGCCGAGACACAAAAACAATAAATTAATTAATCGATTAGAAAATAAACAAATAAATAAACTGACTTCGTTCTGGCGAGGTGAAGTGTTTTTCCCTTAGCAACGCATACTTTTAATCTGACCATGGTCTCATGTTCAGCGATTGGCTCTGTCACAACGGGTGACAGGCACTTTGACCAAGACACCCACAGGGATAGATTTTTATAGTTTGTGTTAAAGGCAGAACTCCAGACGTGAATCGTTGGCATGTAACGAGTCTGAATAATTTCTGTTCCTGATATCGCTGCAACATTATTCCGTTGACTAGCTAGATGGGCGTAGGAGTTGAAAAAGTCAAATATTACCCGTTTACAATAGGTAGTTTGGGGCAAATCATGATAATTTTTCCAGTAAAAGTATTTGTACCTTTGCTACTGCTCTTTCTAAATATTTTAGTTTTTTCTCTCTAAGCTAAAGTTATCCAGTTAAAACCTATCCAAACGCCAAGCCTTTCTTTCCTTCTGAAGTCTGTGGAATTGGAATCATGTGATTCCTCTTTGTAAGAATTGAATATCAACTGTTTACATCTGCTCTAAGCAATGAAAAAGATTCCACAGCCTAAACAAAAACTGAAGAGTAAGTTTGCTACATACATGATACATTGTACATGGAAACTTACATCTGTAGACTAAACAGCAAATGATTGTAGGTAGGAAATTTGAAGTTCAGTTAATGTGACGATCCTCCGAACAGAATGATTTTGACACTGACCGTTTTATAACCTTAAAATACATCGTAAGGTTAAACAAATTTATGACACACACTTACCGATGATTCCCAGAAGAAAAAGAAGGCCCATGACGATAGGGATGAACAGTGATTCCAGGTTGGTTTGATATGTCATCAGTGGCACCGACCCCCGGGTCATATTTCGCACCTTTAACGCCGTGGACTTGTTTGTCCCTACCAGGTACAATTCCAACGCCTCTTCCCGGAGATAATCCATCGTGGGTGTTTTGGAAATCTACCTTAAAGAATAAGTTAAATACCTAATCTTACAAAACTCATTGACATTTGCATATTTAGTGTTAGGGGCAGTGTAAGTGGGCCCCATGCATAAGTTACTTAGTGGCGCATATCTACTCGTAGTTATGAAAATCCACCGCTCTCGTACCTGGGACTTGGCAGCTGTTCGAAGAATCAAACAGAAAGACCTCCAGTGTGCCAAATCGCGATTCTGCAATTTGAAACAAATTGTTTTGCCAAAAGGACTCACACGGTTTCACCTAATTTAAGAATTTAAGCAGATTACGCAAAAGAAAAAAAATTGCTGTTAACTCGGTTGCAGTATAATGCAGTTTGAGACAAAGTTTTCAAAGGTTTTTCTACAGCTAGAAAATTTAATAAGCGTTACCGAAATAAATTGCAACCAATCTTCGTTACTGCCAGGAAATAGCTGCTTGTGAAATACTGTAAATTGGTCCGTCACATGTGTTTTCAAGTAATACGTTCAACCTTTTTATACGTTACGTGATGTCAGAGAGTGCCTGTATTTGACAATACACTTTCAAGCAATGTCGGAGTTGCCGCCCGACAACCGGCAATGCTCCATAGGTTAAACATGCCGCATTTTTTTCACGTATGATATGAATACACTTGGACAATTCAAAGGAAAGAAACTGACAGCTCGTGCTGATAGGTCACGTTGGCCTTGTGTGCCCCACCAGAGCCCCTTGTCCTTGGAAGGCATTCAGCCTGATAACGTACATATATTTAGCTTAAGAAAAGTGATGAGTTAGAGCAAATAAACCACTTTAAAAGGGACATTTGCACCGCGACGTGAAATTAGTACGATGCTTCTCAGATTTTTATAGACCATCCTTATTCGCACCCGCTAACCCCTTCCAACATGGTTTTTAACAATTGTTCACTCCCTCTGTAAGAGATGTAAAAATTAAAATCTATAAAAGTGGTTTGAATTACCCTTCTTGAGAATCAAATGAACTTAGTTACCTTGCTTAGATGAAATTCCAACAATACTTCTTCAAAACTTGGAAAATAACCGAAAAACAACGTCTGGTCTGCCTCAGATAAGACTCATCTTCTCCTTCAGTTTGTTTTCGACTAAGTCAGCAGACAGACGGGTATTCTGATTATTGTCAGAGAAGCATGGCATCTTGTGTAACGTCTCCAAGTAAACGTTTCGCGTCACAGAAATGATACAGATAACAGCAGGAGCTGCAAACGTTCCCACCACCAAGCACTCGACTTCCAACAAGCTGAATACCAGCTGTCACGTGAACAAAACTTTCCTACAACGCTAGTTCAGAACGATTAAAATACTATCAGTTTACAGTGTCCACTCTAAAATCTGGGATTTTCTACTTGTGTAATTTTCTTGCGCAGCAGGCGTTTGTCCAACGATGCACAAACGCAAGTGTGTTAATAACGCGTTTGAAGACGGGTATAAAATTTGCAGCAAATGCAAATGCAAAGAAAAAAAAAAAAAAACCGGGGGCATCTGACTGTATTTGCAAAACTGCATCTCTTACGAAAAAAAATAAACACAAAGTCGTTAGCATATGGTGGCTCACCAGTAACTTCCAGTCCCTATGGAAATTCAACACGTCAATGTTTAACAATGCTGTAATTACATTTAACTTTCTGGCAACAATTTTATTTAATCAAACTACAGTAGATCTGATACTTAAGACTGGGTTCTTGGGGTGCAGCGCCAAAGGCCTGAAACCAGATCCAACTGCTTTTACTAGAAAAATCAGGAAAACGCAAATACATTTAAGATGGAATTTTTGATAGTTTTATCAGTAAATGAACTACATCCTGAAAACTTAACTGCTGACAACTGTGGATTATTCTTGAAAGTTTAACAGTTTATTGCATTTGCATTAACAAAAAAAAAAAAAAAAAAAAAAATGGCATATTGCATGTAAGGAGGAATAATATATATATATATAACAGCCATTAACCTAGACTGATATTTCAAGATCAGCTAACACTACTGGCTAGGCCAAGAATTTGGAGACCTCTCCAACGTCTTGGCTAGACCAAAAAAGAAATTTCCTATCCACTTCCTTGACTTTACATAATGCAGAATGTAGTTTAACACTTAGGGCCTAGTTGTGTTATTTTCACTTCATAATATACTGGAACACTTGTTACAGGTAAGATGTATATGTACATCCCCTACCCTCAATAAATAACACATGTAATAAATTATTCACGTTTTTCGTCATTTTTCTTTCAAAACCAAATCCCTACATTCATATGTAAACCTTTACATTATCACATTTAGCATTTTGCATAAAAACTACAATACATAAAAACTACAATACAGTATAGATAGATAGACAGATATAAACCAATTATGTATAAGATGGAGATTATATAATATACATTATCTTACTCTACTGGATTGTCAAGATATACTTGAACTAGTATCAGTCATACTGCTTCATAAACACACACACAAACACACACGTTATTCCATATATAATATAAAGGCACACAAACACAGTAACACACATAAATTTTATATATGATAAAGTGCTAAATTCTTGCTTAATTAAATAATCTAGGTAAATTGCAACTGATTTTAAAATTATCATAATCACATGAACTAATACTGTTTACAACATAGGAATGAAAAATTTCTTCAATGCATAACATTAAAACTGTGTTGGCTAAGAAGAGCAACTAACTTTCAATGAAGATGCCCATTTTGGTGGTTGCGAAGCATAACCCATCTTTTCTGCATACTCATTCTCCACATAAGGATTCTGCAAAATTGTCAATAGTTGCCGCACTCCCTCAAAGTAATCATTTTCTGCTTGTTCTATAACAGTCTGTGCGATCCAGTTTCGGAGAATATACCTAGGGTTAGTATTTTTCATTTTCTTCATCCTCATTTCATCAGGAATCTGCACAAATTCTATTCTATCTACGTACATTTTCACCCACTGCTTGAAATACTTGTGATTTTCTAACTGATGAAGTGCCCATAAATCATCTGGAACAGAGTACATTTTCATATCTCTCACTTTCCAGTCACCTAAATTTCGAAAAGTCATTGTGAAGTCAGATTTTGTTTCTTCCATAATCTTCAACAGAACAGCAAGAAAGAATTCATCTTGCTCTTGTTCTCCTGCAAGTCCAAGTTTGTTTCTTAACAAAGTCAAAAAGTTCTCCTTGTAAATATCAACATATCCTTGCAATATCACCTTCATCTGATTGTTTTGGGTTGTTGTAAGAAGTGGCATGAGGGCTATTCGTAGCTTGTCAAGATTAAAATAGCCAACATCGGGCTGCTTGTCATAGCTATACATGCCTTCATCATCGGATGAGTTGGGCACAAAATTGGGAACATAGGCATCCAAAAAACCAAACGGTCCATAGTCTATTGTGATAGAAAGCAGGCTGAAGTTATCTGTATTGCACACTCCATGACTAAAACCAACACTCTGCCAACTAGCAATCATGTATGCTGTTTGTGACACAACATGGGAGAAAAATGACAAATATCTGTCATTATCCTTCATGTCAATTTGAGGAAAGTGTTGCTTGATTACAAAATCTGTCAAACGTCTCAAGAGATCAAATTCCTTATTGCTTTCAAGTATTTCAAGAGATCCTATTCTAAACCAGCTAGGAGCAAGGCGTAGAACTACTGCCCCTCTTTCTGCCTTAGGATGGCCATCATAGAACTGATCCCTCATCACAGGATCACTGCTGGTTACCAGGGTGGCTGCTCTGCTGGTGGGAATGCCTACAATAATAATTATTAACCAAGTGTACATTCTTGAACTAAACCAGTATAAAAACTATTGATCTTACAATTTAATAATATGCAAACTTTAATTAGTGATGTACGTAGCTAATTATACATGTTAAATATGAAATTTTCATAACATAAGAAATAATATACCAGCTTTGTTCTTTGATTTCAAAGTGATAACAATATATCATAGTACTAAACATAACATATTTCTTTAAATATTAAGTACTACATGTAGTAATGCATATTATTAGAACATGTACATGTATTATTGGTATGCAATGTACAAAAATATCGGTTCATATTATTTATCAAGAAATAAAGTTTGAATTTTTTTTTAAAGAATACCCATTATAATAGTCAATGGATAAAATCATAGAATACAAACCTAAATGGTACATTGCTTCACTGCAGAGAAACTCTCTAACAGAGGAGCGAAGCACTGCCCTCCCATCTCCTTGCCTTGAATATGGTGTCTTCCCTGATCCTTTTAATTGAAGTTCCCATCTCTCCCCTTTTCTGTTCACATATTCCCCTAGTAAAACTGCTCTACCATCGCCCAGTTGATCTGCCCATATACCAAACTGATGACCCCCATAACGGTGTGACAGTGGAGTGGATCCTTTTAAAATCTCAGTCCCACTCACAAAATCTAAGAAATCTTTTTCATCCACTATGGAAAGGTCCATATCCAGTATTTCTTCCAGTACTTCCTTCGAATAAGCAACAAGATGCAAAGGTGTTTTGAATGAGATGGGCTTCACAATTGAAAAAACTGCCTCCTTGACCTCTCTCACATAGTTGTTTAAGTCTGGGTCTATGGGAAATGTCGACACAAGTAAATCATCGTCTGCTAAATTCCAAGACTTCATCGATCGCTTCAAAGTCTTCTCTACACCCACATGGCATACATTGTTAAAAGCCTGCAGATACGCATTTCTAATGTCCTCCTTTACACACGTGTCATCTCCACTGACCATTTGAGATTGTAATGACATTAAAACAAAAGAAAATAAATGTATACCTACATGTATCACTGAGAAAATGTCATCTCTTTTGCTCGCCATATTGTGTACATCGGAAGTGACGTTTATTTACGTTTTCATTTTAAAAGTATTGTACGATTGATATTATGTAATGACAAGCCACCAATAATGACCTTAAATCACTCTTAAAATAATCATAATTAATTTCAGTCTAAAAAATTGTAAATAAAATTAACAAAATTTTACACTTATTTACTAAGTGAATGGAAACTATAATCCGCACAAAGAAAAAAACATTGAAGGCGTAGAACCTGTAAAATAAAGATGTCAGCGCCCATGTGATGTTTGCTCGTTTCAAGTTATTCAGTCTCTTTCAAATATAAAACCTTTCAAAATGCCTCACACCGCTGACGAAATAAAGGATAAGTTACAGAAGGCACTGGAAGCTTCTTACTTGGTGAGAATTATCGTTAATATTGAGAGTACGGTTTAAACACTCAGTTACACTTTCTTTAGTTCAAGACAGGTCAATTCTACATTGCAAGTCATGGCCAGACCATGGACATATATGTCAGTCTGACAGTGACAGTTGGTGTCTGCTTTCAACACATCATAGATATCACTGTTTCTAAGAGCATTTCGATTTTTTTAACATTATAAAACTTTTTCCAGGAAGTAGAAGATCTATCTGATGGCTGCGGAGCCAAGTTCCAAGCAATCATAGTCTCTAAAAAATTTGAAGGAAAGCCTCTGTTACAAAGGCACAGGTAGGCAAAATAATCATTAATGAAAATCAAAACATTGCCGTCTAATGGCGTTTGCGATGAGTTACTATTATTATTAAAGTTTTCATAATATTAAATGATAATATACATCTTTTTCAGGTTGGTGAATTCAGTTTTGGAAGAGGAAATGAAATCCATCCATGCCTTTTCTCAGAAAACATTAACACCAGAACAGTGGGAAAAACAGCAGCAACAATGATTTTTTTTCACATAGCACAAGGAGGCAATTTTTCATAGATCACGATGTACTGTTCATTTCATTGACATCATTAAACAATATTTAATGGACCAAAGATGCTATTTCTTCAAGATGCTACTGAAGTGCTGTCAATATTTAAGCAGTCAGCTGTTGTAACAGTGCAATGTGTATCACTGTGTATGATTGTGTGAAAATTGTGACATACATTATGCATGCAGACCATCTTCATTTGTACTTGCATGTCTAGGCAGTTTTTACCTGCTTAGTGCAGACAGTTTTTGGCCTTTCCAGGTCTAAGTGTATTTTAATAAAAGTCTTGTGAATATCAAGTAACTGTATCTTTTAACAGAAAATAAAAATGTGTCTTCTGATGAAGTATTCTACCTGCAAATGCTGCAGGCCAACTAGTCTTCATTCTCCAGGGGTTGCTATAGCCCTGCTATGAGTGCAGTGCTGATACTGATCTGTCAAATATTACTTTAAAAAAAATTGCAGCATGCTTCCATAGTTACTGCAACAAGAACATGCTATAAAAAAATCAAGTGCCTCAAAGTACCCAAGAAAAAAAATTATATAACGACTATGGGCAATGGATCTATCTGGTCATTGCACCAAACACAAGCTGAGTTGTCATCTACCTCATTTATTAATCTGCCAGGGAACTTTTTCTTACATCTTCCTAGATTGACAAGTATATCTTCCTTTCTAACCAACTGATCACTAGGAAAATTACTTTTCTTTTAAATTTTTAACTATTAGAAATTTACAACAAAATTGTTTCTGAAGTTAAGCAGTCCATTGTAATGCAGAGGAAAATGTGAAACTTGAAATCAGTAGCAAGCCATTTAAGAGAAATAAATAAAAAAAAAACATAGAAGTGCTTTTATCCAGATTTGTATTTTGTGACAGAGTAATACTCCCTAAATTGCCAATACATTTTCAAGTGTAGGACACTGCACTTAAACCAACATAGCTATTATTTAATAAAAACAAAGACAAGTTGCATTATTTCTGTTACTTTATACCTTTCCCTTCTAGACCCCTTAAAGGGGTATAAAAGACAAACTTTGTCTCATAGAGGATTTTGCAACAATGATTTGCTCCTTACTCCTTTAATGAGCAGTGTCTCAATAAGAAAGGTCCAACTTATAAACTTCTGTTTCCATGTAAGGTAAGTACCTCAACTGTAACCCGTTTTCACTAAACACAATTTCGCATTTTAAAGTGGATCAATATTACTTACAATTTCTTTATAAAAATATCATATATTTAAGGGCTTATTTACCTTTAAGGTCAACATTGAAACAGCACCTATTAAATGCACTTGGCAAGATCTCGTGTATGGAAATCATGTTGAAAGTTTCACAAGATGATGAATATAATATAAAAACAAATGCTGATAATGAAATATTACACATTTTCCAAACCAAGATTAATCACATAGAGTATTAGTAACTGAAAGACACTTTACAAGTGTAATTTGTATGAGATTTCATCCTGAAGACTTGGCCTAATCAATTATCTAGACAAGCAAACGTCAAATCTTGGCTCTGATACAAATAGCTGTTGCATTAAGGCATGTTGGTCATCTCTCTTCCAATCAAGTAAAATGGACATACAATTATCATTATTGTATGCAATATATGACTGAGACACACAAGTTAACAAAAATTGAAATGTAATACATATAACCTGGCAATTTTGAAAGAGCAATTAAATATAACAAGGTTTTCATTTGCTGTCTCTGGTAATGGGTTTGTAACACCCATGTCACTACTACTGTATTGTACACCACTGGTGAATTTAACTGTGCCCACGAGTGAAGAAGTGATTAATAACACATTGTCAATATGTGCTAGTTCTGGAACGTTCATAATGATCATCTGCTATGAGATCTGGCTGCATGATTTGTAAACCATTTTGTTGGGATTGCCTTCTCATTTCTTGCATTTGAAGCTCATACTGTTGCCGCTGCTCAGTCTCTTCTGCTATCCATTCCTGCAGGTGAAATTTAAATGAAGTGAACATTTTCACCAGTAAAAACTGTTTTAACAAACTTAAGTTCTGGATGTAATAGAACCTACTGCAGAAATTACTTCAGTTTGCAAAATCTAAAAAACTATAGGCTTACCTGGTTGCACCTATATGAACACATATTATGGAATTTTCAAACATGGCTTAGATAATTCATAAAAGAACTGAAATATACCTTCACTTCATCTTCATACATCTTTATGCTGAAGTCTTCCTTGCTGCGAATTCTCTCCCCTCTGAACACAGTCCCATGGCCTTCTTGTACATGCTATAAATGATAAAAGGGAAATGTTTTTGAGAAAAAAACACACACAGAGAATGCTTCCAGGAACAAGGTGAGCACAAAAAGTGCTTTAAGTCCATAAAAAAAATACACAATAAGGACTTAAAGCAACCAATATCATTTTTTGCTTTGATAAGTTGATCTTAATGAGCTGACATTTATGAACCATTCTAACCTGTTCAAATACAGCATTCCTCATATAATAATCAGAAAGATGTCCTCCCCGACTATCCACCATCACCACTTCTTCTGGGTGAAGTGTGACTTCTAATTTAACCACTGCATGGTCTGGAAAAGAAATAAATCACACCTTAAATATCAATCAAATATCATCTTCAATTGACTGCAAAGGGAACTAATTTTTTCTAGTCAAACATGCTGATACAAGAGTGATAATTCTCACTGAGATGTGAATAACCATTTCATGTCAAACACTACCTTTAAGAGGAATAATCACTGGAAGGTTTGAGTTTTGCACCTCTCTTGGTAGTAAGCTCTCATCTGTGCAATTCACAATGAAGAAGCAGCCTGACACGTATGGCACTTCTCTACCATACTATATTCTTACATCAAGTCTTTTATAAGAAGTCTACCTGACATGCATGGCAGTATGGGCATCCAACATTCAATGCTTTGCCTATGAAATTAAGAAACACAGCTCTCTGCACCATGATCTGTTTCAGACCAATTTTAAATATCTTCTCTGCTAGCTAACCAGATATAACATAAAATCAAGGTACTGTCAATATGGTTTATGTGAGAGTCTGGTAGGCTGGCTGGTATCACCCCACATAGTCCTAGGAAGTATCCTCTCAGCCATTAATACCCACCATTAGGTGAGTTACTAACAAGTAAAAAGTTAGTATTGATATCTTATATTGCACTTACCATCCATATCATCATCCACATTCTTCCTGTATTGAATTCTGAAGATGAAGGCTTCCAGAATGAATGCAACAACAATATTCATCACCACCTAAAATGACAAAGGTGTTTAAAGGGATAATAAATCTTCGTATGAGATCTATATTTCACAATAAAAATATTGTAAACAACTCAAAGAAATATAATATATTCTATTTCACCACAAAAAATGGCAGTTTAAGCAATTATTCTGAAATCTGTGCTTGTCATTCGACCATGTGACCTCCATAGATGGCTATACTCTGTAATAGTATAGCATATCCTAATCTAAAGCATGATATTTCACAGAAAGATTTTAAAACACAAAAATTCACTCTGTCTCTATGCCCTAATTTCATACTTACCATCATTGATAAGTAAAACAGCATGAAGTAAATCCGGCTCCATTCAGAGACCACTGATGCATACCCTTCCTATTAAACAACAAGATAAAACAAATATCAAATCAAAAACTGCATTCTAATCTTCAATAGCAGTTCACACAAAAGGTGTCTTAACTAGTCAAAGCACATTTTGAATGACTAGAACAAAATCAGTATAACAAATACTGATAATCTTTATATTGGAAATAGTCATGCATGTCTTAATAAATATAGCTTTTTCTCAGCCACTTTATCTAGCAATAAGCAAATATTAGAAATTACAAATAATAGTTATAATAATGATAATGAAATCCTTACCATGATAATAAACCAATTATTTACTACTGTTAACTCAAACAGAGTAACTGAAAAAATGATAGTTAAAAATCATTAAATAGTAAAATCGCATGAATATGTACATATATTGAAACTAGTGAATAAAGTAAAACTATAACAGTAGACCCAACAGTAACTTTCTAACAATAGGCATTTAATATGCAAAATTTAACAGTCACATCATTTTAAAACATTTCCTCCACATTACATTTCAGGGTACTTGGTCAAGTTCAAACTATCACCTATTTAATGTTCTTCACAAATTAAGATTTTGGAGGGCTATTTTATATTACCTGCACTGCTCATTACATTTTCAAAGTTGTTGAGATAATAAAACCCATCACTGGAATTGGTTTTTGTATAGTAATCAGCAACCGATGTGTTTCTGTAAGTAAATAAGCAAACAATGACACAGGATTTATATATAATTTAATTTATATATATTAAAAAACATTAATTAGAAAACTGACTATTTATTAAAAGTTTTATTTTTTCAACATTCCACATCCTTTTCCATTTAATTCAGATATTCACTCACTTGCAACAGTTCACCATTTTGTCTGTATATGGAGCAAATATCTCCATCCCAATCACAGAAAAGAAGTAGAAAGATAGCAACATCACTATGGCCAAGCTGAAAGCAAAATACAAATGACTTTACATTTATTTCAATTAACCCATCTAAACCTTGTTAACCTATTGTGATAAATCATTAAATCAATCTCTTGTCTGGAAACNATAGATATAAACCAATTATGTATAAGATGGAGATCATATAATATACATTATCTTACTCTACTGGATTGTCAAGATATGCTTGAACTGATATCCATCATACTGCTTCATAAACACACACACACACACAAACACACACGTTATTCCATATATAATATAAAGGCACACAAACACAGTAACACACATAAATTTTATATATGATAAAGTGCTAAATTCTTGCTTAATTAAATAATCTAGGTAAATTGCAACTGATTTTAAAATTATCATAATCACATGAACTAATACTGTTTACAACATAGGAATGAAAAATTTCTTCAATGCATAACATTAAAACTGTGCTGGCTAAGATGAGCAACTAACTCTCAGTGAAGATGCCCATTTTGGTGGTTGTGAAGCATAACCCATCTTTTCTGCATACTCATTCTCCACATAAGGATTCTGCAAAATTGTCAATAGTTGCCGCACTCCCTCAAAGTAATCATTTTCTGCTTGTTCTATAACAGTCTGTGCGATCCAGTTTCGGAGAATATACCTAGGGTTAGTATTTTTCATTTTCTTCATCCTCATTTCATCAGGAATCTGCACAAATTCTATTCTATCTACGTACATTTTCACCCACTGCTTGAAATACTTGTGATTTTCTAACTGATGAAGTGCCCATAAATCATCTGGAACAGAGTACATTTTCATATCTCTCACTTTCCAGTCACCTAAATTTCGAAAAGTCATTGTGAAGTCAGATTTTGTTTCTTCCATAATCTTCAACAGAACAGCAAGAAAGAATTCATCCTGCTCTTGTTCTCCTGCAAGTCCAAGTTTGTTTCTAAACAAAGTCAAAAAGTTCTTCTTGTAAATATCAACATATCCTTGCAATATCACCTTCATCTGATTGTTTTGGCTTGTTGTAAGAAGTGGCATGAGGGCTATTCGTAGCTTGTCAAGATTAAAATAGCCAACATCGGGCTGCTTGTCATAGCTATACATGCCTTCATCATCGGATGAGTTGGGCACAAAACTGGGAACATAGGCATCCAAAAAACCAAATGGTCCATAGTCTATTGTGATAGAAAGCAGGCTGAAGTTATTTGTATTGCACACTCCATGACTAAAACCAACACTCTGCCAACTAGCAATCATGTATGCTGTTTGTGACACAACATGGGAGAAAAATGACAAATATCTGTCATTATCCTTCATGTCAATTTGAGGAAAGTGTTGCTTGATTACAAAATCTGTCAAACGTCTCAAGAGATCAAATTCCTTATTCCTTTCAAGTATTTCAAGAGATCCTATTCTAAACCAGCTAGGAGCAAGGCGTAGAACTACTGCCCCTCTTTCTGCCTTAGGATGGCCATCATAGAACTGATCCCTCATCACAGGATCACTGCTGGTTACCAAGGTGGCTGCTCTGCTGGTGGGAATGCCTACAATAATAATTATTAACCAAGTGTACATTCTTGAACTAAACCAGTATAAAAACTATTGATCTTACAATTTAATAATATGCAAACTTTAATTAGTGATGTACATAGCTAATTATACATGTTAAATATGAAATTTTCATAACATAAGAAATAATATACCAGCTTTGTTCTTTGATTTCAAAGTGATAACAATATATCATAGTACTGAACATAACATACTTCTTTAAATCTTAAGTACTACATGTAGTAATGCATATTATTAGAACATGTACATGTATTATTGGTATGCAATGTACAAAAATATCGGTACATATAATTTATCAAGAAATAAAGTTTGAATTTCCTATTTTTAAAGAATGCCCATTATAATAGTCAATGGTTAATATCAAAGAATACAAACCTAAATGGTACATTGCTTCACTGCAGAGAAACTCTCTAACAGAGGACCGAAGCACTGCCCTCCCATCTCCTTGCCTTGAATATGGTGTCTTCCCCGATCCTTTTAATTGAAGTTCCCATCTCTCCCCTTTTCTGTTCACATATTCCCCTAGTAAAACTGCTCTACCATCGCCCAGTTGATCTGCCCATATACCAAACTGATGACCCCCATAACGGTGTGACAATGGAGTGGTTCCTTTTAAAATCTCAGTCCCACTCACAAAATCTAAGAAATCTTTTTCATCCACTATGGAAGGGTCCATATCCAGTATTTCTTCCAGTACTTCCTTCGAATAAGCAACAAGATGCAAAGGCGTTTTGAATGAGATGGGCTTCACAATTGAAAAAACTGCCTCCTTGACCTCTCTAACATAGTTGTTTAAGTCTGGGTCTATGGGAAATGTCGACACAAGTAAATCATCGTCTGCTAAATTCCAAGACTTCATCGATCGCTTCAAAGTCTTCTCTACATTGACATGGCATACATTGCTAAAAGCCTGCAGATACGCATTTCTAATGTCCTCCTTTGCACACGTGTCATCTCCACTGACCAGTTGAGCTTGTAATGACATTAAAACAAAAGAAAATAAATGTATACCTACATGTATCACTGAGAAAATGTCATCTCTTTTGCTCGCCATATTGTGTACATCGGAAGTGACGTTTATTTACGTTTTCATTTTAAAAGTATTGAACGATTGATATTATATAATGACAAGCCACCAATAATGACCTTAAATCACTCTTAAAATCATCATAATTAATTTCAGTCTAAAAAATGGTAAATAAAATTAATAAATTTTTACACTTATTTACCAAGTGAATGGAAACTATAATCGGGGATCGCACAAAGAAAAAAAACATTGAAGGCGTAGAACCTGTAAAATAAAGATGTCAGCGCCCATGTGATGTTTGCTCGTTTTAAGTTATTCAGTCTCTTTCAAATATAAAACCTTTCAAAATGCCTCACACCGCTGACGAAATAAAGGAAAAGTTACAGAAGGCACTGGAAGCGTCTTACTTGGTGAGAATTATCGTTAATTGAGAGTACGGTTTTAACAATCAGTTATACGTTCTCTAGTTCAAGACTGGTCAATGCTACATTGAAAGTCATGGCCAGACCATGGACATATATGTCAGTCTGACATTGACAGTTGGTGTCTGCTTTCAACACATCATAGATATCACTCTTTCTGAGAGCATTTCGATTTTTTAAACATTATAAAACTTTTTCCAGGAAGTAGAAGATCTATCTGATGGCTGCGGAGCCAAGTTCCAAGCAATCATAGTCTCTAAAAAATTTGAAGGAAAGCCTCTGCTACAAAGGCACAGGTAGGCAAAAATAATCATTAATGAAAATTAAAACATTGCCGTCTAATGGCGTTTGCGATGAGTTACAATTATTATTAAAGTTTTCATAATATTAAAAGATAATTTACATCTTTTTCAGGTTGGTGAATTCTGTTTTGGAAGAGGAAATGAAATCTATCCATGCCTTTTCTCAGAAAACATTAACACCAGAACAGTGGGAAAAACAGCAGCAACAGTGATTTTTTTTTTCACATAGCACAAGGAGGCAATGTTTCATAGATCACGATGTACTGTTCATTTCATTGACATCATTAAAAAATATTTAATGGACCAAAGATGCTAATTCTTCAAGATGCTACTGAAGTACTGCCAATATTTAAGCAGTCAGCTGTTTTAACGTGCAATGTGTATCACTGTGTATGATTGTGTGAAAATTGTGACATACATTATGCATGCAGACCATCTTCATTTGTACTTGCATGTCTAGGCAGTTTTTACCTGCTTGGGGCAGACAGTTTTTGGCCTTTCCAGGTCTAAGTGTTTTTTAATAAAAGTCTTGTGAATATCAAGTAACTGTATCTTTTAACAGAAAATAAAAATGTGTCTTCTGATGAAGTATTCTACCTGCAAATGCTGCAGGCCAACTAGTCTTCATTCTCCAGTGGTTGCTATAGCCCTGCTATGAGTGCAGTGCTGATACTGATCTGTCAAATATTACTTTAAAAAATTGCAGCATGCTTCCTTAGTTACTGCAACAAGAACATGCTATAAAAAATCCAAATTCAAGTGTCTCAAAGTACCCAAGCAAAAAAATTATAAAGCAACTATGGGCGATGGATCTATCTGGTCATTGGACCAAACACGAGCCGAGTTGTCATCTACCTCATTTATTAACCTGCCAGGGAACTTTTTCTTACATCTTCCTAGATTGACAAGTATATCTTCCTTTCTAACCAACTGATCACTAGGAAAATTACTTTTCTTTTAAATTTTTAACTATTAGAAATTTACAACAAAATTGTTTCTGACGTTAACACAGTCCATTGTAATGCAGAGGAAAATGTGAAATTTGAAATTGGTAGCAAGCCATTTAAGAGAAATAAATAAAAAAAACATAGCAGTGCTTTTATCCAGATTTGTATTTGGTGACAGAGTAGTACTTGCTAAATTGCCAATACATTTTCAAGTGTAGGACACTGCACTTAAACCATTATAGCTATTATTTAATAAAAACAAAGACAAGTTGCATTATTTCTGTTACTTTATACCTTTCCCTTCTAGACCCCTTAAAGGGGTATAAAAGACAAACTTTGTCTCATAGAGGATTTTGCAACAATGATTTGCTCCTTACTCCTTTAATGAGCAGTGTCTCAATAAGAAAGGTCCAACTTATAAACTTCTGTTCCCATGTAAGGTAGGTACCTCAACTGTAACCCGTTTTCACTAAAAACAATTTCGCATTTTAAAGTGGATCAATATTACTTACAATTTCTTTATAAAAATATCATATATTTAAGGGCTTATTTACCTTTAAGGTCAACATTGAAACAGCACCTATTAAATGCACTTGGCAAGATCTCGTGTATAGAAATCATGTTGAAAGTTTCACAAGATGATGTATATAATATAAAAACAAATGCTGATAATGAAATATTACACATTTTCCAAACCAAGATTAATCACATAGAGTATTAGTAACTGAAAGACACTTTACAAGTGTAATTTGTATGAGATTTCATCCTGAAGACTTGGCCTAATCAATTATCTAGACAAGCAAACGTCAAATCTTGGCTCTGATACAAATAGCTGTTGCATTAAGGCATGTTGGTCATCTCTCTTCCAATCAAGCAAAATGGACATCCAATTATCATTATTGTATGCAATATATGACTGAGACAGTTATCAATGTATTGATCACACAAGTTAACAAAAATTGAAATGTAATACATATAACCTGGCAATTTTGAAAGAGCAATTAAATATAACAAGGTTTTTCATTTGCTGTCTCTGGTAATGGGTTTGTAACGCCCATGTCACTACTACTGTATTGTGCACCACTGGTGAATTTAACTGAGCCCACGAGTGAAGTGATTAATAACACATTGTCAATATGTACTAGTTCTGGAACGTTCATAATGATCATCTGCTATGAGATCTGGCTGCATGATTTGTAAACCATTTTGTTGGGATTGCCTTCTCATTTCTTGCATTTGAAGCTCATACTGTTGCCGCTGCTCAGTCTCTTCTGCTATCCATTCCTGCAGGTGAAATTTAAATGAAGTTAGTTATCATTTTCACCAGTAAAAACTGTTTTAACAAGCTTAAGTTCTGGGCATAATAGAACCTGCTGCAGAAATGACTTCAGTTTGCAAAATCTAAAAATGTATAGACCTACTTGGGTGCACCGAAGGTACAAACATCATCTTACCGTAGTGTTATATATGAACACATATTATGGAATTTTTAAACATGGCTTAGATAATTAATACAAGAACTGAAATATACCTTCACTTCATCTTCATACATCTTTATGCTGAAGTCTTCCTTGCTGCGAATTCTCTCCCCTCTGAACACAGTCCCATGACCCTCTTGTACTTGCTATAAATGATAAAAGGGAAAGGTATCTTGTACATGCTATAAATGATAAAAGGGAAAGGTATCTTGTACATGCTATAAATGACAAAAGGGAAAGGTATCTTGTACATGCTATAAATGACAAAAGGGAAATGTTTATGTGAAAACACACACACACACACACACACACACACACACAGAATGCTTCCAGGAACAAGGTGAGCACAAAAAGTGCTTTAAGTCCATACAAGAAAATAACCAATAAAGACTAAAAGCATCCAATGTCATTTTTTGCTTTGATACGTTCATCTTAATGAGCTGACATTTATGAACCATTCTAACCTGTTCAAATACCGCATTCCTCAAATAATAATCAGAAAGATGTCCTCCCCGACTATCCACCATCACCACTTCTTCTGGATGAAGTGTGACTTCTAATTTAACCACTGCATGGTCTGGAAAAGAAATAAATCACGCCTTAAATTTCATGTCAAATATCATCTTCAATTGACTTCAAAGGGAACTAATTTTTTCTAGTCAAACATGCTGATACAAGAGTGATAATTCTCACTGAGATGTGAATAACCATTTCATGTCAAACACTACCTTTAAGAGGAATAATCACTGGAAGGTTTGAGTTTTGCACCTCTCTTGGTAGTAAGCTCTCATCTGTGCAATTCACAATGAAGAAGCAGCCTGTCACGTATGGCACTTCTCTACCATACTATATTCTTACATCAAGTCTTTTATAAGAAGTCTACCTGACATGCATGGCAGTATGGGCATCCAACATTCAATGCTTTGCCTATGAAATTAAGAAACACAGCTCTCTGCACCATGATCTGTTTCAGACCAATTTTAAACATCTTCCCTGCTAGCTAACCAGATATTACATAAAATCAAGGTACTGTCAATATGGTTTATGTGAGAGTCTGGTAGGCTGGCTGGTATCACTCCACATAGTCCCAGGAAGTATCCTCTCAGCCATTAAACCCACCATTAGGTGAGTTTCTAACAAGTAAAAAGTTGGTATTGATATCATTTATTGCACTTACCATCCATATCATCATCCACATTCTTCCTGTATTGAATTCTGAAGATGAAGGCCTCCAGAATGAACGCAACAACAATATTCATCACTACCTAAAATGACAAAGGTGTTTAATACAAATTAAGATTTTTTCTGATTGTCTCTAAAGTAATAATAATAATAATAATAATAATAATAATAATAATAATAATAATAATAATAATTTATTTACTAAAATCGCAACCTAATAGGTACAATGCGTCTTAAATAATAAAATCATAAGGTATTTTAAAATTAACTAAGAATTATAAACTAAACTAAAAGGACCAAAGACTTATAAGACAGTTTGAAGCAGTAATTTACATAAAATTTAAAAGACTGTGTATTATAAAAGATGATTTAAAACGCTCCGTTTTTACTTTTGGTATTAAAAATTTGTTGCTGACCCTGAGATTTCTTGGGTTCTTTTGTTTAAACAGATGGTGTAGCTTATTAAAATTCTTGATTTTTGTAAAAAAGTTCTTAAGTAAAACGACTCTTCTCTCCCTCAGAGAGGTGAGATTGCTAGCCTGTAGGGCATCCTTGTAAGTATAAAATGGGTAAATAATTCTAAGAGCTCTCCTTTGAACAGATTCTAAGCATTCACATTGTTCAGCTGTAAGACCAGGCCCCCACACAGGGCATGCATATTCTAGGACTGATCTAATTATTGATTGATATATAACTATTAGATCCTCAGTGGCCAGATTTGCCCTTTTCAACTGCCTTAGATAAAAAAGCTTGGCACAAGACTTTGAATAAATTAACTGCACATGTTCTGTCCACTTGAGATCAGG